>VWZF01004820.1:10211-48535 GCA_013396755.1 Sclerurus mexicanus
CCGGGGCTGCGGGAGCCCTGCTCCTCCTCACGCCGACCCGGCGCCCGCGGCTCCCCTTTGACGTCGACACGCTCCCGCTCATCGCCCGTGCTCTCGTCGTCCGCATCCTCCTCGCTGCTGCTGCTGCTGCCGCTGCTGCTGCTGCTGCCCCGGCCAGCCGGCTCCTCACACCCCCCAAACTCTGCTCTGGGACCCTCTGCAGGGCTGCCCAGCCCCAGGCGCTGTTCGGGGTTCAAGGAGAAGCCTCTCCTCAAACTCTCCGAGCCACGGCCGTAGGTGGAGATGTTGAGCAGATAATGACCAGACATGGCAGGCTTGGACGTCCTCCTGCCCGTGAAGCCCAGCATGAATCTCTGGCTGGTGGAGCTGTTTTCCACCGGGAAACCTGAGTGTGGGAGGTTCAGCTGCGAGGGCTGAAGGACGGGCAACAGATTCTGCCTCTGCACCCTCTTGATGAGGGTCTGCAGGATCTGCTCCTGGGTCGCCTTGCTCAGCGCCTCGTGGCACTGGGGCTGCTCACGGGCAGGGTCCTTTCCCGAGGGCAGCGGGAAGGTCCTTGGAATGTGAGGCAGAGGCCTGTTCTGGCAGAAGACCTTCCCGAGCTGCTGCGAGGGTACACCCGGCGGCCTGTCCCCCGCCTCGGTGCCGCTCCCCGCCGCACCTGCAGCACCGGGAGCTGCCGCCCCTTTCTCCTCCTGAGGAGCCAAGGGGACCGTTCTCACGTCCGCTTTGGTGAGCGGCTTCGGCAGGATCTGCTCCAGAGGGACGCTCTTGCCTTGGAGCAGCTGGGTGACCAAAGGGTTGTTGGCAGGAATGCTGGAGCTGGGCTTGGGCAGGGCCCCCCCCGGGTGGGATTTAAGGCCGGGAGCCGCCAAGGAAGGGCCGGAGGGCGGGACGGGGGCAGGAGCGCCCACAGCTCCAGCCTGGGCGTCGGGGCCCGCGGGTGGGAGCGAGGGCACCGCAGGGGAAGGGGATTTGCTTTTGGAAATATCAGAGCCGGTCCCTCCTAAGGCCGCAGGTGCCCCCCCGGCCGTGGCCGTGCCCACCGCCGTGCCACGGGCCGGGGCAGAAGGGGCTGTCCCCGGCGTGTCCGTGCCCGGGGTCGCCGTCACCCGCGGGGGGCTCGGCTTGGCCCCCNCTGCTGGGCTCTGGCCTTGATGTCGGCCAAGGTCCTGGCCCCTGTCCTGCCCGGACTGGTGAGGGAGAGCGGGAACCGTGCCCTGGGAGAGACCTGGCCCGCAGGAAATGGCATCGGGGAGATTCTGGAGACGGGAATCTGCAACAGAGCAGAGCAAAGCACAGCTGAGGCACGGGGAACTCACAGGCTTCAAAATTCCCGTGTTTGCAGTTTAGGCTCACAGAACTAACTGGAGTGTTGGAGCAACCCCTTTGGAGAGAGCCCTCCTCTCCACGCAGGAAACAGGAGGGGGGTAGGACCCTCGGGTGCCTCACAGCCGGCGGAAGGGCAGCACCAGCCCAGTGGCTCAGAACCATGGGACGTGTCACCCAGCTCCTCCCTGCAGGGCTGTTCCACACCCCAACGCCTGCCGGCCCCTCCTCTTTAGCACTTTATCCACATGTAATTCTGCCCCTTGAAAGGCTGGTGGCACCATCCTGCTTGACCTGGCCTGGCTCCTCCCCCTGCACCCCCCACTCATCTTCCCAGTGTCCCTGTACAGAGCCACACTAACCCCCCCACTGGAGCTCAAATGCCAATATTTCAGTCCTTCCCTCTAATGCATTTCCCTCGGTGTCCCAGCTGACTTCCTTTACGTTTGCTCTTCCCAAGGTGCTGAGCCCTGCGCTGGCCCGGCTGCTCCCCTGTCCCCCCGCAGGGGCTCAGGGAGTTTATCTGAGCTTATGTTTTCTGTATCCACAAAACCTCAGAGTCCCCCAGAGCTCTGACCAGCCACTCCACTACCTCTCTCTTTTTGGGGAATGATACATCCTGGGGACACATCTGTCCCTATGTTCCCCTCCTTTTGCAGTCACCATTTGCAATTACCTTCAACTCACCCTGTTAAATTAAATCCCTTTATTTCCCTGGCAAGCCAACCATCCTTCCTGTATGGTATTCCAGGCCTCTTCTATGGACAGTTTCCCCACAGTTCTGTGCCACTGACAATTTCATTGATGCTCTCCTGCCCTGGTGCTGTACTTAGTAACATGGTGAGGATAACAAACCACTTTTAAAGCTTTGAGTTTGCAGCCTTCTAGTACAGAAATGATATTAACAGAGGAGTAGAATTCCTTGGATGTACAGAGATGCAGGAATTAAGCAGTTTCCCATCTACAGCTTCTGCCTAGAACCCCAAAGCAGGAGGCTCAGCGGGTCCTATGGCCTGGCTCCCAAACCCAAGGGGCTGCCTGGCAAAGCCTGGAATGTTTCCGTGCTGCCCATCCCAACAGTGACTGACAGCCCTTTTGCTGTCCCAGGTGGGTCCTTGTGAAGATTGGGCAGCTCAAGGGCCTCTGGAATGAAGCGTTCCCAAAAGGCTCTTTCCCTGCTCCTCACCTGCCCTCGGCTGCTACAGACACAGGAATAACTGAGTGTCTGGACTGGCTCCGAGGAAGCTGTGGATGGCATTCCTTCAGGAGCTGCACCTCCCACACCTGCAAGGCTCTCTGCACTCCTGGCTACACCTGCCCCGTTACTGCAGCCTTGCAGCTCCTCTGCAGCTCACCCTGGTTTCCAACCTGCCACCTGGGCCAGTGGAAGGTGTCCCAGCCCACAGCAGGAGGTGAACAAGACCAGTTTTAAGGTCCCTTCCCACCCAAACCCTCCTGGGATTCCATGAGAGCCCCAGGCTGAACCCCCACGTGAGGCCAGGCCGTGGCTCTGCCCCCGCTCCCGTTACCTTGAGGGGGGGCACTCGTGGCACGGGGGTCCCGGCGGCAGGAAAGGGCTGGGGCTGGCTCCGAAATGCCTGGTGGTGCTGGCAGGTCTCCACAACCCGGGGCTTCTTCTCGGGGGTGGCTGGAGCTTCCTCACGACTCTCCGACTTCCTCTTGTGGGCCTCCACACTGACCTCCATGTCTTCACTCACGGGGGGCTTCTGCTTCGGCAGGGCCGGAGCCGCCGCCGGGCTCGGCACCTTTGCTGCTACTTCACCTGCTTCGGGGCTCTTTGGCTTGCTGGGGGTACCCACAGTCTCTTTCCCTGGCACCTCCTTCACCGCACTGTGCTTCCTCTCTTCCTCTGGCTTCTGCCTGGTGGCAGTTTGGGCTTTCTCCTGAATGGACTCTCCGTGGACTCTGCCAGGGAGAGAACGGTCGCCGGGCTTCACCGCTCGCCCGTCCGGGGACGCCGAGGCCTCGGGGGGCTTGGCTGGCTTTGGTGTGTCCTCCCTCCCTTCCTCTGCTCCTTTTTTCACTGCTGGTGCCTCCTGGGCTGCTGGTGCTTTGGGCTCGGGGGCAGAGGTGCTGTGCTCCCGGCGCGGTGCCCCCGGGCTGCTGCGGGGCTGGGCGGGCTCTGCCTCGGGATGTGCCGTCAGCCGCTCCGACTCCTCGGGGCTCAGCCCGGAGCTGACGACAAAACAGAGCCTTTAGGGGTCAGAAATTCGGGCAAAACCCACACCACCCCTGGGGAAACAGAGGCAGGATTCTCTGCATCCACACCCTGAATAAATGTCCCACGGACCCTTGAGAACCTTCTGTACTGTTACTCCTCCCACAGGAAAGCAGGAATTAGTACCAAAGTGTAAAACCACCTAAATGCTACACATGGGACACCAGGTGGCTCCAGGCCTCTGTCCAGACACCAATTTTCCAGGCTGCAAATCCACCGGGTTTGGCCAACAGGGAATATTCCCTGTATCAGCCACCACAGACTCCGCTGCAGGGTGGAAACAAGCCCCTGGCTCGGGGCTGGCCTGGGCTCACATGGTGACTCTGGCAGGAAGGGACACTGAAAAGGGGCCCAGCCTTTTTTCCAGGGGAATGTGGAATCCAATTCCCAGAGTGATCCACTTCATCCACACCTCTCAAATAACCATTAAATTGTACCTTTTTCCCCAAACAAGACCCCATGAAGCCCCATGAAGCCAGCCCAATGAATCTCTGGGAACGGTTCCTACCAGACAAGCTCTTAGAGCTGGAGAGAACTGAAGCCCTGCTATTCCACGTCTCCTCTACACTGTCCTGCTGTCCCCTGTCCTCCTAAAGCTCCAACACTGTGGCTGGTGTCACCTTTCAATACTCTGTGGGTGAGTAAAGCTTCTTCCAATACACCAGGTCCCCTGCACCCCCGGTCTGGTGTGTTCCTGCAGTTGGTACTACAGCCTGTATGTACACCCAGAGCAGCCCCTGGCTCACCACAACGTCCCAGTCAGACCACGGGATGACAGAAATAACCCAAACTCACAGCTCTGGAGGGTTAAAACACCCTGGATAACTGGGAAGCAAAGAGACTTGCAGGCACAAACCGAGCAGAAAAGCTGGCACAACGCAGGGTAAGAAATTCCTTACCGATCATTTATATGGACCTGCTCCTTTCCAGGTCTCTCAGTAACTCACACAGAAACCTGAAAACCTCTCCAGAGCCCCAAAGGACAGGAAAATCTTGAACCAGGAGGAAACACAGAATAAAAGACTGGCAGATGTGGGAATTTAACCAAGTAGCGTGGGACTGAAGATGTGGGGAACACACCAGAGGTGGAACATGCTCAGCCACCACAGCTCCAAGGACCTCCAGAGCCCCAACACCAGGAGAACCGTGGGAGCGGCTCAAAGTATTGCAGTTAGGAGTGGGAAGAGGTGTAAGAACAAGGACATCCTGCCTAAGGACAACAGGCTGCCCTGGCAGAGGCACAAGGCATTGTGGCAGCAAACACCTCACACCTGAGCTGGATCCCTCTGGCATTCCCCGGCTCTCTGGCAGCCAGGCGAGGCCAGAGACCTTCTGCAGGCTGCAGGACTAATGAAAACCAGTGTTCTATCAGTGGACAAACACACAACAGGTACCCCTGGCCAACAGGGCACGGGTACGAGCTGAGTTCTCACCTCTGGCCATAATAGCTCTCGAAAAAGTGTTCCTTCCACAGCTCCACCTTCTTTTCCTTTTCGATTTCTTGCCGGATTCGGAGCTGCATTTCAGGGGTAAACTCACCTGCAGGGACAAAGGGGATGTTGTCAGAGCCAGGAAATGGGTGGACGAACCAGGCAGCCCCAGGAGCCCTCACACTCCCAGGGGACCCTTGTCCCAGGAGAGCCGGCAGCCCGGGGTGCTGCACCCCCTGGGGCACCTCAGCCCTTCCCTGAGCCCCAGGACTCCTGGACATGCTGCTGTCACAGGCAGGGGGGGAACAAACCCCTCACACCCCCCCGAGGGGCACATTCCCACACAGCTTTTTGTGGCTGCCCAGAAACATCCCCTTGTGCCCTCGGAGCCCCCACCAGCAGCTCTGGACCGTGAAGGTGTGTGAGATGTGTGCCAGTCCTGAGAGGGTATTACTGACACTGCAGGCTTTGAGGACCTGGAGCCTCCAGGCTTCAGCCACTCTCCAGGTTTATCTGCTTCCCACACCATTCCCTCTGTGCTCTTCAGCACTGGAGGGAAATTACAGGAATCGGGTCTTTTCCAACACTGCAGTTTCCAGAAAGGGGATTCCCTGAAGAGATCCACAGAAATGGGCTGTTCCTATCACTGCTCTGTTTGACTCTCAACAATTTTCTCAAATAACAGGATTGTAAGAAATTCTTGCTGATTTTGTTCTTTGTGCAGTGACTGAAATCTGTCCAAAGGAAACTGAGTGTCCCTTGGGAGCACAGTTCCTGTCAGGGTGGAATGGGGACAGTCCAAGGAAGGGGCTGGAGCAGCAGGAGGGGCTGAGGGAGCTGGGGGGGCTGAGCCTGGAGAAAAGGAGGCTCAGGGGGCACCTTGTGGCTCTGCAAGTCCCTGCCAGGAGGGGGGAGCCGGGGGGGTCGGGCTCTGCTCCCAGGGAACAGGGACAGGAGCAGAGGGAACGGCCTGGTCAGCCTTGTAGAGGGAATTCTCTGGGCATGAGTAACTGATATTCCTTCCTCCTAAAGGCAGTCAGGATTGGTGCTGCAGCCTTTATAAAACTCTAGGAACAGGCCATGCTTCAGCTCCATAGAGGAGGAGCTGCCTGCCCACAGCCAGTGACGTCATTGGATCAAATAATGGAATTAAGCACCTCTAAGCTCAAGTTAAAATGAATGTCGAAGGTCCAGGAGCCTCACAGATCAGTAAATTGCTGACTTTGTACTACAGAGAATCACATCACCATGGCATGGTTTGGGTGGGGTGGGACCTTAAAGCTCACCCAGTCCCACCCCTGCCATGGGCAGGGACACCTCCCACCAGCCCAGGCTGCTCCAAGCCCCGTCCAACCTGGCCTTGGACACTCCCAGGGATGGATCCAGGGGCAGCCACAGCTTCTCTGCCCAACCTGTGCCAGGGCCTGCTCACCCTCCCAGGGAAAGACCTCTCCCTAATATCCAATTCAAATACCAGAACTGACATCCCAAAGGACACTGCACTGACCGTGGCTGATGACACCCTGCATTGCTCTGGGAACAGAATTCCCCTTCTCTCCTGAGCTCAGCAGTGCCTCTATGTAACTACCACGGCTCCAGAATGCCACAGCTCTACTGTCATTTCACAAAAATCTTAACCACATTTTCCCTCATCTTCTCATCATTTCCAGAGATTTGCTCTGTTCCACACAGTAAGTGCAAGAGCGAGCTCCTCCTGCAGCCCCTCCGACCTCGAGCTCCCCGAACTCTGGGCCTGGCTTTGCTCCCGAAGGCTGGGCTGCCCGCAAGGAGTCCCTGCAGCGCTCCAGCTCCTCCGTGAAACACCTTCCGGGCATTCCCAAATCACCGCCCAGCTGGAAGCCCGCCGGGTTGGCGTGGGGAGGCTTTACCTTCCGAGAGCCTCTCCTTCCAGCCCTGGGCAGCCGAGGTGAAGAACTCGTTGTTGAGCGCGGAGCCGCTGAGCTTCATCACGCCGTCAGCGCCGACCTGCAACGCGGCAGCGCCGTCACACACGGCCCCAGCCCCGGCCCCGGCCCCGCCACGGATCCCTCGGACCCGCCTGCGCCTCCCTCGGGAGATGAATGACGGCCCCAGCGCGGCCGTGCTCCTCATCCTCACCCTCGCCTCAGCCAGCCCCCACGGCCCTGCTGCTGCTGCTGCCCCAACACCCGTGGTGGCAACAAACACCCAAATGAATCCCAGGAGCGTTCTCCAGCTTTTGTACATTGTGCACCGGAGAAAAGGTTGCCCCCATCGACCTAAACACAGGGTTTGGATGACTGGGATCACAGAATCAGGGAATCCCAGAATGGTTTGGGTGGGAAGGGACATTAAGGCCCACCCAGTGCCACCCCCTGCCACGGGCAGGGACACCTCCCATTATCCCAGGTGGCTCCAAGCCCCGTCCAACCTGTCCTTGGGCACTTCCAGGGATCCAGGGGCAGCCACACTTCCCCTGTGCCAGAGCCCCGTGTGACGGCCCCGGCTCTGGTGCCCTGCCCGCTCCGTACCTGCCTGTCCACCTCGGGCAGCAGGAGCAGCAGGCGCTGCTGGCACTCCGCGGGCAGCACGGAGAAGGTGTGCTTGTTGATCAGCGCCCGCAGGTTCGTGTTCACCAGAATGGAGTCGGGCGTCTCCACGTCGATCTCGGCACACTTGGCTCTCTTCAGCTGCCCTGGAACGAACCGCGGGCCTGTCACCTCCCACCCGAGGGCTCCTCTGCACGGGGCAGTGTCCAAAAGCCACTGCTGGAGTCCATCCACGACTTGGAATACACCTTCTACCTTTGCACGTACAGTCAAACACAAAGTGCAGGAGGTGCTTCCCAGCACAGAACATTCCACCCCTAACACACTGCAGCCTGTGTCAGTTATCCTCACTTTTTGGGAGCCTGGCTGGCTGGGGCTTGCCAAAAAGGGGTTCTCAGGAAGGTTTCAGAACTCCCTTTAGACACACCAATTTTCTATTCTAAGGCTCCAGTTAAGGCCAGTTTGATCCTCTGGATTTCTTCTTGGACTTCCCTACTTTGTGCACAGCAAAAGCATTCCAGAAAAACTCATCAGCTCATTGTGCTTGTGTGGAAACCCCAACATCAGACACAGCAGGAACCCAAGGAGTCCCTTGCTGGCCCTCTCCTTTGCTGTGTGAGAGCCACCACATCCACCACTGGCCCTCGTGCCACAGCTCACGGCCGTGCTGCTGATTCAGGGTGAGTAACACAGGAAGCATTTCATGAAATCATGGACTGTGCTGAGCTGGAGGGGACACGCAAGGATCATTTAAGCCCAGATGTTTAATATCTACTGTTTTTCTGACAACAGACTTCTGATCTAAGCTTCTAACCCCGGGTATGTGGCCAGTCAGAGTGGATGCATCCAAAGGAAATGGAACACAACAGCATCACCCGAGGGAACGGCTGGAGCTGTGCCAGGGCAGGGTTAGGCTGGATCTCAGGGAAAGGTCCTTCCCCAGAGGGTGGTGGGCACTGCCCAGGCTCCCCAGGGAATGGGCACGGCCCCAAGGCTGCCAGAGCTCCAGGAGCATTTGAACAACGTTCTCAGGGACAGGGTGGGATTCTGGGGTGTCTGTGCAGGGCCAGGAGCTGGACTGGATGATCCCTGTGGGTCCCCTCCAGCTCAGGAGATTCTGCGATTCCATAAGAAGAGCAATTCCACCCTTGGTAAATGTAAAAGGAAGCACAAAGGTCAGGATGGCTGAGAAAGCCCGACTCCAGTGAGGGGCCAGGAATCAAACCTCAGTGGGGTCTGAAGGATGAGGATCTGAGAAGGAATTTCTTTGTTCTTGTTAATGTTATCAGAGTGTGTAAAAACATTAAAAATAAATAATGCAGGTCCTTCAGTGCTCTCAAACAGCTGCAAATTCCCAGGAGAAAGCCCCGATGATGAGGACTGACAAAGCCTGATTTGCATATGGAAGGTGGAATTATTCATCCTAATTCCCACAGCAGACTGGCAGCACCTTCCTGGGCTCTCCAGAAGTGCAGTGGAATTAACACACTTCACTGGATTTTGCTGTCCTGGGCTTTTGTTCTGGCACTGGAGCAGCCAAACCTCTGGAGCAGGACAATAAATCTCTTACTTGCATGGAGCCTGTCGGACCTCTGGAACGGCTTCTTCCCCAGCCCCGGCAGGGAATTCTCGAGCTTCACCGATGGAGAGGAGCTGGAGGTGGAGTTCTGGGGGCTGCCGGACTGCCCGTCTGCCTGCTTCCCTTCCCAGCCTGCCACGGAAAGGACCCGTTGGAACACAGGGATGGACAGAGCAAGGCAGCAGTCTGGGGGGAATAAGGTCCTCTAACACAGCCCCAGCCCCGGCAGCTCAGGGACAGGCACTGCAGGACACTGACACCCCTCTGTACCTGTGGCACCTACTGCCCAACAGGCTGAACATGGGACACCCCTTTGGAACCACCAGAATATCCCGAAATAAAGGGACAAACAGCCATGTCATGCGTGGTTTGAGTCTATTTCCCAGTTAGTCACAATTTATTTCCCACCTGGAACAGTGGGAATGCAACGCAGGAATGGTCTTAACACTTCTAGAGTAAACAGAGTTCCTGTTGGAGTTCACCACCAAGAAAAATCTCTTCCCACTGCATGTGTCCTTTCTAAACCTCACTATCACAGCTTTTGTTCCCTCAGCCCACCCTTGGGAACTGCTCCTCCCCTTTCCAGGACTCAGGGGACAGTTTCACACCCTCCTCCCAACTCACCACTCGGTCAAAGCAGGCAGGTCCCACCCCGTGATTCTCCTCCACATCCCCGCCACCCACGTTCTCCTCTGGACAGCAGAACTGCTGCTGCTGCTGGGAAGGGCTTCTCCCCAGAGCCTTCCTGTCCCTCCTTCTCCCAAGGCAGAGGAATTCGACCGAGCTGCTCTTCCCTCTGCTCTCCTTAGTTTAGGTGAGCACCAGGCACCCCCTCCAGTATGGAAAGTGCCGGACTCCCAGACTTTGGAAGAGAAACTCCACAAGACAGGGGATTAAGTCAGAAACTAAATAAATTCAGGCTCTGATTAATGACTTGCACTAATCAATTCCTTCCCCTGCTGTTTCTCTCTCCCCCCACCTCTGTCTGGTTCCTTTCCCTCCCTTCTCTTCCTCATATGAGCTGTTCCAGCTCTGACTAAATCCTGGAAATTGTGGAATCAGTGGATTGCTTTCCACCAGAATATTGTTCCCTCCCCACCTTACATGTGATTTACTCCTCCACCGCTGGCTGGGAGCTATCCCTGTGTATTGTCACAGGGACAGGAGTGGGAAAAGGGGCTTCAGTGGTGCTGATAAAACCACGCCAGAGCCACTCCTGTCACAGCAACCTCCAAAGCTTTGCCAGGAATGGATTTACAGCCTGCCTGGGGCTGCTAAACACTCACTGATTCCACTTGGAATCGGACAAGGAAGTCAAGAAAAAGCCTGGAAGCAAGAAAAGATCCTGATCTGAGCCTAAGGAAAGCAGTTTAAGGCTGAAGTCACAAAGCAGGAAAGGCAAGACTTGCTGGGAGTTTCTGGCCTTTGCAGCTGTAGCACCTCTCAGAACAGGCTGGAGAAACACCCACCAGGAATCACTCCCAGTCCTGCCCTGAGGACACGCTGAGGAAAAGGTGAGCTCCCGGGGACACTCCCAGGCTTAGCTTCTCATGGCTCTAGGGAAATCCTCAACCTGCACAGGGAGTTTCAGCTGAACATTCACACAATTACACCCAGAATATGCAAGAGAAAATGTTTTTCATGCTAATACTGTTCTACTGCTGTTCCAGAATCTTCCCTGGCTGCCTCTGCTCCAGGGATGGAAGGGGACACTGGGAATTCCCCTGGCCTGGAGAGGGATTGGCACTGCTGGTCGTGTTCCACATCCCAACTGCCTGCAGGGAATGAGTGTGGAAGGCCCAGCCCTGCCACGGATTGTCTGGGGGACCGAGCCTGTCCCGAGCCAAGGCTGTGCCAGGGAATCCTCTGAAAACCAGAGCCAGGACAGGATTATCAACCTTTCATTCCTGCAGTCAAACAGTGACCACATTTTATTTTCTCTTACACTTGCTGGAAAGAATGGGTTTTTCCCATTTCAGCTTTTGCATTAATCAGAAAGCTGAGGCAGAG
Source organism: Sclerurus mexicanus (assembly GCA_013396755.1). Lineage (NCBI taxonomy): Eukaryota > Metazoa > Chordata > Aves > Passeriformes > Furnariidae > Sclerurus > Sclerurus mexicanus. The sequence continues at coordinate 21,327 of VWZF01004820.1, forward strand.
ACACTGGGAAATTCCCACCTCTGCTCTGGAGCCAGGCTGGGAGAGCTGGGGGGGGGTCACCTGGAGAAGGGAAGGATCCAGGGAGACCTGAGAGCCCCTTGCAGAGCCTAAAGGGGCTCCAGGAGAGCTGGGGAGGGACTGGGGACAAGGGCTGGAGGGACAGGACACAGGGAATTGCTCCCCAGTGCCAGAGGGCAGGGATGGATGGGATAGTGGGAAGGAAATCTTAGCTGTGAAGATGTGGAGGCTCTAGCAGAGGTTGGGCAGAGAAGCTGTGGCTGTCCCAGCCCTGGAAACGTCCAAGACCAGGCTGGACGGGGCTTGGAGCAAACTGGGATAGTGGGAGGTGTCCCTGCCCATGGCAGGGGGTGGGACTGGATGGGCTTTGAGGTCCCTCCCAGCCCAAACCAGCCTGGGATTCCACAATTCTGTGACTCAGGCTGACAGAACAAGGACCTTAGCAGGGCAATCAGTTACACTGAAAAGAATTCAGGAAAAATTGGCTGGAAGTAACTCCCAAGAATTCAGGATACCCTGGGAAATGCTGCTGCTGCTAAAGGATCTCCTGCCCTGCTGAATCAGCCAGAGCAGAGCAGTGGCCTCACCCATTTGTAAGGCAGCACAAATGCTGGAAACCTCTCAGGGATCTTTCAGATGGGATCGTGCACAGGACACGGAATCCACACTGGGGAACGGGCAGCCACTTGGGAAAACACAAATCCTGGGAGAAACAGCCCTAATTTGCTCAGCCCTGGGCAGCTCCTGAGCACGGGGTGCAGGAGCTGTGGGGGAGGCACTGAGTGAGCACCGGGTGCAGCTCTGACCAGGCAAGGGCACAGCGAGACCCACCCAAGATCCATCCCTACCTGAAAGCATTCCTCACAAAAAGCCAGGGAAATGGAAGCTGGAGCGTTTCAGAAACAGAAGAACACCCTCTGAAAGAGCAGTTTCTCCTGCCACGCCCTAAGGACAGCAACAGCGGGTCCAGGGACACGGAGCAGAGGGACATTCCCATTCCCAGTGTCCCTGCACGTACCTGATTTCCCCGGAGCGGAGTCCCCGGCTGCCTTGACGGCCTTGAGCAGGACGTGCTGGTTAGAGGACACGGGCATCCCCGCCCGGCATTGCTGCTGCTGCTGCTTCTGCTGCTGCTGCTTCAGGGCCTGGGGGCACAGGAGGGACACAGGGGTCAGCTGTGTCCCTGGGGACTGTCACCACAGGGCACAGACCGTGGCATTCCAGCCCCCCCGGGCACCACTGACGGGTGTGCAGCGGGATGCAATGGCAACGGGAGCAGGTGTGATACACACGCTGCTGCAAGCACATGGCCTCCCCTGCACCCAAAGCCAAGAGCCAATGGTCACAGATCGTCCCAAGTTGTGCTATTTCTTGAGAAAAGGATCTCCAGAGAGGGGACTCCAAATGTGGGGTTGGTTCAGGAAGTAATTACACAACTCACTTCAAAGTAAAAGTACCACTGTGTCCTTCATTCCCTCTCCTGGGGAGAAGCAAGTAGCAACTTCCTAAAAACCATCAACAGAGACACTGCCCGTGAGGAAAGGCTTTTCTAATTAGGAAATTAACAGAGATTCACAAACTAAGGAAATAAAATCCTTTGTTTCAGGAGAGACTCTTCAAGCAGCAACCAGGACACAGCCCAAAAGGCACCCGTGGCTGAGACGAGGAAGGAAGAAGGGAGTTGGCTAAACTGCAAACCAAAGTGTCTGTTTGCCAAAGCTGGAACCCAAACCCAACCAACCTCAAGAGGTTGGTTAAAATAATAAATTACGGCAGATTAAGGATCCCCTGGAATTTCAGAATAGCAAGTAACAGGATGTGCTGCACTGCACAGACACAAACGAGTGGCACTGTTCACTGGAGATCATCACAGCTTCAAATAAAAACATTAACAACAAGGACAACAATAATAACACCGTTAGAAACAGGAGAGGGAACACAAACACAGGAACCTGCAGGATCTGCCTCCCAAGGAAGGCAGAAGTGGCTGATTTTCAGTGTGTAAAGACACACACAAAGCAGTGACAGCAAAGGGATCTGGATAATGAAGAGACACCTCAGATCCTGTTTTGTCATTTATTAAATAGTTCCCGTTTAGCCACTTCTCCCACAGGTTGGTAAAACATTCAGCCAAACTGAAACACAGCAAAATTGAATTGATCTCCTGAGGTCAAAAGCTTTAAAAAAAACCACCAAAGGGAAATGAAAAGCGTGACCTGGCAAAAACCCACACACAAGTCCAAGAAAGCTTTTCCACCTTGTCCCTTGAAGACGGACCACAGGGAACCGTGACCTTGAGGAAAGCACTGACTGGGATCACTGCTGTGTCCAGGGGCGTGTGGATAAACCCCACACCCCACTGTGCAAATCACCTCCCATATTTCAGGTTCCACACACTGACTGCACTTTCCTTGGCTTAAGGAAAACAGCTCTGGGTTTGTTCCCTGTGTCCCCTCCGCTCTCAGCTGGAGGGGGGAGGAACAGGAAACCACAGCTCATTAGATGCCTTTTAAATTCCCTGTCAGCTTTGCACTTCTGATCCCTGTTATAAACACCTGGGGGGTTTCTTGGCTAAATCTAAATTTACGTGGAGTTCTGGAGGGCTGGAGCAGGAAAGGCTGAGAGAACTGGGATTGCTCCGCCTGGAGGAGAGAAGGCTCCGGGGTGACCAAACTGTGCCTGAAGGAGCCAACAGGAAAGTGGAGAGAGACTGTTTGTTGCAAACCTCCAACGCAGGGTTCTTCCAAGGGGCTGTAAGGGCTGGCACAGCAGGGCACGGCTCCTTATTCATGTGCATTTTACAGGTTTGAGCCCCAAATCCTCATCCTCCTTTCTTCACTGACCCAGCACCCGTTCCCAGCCCGGCAGCAGCGCGGAGTTCCAGGGTTAAGGGTTCTCCCTCAGAAATCCCTCTGCCCTCCACAATGTCGTGGTTCCTGAGCACTGGAAAGGGCAGGGCTGAGCCCAGCCAGCTGCCTTGGCCGGTGCTCCCAAGCGGCAGCGTGGGGCACACACAGGACGAGGGCCAGCAAAGCTTCCCTTAACTCTCCTTCCACGCACTGTTGTGCTTTTCCAGCCCCGCTGCCTCTTTCCCACCATCTCTATTTGCTCTTTTTTCATCTGCTTTTTACGACTTGTGCTGCCCACAGTGGCTGTCACGCTTGGTTAGAGGCAGAAGATGTGATGGCTGGTCAAAATGGCAGGGGGGGGGAACCAGATGAGCTCCAAGGTCCCCTCCAGCCCAAACCCTTCCAGAATTCCAAGGGGAGCTGCTGAGCACAGGAAGGGAAAGGGGTTTGTAACAAACCCCGAGCCTGTTTCACAGAACCACCCAACCCCAGAACGGTTTGGGTGGGAAGGGACCTTGAAGCTCATCCCATCCCACCCCTGCCATGGGCTGGGACACCTTCCACCAGCCCAGGGTGCCCCAAGCCCCGTCCAGCCTGGCCTTGGACACTCCCAGGGATCCAGGGGCAGCCACAGCTTCCCTGGGCACCCTGTGCCAGGTTTGATCACTCCCTGAGTAACGGGCCCTAATTAGCTCATTCTCTCTCACTGCAGGGTCCTTTCACAAGGCCACAGGCGCCTCTGGAATGCCATCCTGAGTGCTCTTTCCCAGCTGGAAAAAGTCAGGAAAACAGGCGGGGCTGGAAGAGGTAAATCCCAAGTGGACACATCACGACTCCTGCTGTGACGAGCTCCCACAATCCCTGACTCCCAGCTCCTTGATCCCTAACTCCTCACAGACATTTACTTTCCTAAGGAGCAAATCCAACCCCGCTGAAGCATTTCCTTTCCAAGGATCATGGGGAACTGAGCGATGCAGTTGGGGAAACACCTGCAAATCCAACACTGGGGGACGAACTCATCTGGAATTTTTCATCAGGAGAAGCAAATCATGTGAAGCACAAACACTTCCCATTCCATGCTGTGCACACAGTGAACCTGATGCACAGCAGTCATTCCCAAGCAAGGAAAAGAGCTGATCCTCCTCTGTCCCCTGCAACAACCCCCTCACACACACTGCTCCCACAGAATTCCTGCTCCTTCCCTTCACACCCACTGCTCCCACAGAATTCCTGTTCCCTTCACACCCACTGCTCCCACAGAATTCCTGTTCCCTTCACACCCACTGCTCCCACAGAATTCCTGTTCCCTTCACACACACTGCTCCCACAGAATTCCTGCTCCTTCCCTTCACACACACTGCTCCCACAGAATTCCTGCTCCTTCCCTTCACACACACTGCTCCCACAGAATTCCTGCTCCTTCCCTTCACACACACTGCTCCCGCAGAATTCCTGATCCTTCCCTTCCTTCCATATGGACATGCACTACCCACGGAATTCCTTGGAAGGGAATTGCTGCCAAGCAGGGGAAGAAGTCAGTGCACTTAATTTTGCCCCAAAGACTAAACTTACTAAAACTATTTCCTAATCCAGACTGTGGAAAGCTACGGACACTCAGCACAGGGGTGGGGGAAAAGAAATCCCATTTTATAGCCTTTCTCTAAAATAATACATTAAAAATGTCCAGATGCTTATTTAGGGAAAAAGCAAAGGAATTAAACAACACAACATTTTGCTCCCCTTCAGGAGAGAGGGAAGTGTCAGCCAAACCCCTGTTACAGACACCAGGGATTCCTGGATTCCGTCCCAGCACGGGGCAGTTCCACTGAGGAACACAGTTTACCAGGGAAGCAGAAGCCCTGCAGGGTCTCCAAGCAGAGTCTCCAAGCAGATTCCAAGGCCACTCACCTGTTTGAGAGCCTTCTTGCTGTGCTTCTGGGAGGAGGAGAGGACCTTGCCCTGGATGGAGGGGGACGGGCAGCCGGACTGCGGGGAGGACGTCTGGGACAGGCGGGACGACACTGCCGGGAACAAATGAAGAACTATAAATATATGGCCATAATCCAGCCTTTGTGCCTTTTCCTCACCACGCCAGAGCATCTCACGAGACTCCTGAAAGCGGCACCTCCACCAAATGTGGCTGTTGGATGAGGGACCCTTTCTGCTCCCTCCTCCCCACCGAGGCAGATGTTCTCCGACAGCCAACAACTCCCAAGGCCGAGCCCAGATGTCCATCCCAGCTGTGGCTCTTTCTCATTAATCCTGCAAACTGCTGCTGTCAAACCCCAGCACAGTGTGAGGAAAAGACTCAGGTCCAGCCAATTCCAAATGGGAAACACAGACAGGCCACGGCTGAGTTCCTCTGGAATGACCTGTGGTCGGAGCCCCCACTGACAGCAGTTCCTGACCGGGGCAAATCGGAGTCCCACCAAACACTGGGAACACACACGGGATGCAACAGAAGTGGAGCTTCACTGTCACTTCCCCTTTTTACAAAGAAACATGGGAATATCCAGGATATCCCAGGAAATGAAGGTGTATTCCCAGTGGATGAGTCCAGACACGTAGAGAAGTCTGGCCCAAGCCAGATGGAGTCCTGGAGTGAGGCTTCCAGTTCCAGGTGATTTAACCTTTGCAGAGCCTCATCACAACCAACAAAGCAGGGATGGGAATCAAACACCAGCTGCCTGTGTCATTCCAATAAACCTGGTCTGGCACAGGATACCCCAAATCCCCGGCTCTGGAGACACCTCCCACCAGCCCAGGTTACTCCCAGCTCTGTCCACCCTGGCCTTGGAAACCTCCACGGATCCAGGGGCAGCCACAGCTTCTCTGCCCAACCTGTGCCAGGGCCTGCCCACCCTCCCAGGCAAGAATCCTTTCCCAATATCCCATCCATCTCTGCCCTCTGACACTGGGAAGCCACTCCCTGTGTCCTGTCCCTCCAGGCCCTCATCCAAAGTCCCTCTCCAGCTCTTCTGGAGCCCCTTTAGGCTCCAAGGTCTCCTTGGAATCTTCTCTTAAAAAGAAAAACCCCGAGTCAGCGAATTCCCAGTCTGTGAATTTGTGGGATCACAACAAACACTGGGACATCAAGGAAACCAAGTGAAGAGTAAAAGGAGTTTGATGCTGGGTGACCCCTGCCACAGAGCATAATAAACACATTCACACATAACCCAATTAAATTAGCACCTCCTGAAGCAATTAGCTCTGGAACACCCCAGAACAAGGCAGTAAAGGAGCCAAGAGATAATGACCCAGCTCTTCATCAGCCACAGCCAGTGGGATCCCGCTGGTATCCAGGGAGAAGGGCAGCTCCCGAAAATAGGGCAGGGATGGCAAACATCAGAGAGCAACGTTTCAACAGAACACACAGAATTAGTAACAACGAACTGTAAAAGGAAAACCCTCACGTGTGGCTGGGATTAACTGGGAAGAGCAGGTTCTCAGGGGGCACACACAGCAGAGAGGAGGCAACTCCACCCCCTGAGATGCCCCGAAAGGCAGCAGCAACTGAGAGCTTTGGGTGAGAAGTGGGTCATTCAAGGGTCACTCAGGGGACTAACCACAGCCAGTGATCCCTGCCCGCGGTAAAAGGTGACACAGAGAGCAGAGTCACCACTTCAAAGGCCAAAACAACCCCAAAGCCTGATGTTACACCAAGAGCTGCCAAGCAAAGCTTGTGCCTGTGCTGGGAGACAGCAGGAGGAATGTCTGTAACCCTCTGTCTCTCCCCCAGGCTGGGTGAAATTCTAGATCAAGAAGATAATGGAAAAGTTCTGAGTCTGACCAGCACCTGGAGAGGCAAAGCAGATCCCAAACTCACTGAGATTCTCCTAACACTTGGATAAAGAGAACTGGGAGAAGATCTGTTGTTAAGATCATACTCAAGCTTTCAGAGAATTCCAACAAAAGGCTTCTAAAAATTTTGTCCATTGTTTAGAAAACAAAGAATTGGCATAAGTGATGCTGGATGGGACAGAAGGCAAAGAACAGAATAACGGGGTAACCAGGCAAGAAATGGGCAAAAATCCTGCAGGTCACAGACCAAGAGGGAACAGCTGGAGGCTGGGACAGGCTGGAAACAGGAAACGTGAAAGACTTAGTTCAGTTACAGTCAGAGAGAATTGTGTGGGAATACAAAGAAATGGACCCCAGAGAACAAAAGACCAAAACTAGAGAGTAAAACATCAAAAAAGGGTAAGTACATTTCTGGAGAAAAATGCCAAGATCCTCAAGGAACCTGCAGGAATCTGACTGGGCTGTGTCACCAGGAGAGACCCTTTCAGCTGATGGGTGAGTGAGAATGGCAGGGACATCACAGAACCCCAGGAGAGCTGAGGTTGGAAAAGCCTTCCCAGCCCACAGAGCCCACCCTGTGCCCTGTCCCCGCCCTGTGCCCACCTTGTCCCCCAGCCCAGAGCACTCAGTGCCACGGCCAGTCCTGCCTTGGGCACCTCCAGGCCTGGCCACTCCAACCCTCCCTGGGCAGCCCCTGCCAAGGCCTGACCACCCTTCCCAGGAGGGAATTCCTCCCCATGTCCCCCCTGCCCCTGCCCTGTCCCACCTGAGCCCGTTCCCTCTGCTCCTGGCCCTGTTCCCTGGGAGCAGAGCCCGACCCCCCCGGCTCCCCCCTCCTGGCAGGGACTTGCAGAGCCACAAGGTGCCCCCTGAGCCTCCTTTTCTCCAGGCTCAGCCCCCCCAGCTCCCTCAGCCCCTCCTGCTGCTCCAGCCCCTTCCCAGCTCCCTTCCCTGCCCTGCACACGCTCCCTTCTCTGGAACAGCGAAGGGGTGCACGGATGGAAAGATGACATGTGTAAAGTTCTTAAGGAGGACTCACCTTGTCTCACACACCACAGTGCTGATCACACACATCAAAAAAATCCAATGGGATTCAGGAAAGCAAATGGTTAATACATGGAAAAACCCAGGGATATGAGCCAGTTAGCATTATTCCCAAAGGACGGGTGCAGGGCACACACAGAAATGATGCGGCTCTGTCTGGAGAGCCACGGGAAGCACCCTGGGGGTCCGTGCTGTCCCCCAGGGCGCTCAGACACCCCGGTGTGGTTCAGCACCCCCAGGGCAGGCGCAGACACACGTCCCTGGCCGTGGGTCAGAGCCCTCCGGGAGCAGAACACAAAGCACATCCCCCTGAGCCAGCAGCTCTGTGAGAGGCAGAGACCCCCGAGCGAGCCCGGCCTCACGTTCTGCCCAGGGCTCCATTCCCACGCTGGCCCCGAGCACAGAGAACCCTCCACTGCCAGAGAGGTTGTGAGACACAGCGTGAGTCTGCTGACTTAGGGGGTCTTCATTCTTAACAGAAGAGAGGGAAAACAGACCTGAGAGCCCGTGGCAGAGCCTAAAGGAGCTCCAGGAGAGCTGGAGAGGGACTGGGGACAAGGGCTGGAGGGACAGGACATAGGGAATGGCTTCCCAGTGCCAGAGGAAAGGGATAGACGGGATATCTGTCTTCACTCCAACTTTCTTACAAATTGAAAAGCATGTGGAGCTGAGATTACACCTCCTGGTGCCCTTGAATCCTCAGTCTTTTGAGGGAAGCTGCAGGAATGATTACAGGATGCACCCGGGAGAGCAGCACAGATGTGACAACACTCCACGGGCTGCTCTGCCTGTTCCCCCAGGAGCCCTAAACCACTGGTCAACCACCCCCCTTACACACACGTGGAAGAAACTGCGCAGAAGGAGAAGCAGGGAGATTGTTTAACCAGAACTGAGTGAGGAAGAGGAGTGCACAATAATTCTTTTAGGAGAATTGCAGTAAATTGCTGCCAACAGTAAAGACAGGATGCATTCAGGGACCCCTTGGACCTGCCAGGAGCGGGGAGCCAGGAAGGGGTTGGGCTCTGCTCCCAGGGAACAGGGGACAGGACAAGAGGAAACGGCCTCAAGTACCAGGAGAGGTTCAGGTTGGGTATCAGGGAGAATTTCCTCATGGGAAGGGCTCTGGCACAGCTGCCCAGGGCAGTGTTGGAGTCGCCATCCCTGGAGGTATCATCCAAAGGCAACAGTGGAAGGAACACCACGGGTCTCCTGATGGCCCAGTCTGTGGATCCCACCACACACCCACCCCCTGCTGCCACCACCCAGCACACGACTGATCCCCTGGAACTGTTTAAATTCTGCTTTTACAGCACATCATGCACTTCCTACAAATCCTGGCTCCATCCCAAAGCCAGTGTTCTGACTGACTCCTGATCTCTCGAACATTTCCTGGAGGCTGAGAGATGAGTCTTGTATCAGCCCCTCCTGAAAACCACATTATTGTAACTTCACAGAATCCAGGGATGGCTTGGGTTGGAAGGGACCTCAAAACTCTTCTTGTTCCACCCCCTGCCACGGGCAGGGACACCTTCCACTATCCCAGGCTGCTCCAAGCCCCATCCTTGGACACTTCCAGGGCATTCCATCCCAAGCTCCTGCTCAAGGGGCTGGGACTGTGACCATGGGTTCATCTGCTTGATGACACATTCAGAATGAAAAGCTGCCCTTTACTCATTTGGGCTGAAAGTACAGTCAAGCTGAACTAAAAATACAATCCCCAACTCCAACTGTGAGCAGTCTTAATCTTAAAATAACCCAATTTGAAGCAGCTAATGGGATCCAGATGTATCACATGAAAAACTTGGAGTGAAGTCATTAAAACACACTCTGAGGAGCACAGAAATGTCTCTGGTTAATCATACTCTGGTTTGGGTTGGAAGGAACTTTAAAGATCATCCAGTTCCACCCCCTGCCACGGGCAGGGACCCTTCCCACTTAAACCAGTCTGGGATTCAATGTCTCTACGAATTTAAGAATCAATAATGCTCCGTGGAAGCAGAAATGGAGGAAGCAGCACAAACCCAGCAATGTATCTCAGACAGGCCCACCCCACCCCACAGCCTGGCTCCACAGCAGCAACTCCAAACTGACACCAACAGAAAACACAAACCCGTGTGCCACTGGTGGGTTTCGCCTGCCCTGGTCACTCCCTGCACTCCCGGGAATACTTGGCTTCAAAACAACAGAGCAGCAATTGCAGCACACACACAACAGGCACCAATGGCACTCTCTGCCAAGCAGCTTTTCCAGTTGTGCCACATCCTTGAAGGGCCTCTCAGAACCCAAAGCTTCACCTTGTGGTGTCAAGTGTGAGATGCCCACGAAGCTCAAGGCAACTTCTGCCGACTGCTGTGGTTGGTATCACTGCGTTTGGAGTAACAATTTGTTTTTCAGAGAATCCAAACAGTAGAACCTGTTCTGTGTCTGCTCTGCAGAAGTAACAGACCTGCCGTGAAACACAGCCTGGATGGCTCCGCTCCTGTAAAGCCCCTGGGGCAGCAGGTGGTTGTGAAAACCCCTGTGTGTTACAGTGAAGATCCTTCTGCTTCTTCGGAGTCCTTCAGTGAAACATCTTCTCTTTCGGAGCGGTACCTGTGGCAGGCTGTGACAGCACGGGCTGCTGGAGACACGTGTGTTCCTGAGCCACAGCATCTACCTGGAGCACAGCGAGTTTCCTCAGGTACAGGAGCAAACCATGGAATCGGCAAACCCCAGACTGGTTTGTGTGGGACGGATCTCCACCCCATGGGAAGGTGTCCCCACTATCCCAGGTTGCTCCAAGCCCTGTCCAGCCTGGCCTTGGAGACTTTCAGGGATACAGGGCAGCCACAGCTTCTCTGCCCAACCTGTGCCAGCCTTTCCCCACCCTGACAGCCAACAATCCCTTCCCAATATCCCATCTCTCCCTGCCCTCTGGCACTGGGAAGGCATTCCCTGTGTCCTGTCCCTCCAGCCCTTGTCCAAATTCCCTCTCCAGCATTCCTGGAGCCCCTTTGGACACTGGAAGGGGCTTCAAGGTCTCCCTGGCACCTTCTCTTCTCCAGGTTTCCCAACTCCCTCATTCTCTCCTCGTAGCAGAGCCGCTCCCTCCAATGAACCGATGGAGAGATTTTCTGTCACCCAGAGGAGGTCTGAGCCCTCCCACCCCTGGGATCAGCCCCATCCCTCCCCTCGGACCATCCCAGCTCACATCAGGTGTCTCTGGGAGCTGACTCACGTCTCTCACCAGGCACAGAGCTGCCAGTCCGTCCCTCCCGAGGTTTGTTTCCGCAGGGGTCCCGAGGTGTGCCGGCCCACAGCACGTCCCCAGGGCGGCCCAGGGCCAGTGAGAAGGGGGCACAGCCCAGGGAGCTGGGCAGGAAGGGTCCCCTGAGCAGCTCAGCAGACCCTCGGCATGGGCAGGCCCTGGGGAGCTGATGTCAGTGGGACCATCCTCTGGTTTGGGGGAAGAGAACACGATCCTGGGTCGCTGACTCACAGAGCAGGGGAGAGGTGGAACACGAACCCTACAGGAAGCTGCCATGGTGCTCGAGAGGGGAAGATGTGGTCGTGTTTCTCTGAACTCCCCTGGGGCTCCTGCACCACATCTCACGTCTCATCAGGGTCTGAGGCTGCTCCTGAGGGGCAGCTCCACCCTCTGCTCCCTGTGACAGTGACAGCACCCAGGGAAGGGCTGGAGCTGTGCCAGGGCAGGGGCAGGTGGGATCTCAGGGAAAGGTCCTTCCCCAGAGGGTGGTGGGCACTGCCCAGGCTCCCCAGGGAATGGGCACAGCCCCAAGGCTGCCAGAGCTCCAGGAGGGTTTGGACAATGGGACAGGGTGGGATTGCTGGGGTGTCCTGGGCAGGCCAGGGGTTGGACTGGTGGTCCCTGTGGGTCCCTCCCATCTCAGGATATTCCATGGTTCTCCGATTCCCCTCAGTGTGGCTGCAGGAGGAGCAGCATGGCCACCCCCCTTGCAGGCTGGAGCGCCCCTTACACCCAGCCCCTCACCCTCAGGGCTCTGATCCCTGCTGGTGCAGCTCCCCCCTGCCAATACGCATTTTGATAGAAGAAAACAAAGTTTACAAATCTGGTACTGTGATTGTGGAGAATCTCCAACCCAGCACAGCCAGGACACCGCAAGGGTTTGTGCACCACTCTCCAGGCCCCTCCTCACCCGCTCCTGCCAGGCACCACCCCACCAGCCCACCCACCCCGCGCTCGCTGCCAAGACACTCACACCTGGGAAGGGTCTCCAAGGACAGCACCAGGCCTGCTCTAACTTCCAGGCCAGGCTGGACGGGGCTTGGAGCAAGCTGGCCTAGGGGAAGGTGTCCCTGCCCATGGCAGGGGGTGAGATGAGAGGGGCTTTAAGGCCCCTTCCAGCCCAAACCACTCAAGGACTTGACGCTGAGCCGGCACCAACGCGAGTGTTTCATTTGTTGGAGAACCCTGAACTGCCCCTGCACGGCAGCTCCCTCGCTGCCACCCCGTGCAGCAGCACTTTCTGCACTGGTTACACCACACAGCTGACCTGGAAACAGCTATTTTAGTCTATTTAGGAATTCTCCAAAAGACTTTTATGCAGAGAAAGTGATAAAGACAACACAAACCAAATGATCCCATTTACCACCAGCCCTGGGGTTCTGAGCTGAAATACAGGCCTGTGCTTCCAAGTCCTAAATCTGAGGTCAAACTTCAGGCAGCACAGATGAACTTAAATGCTTTCCCTGCATTCCCTGCTCTGCTTTTACCTGCAGTCACTTAGGCAAACCACCAGCGAGCTCCCCAGGGCAGGAATCCTGTGCAGACCACCCAGGGCTGGGGCCTCCCATCCAGGAGCCAGCACAGGGGCAACACATCCAGCCAAAGGTTCACAACCAAAACTCAGAATCGCCAACCCCGGAATGGTTTGGGTGGGAAGGCTGGAGCTCATCCCATCCCACCCCCTGCCATGGGCAGGGACACCTTCCCCTATCCCAGGTTGCTCCAAGCCCCTTCCAACCTGGCCTTGGACACTTCCAAGGATTAGCCAAGATTAAATTCAGTTTCTTCTCTGCCACTGAGAGAGTTTCCAGACACCACTGTCAAAAGGCATCAAACTGAAGCTATTTGAGCTCTTCCTCCCACGGTTGTTTGTGATTAACTCTTCCTGATTCGCTCCAGATGGGAACGCTCGCTCAGGAACAGCAAGGTCTGCATGTGGAATTCACTGTCAACAGCACTTCCAACTCACCCCCAAACTCACGTTCATGAATCTGCAATACCAAAAACAGCTGAGGAACCTCCAATCCCGCCTCTGACCCCACACACCCGGGCCCATCGGCACCAATTCCCAACGGACACGGGCGGCCGGAACAGCCAGCCCCGTGCTCCAACCATGGATCCCACCGCTCGGGGCTGGAACCGAGGGAAGATCCCAGCCGAGGTACTCACGTTCTGGTGGGAACACACAGCGCCACAAAGCCTCCCACGTACCGAGCCCAGACCTGCTCCCGGCTCCGGCTGTTCCGCCCCGGATCCTCGGCCACGGGGCGGCTGCAGCCGCAGGGTCGTGGAAGCAGCAAAGCGGAGGGCTGTGCTCTTCAGCCAGGAACTAACTGCGCACCCACGGGATCCCTGGGCTGAGGCACTGCCCTGGCACGGGACGGCACCGGCAAAACACAGCTGGGAGCGGGACAAAGCCCTTCCCTTCCCCTCCACCTCAGCCTCGGCGGCCGCTGGAGATTCTGCCCGTGTCAGAGACACTCCCCTTCCCCAGACAGGCACGGCCGAGCCTCTGGATTAAAGTTTGGCAGGACAAGAAGGTCTTTAAAAGCAGATGGCCGGGCAGCCTCAGCTCCAGGCACTCCCACTTCCACGGCCTCCCAGCGGCACCGCGGAACGCGCTGGAGACGGAGGGGGACAGTCTCCCTGCGCCCCCCGGGCTGCTGGGACGGGACAGGGATGGGGGAGAGGCAGGGAGAGCATCCTCCCCACACCCAGCCTCTGCCTCGCACTTACTGAGACCTCTCTGCTCCGAGCCATCGGCTGCTTCCGACCCAGCGCGGGAACCACCGGGAACCACGGGCAGCACAACCCTCACAGGCTGCCGGGAACACGGGGAACGGGAGTGGAAAGTCCCAGGGCCACAAGCTCCTGCAGCCTTACGGGAGCACCAGCAGGGGCCTGGGTGCTCCTCAAAGCAAGGGGATCGCTGCGGGCCATGTTCGGGAGGGGAAGGATTAACTATTAACTAATTCTTTAACTATTATCTAATTCTTTAGCTATTAACTCCCTCTCCCCCAGGACGGTGGGCAGGCCCTGGCACAGGTTGGGCAGAGAAGCTGTGGCTGCCCCTGGATCCCTGGGAGTGTCCCAGGCCAGGTTGGACAGGACTTGGAGCAACCTGGGCTGGTGGGAGGTGTCCCTGCCCATGGCAGGGGTGGGACGGGATGAGGAGCTTTAAGATCCCTTCCAATGCAAACCATTCCACAATTCTAGGAAGTCCTGGCCTAGAAGATGTCAAAGTGCTGAGGGCATGGGGAGTGTGCCCGGCTTGGGGTCAGTAAGGACAGGGATGTCTGGTGCACTGATATCTGTTCTTCATTTTAAAAGATGTAATTTTCCACAAGTGATGAAAACGAGGAAATCTCACTGATAAGAAAAATGTTGCCAAGAAGCACAACCAAACATCTTGTGTCAGACACTAATCAGACCATCAGTAATCACAGGGAATCATTTCACCCACTGGGAACAGGGAGTGGGACAATCCTCCTCCTAGGGGAGAGGCAAAGGATGCAGGTAGGATAAAAAAGTCTATTATTTATTGCTATGAGTCCTGCACAGGTGAAGAAAACAGGTGAGCTGGGAGTGTTCCTGCAGCTGGAACTCTGCTACTGCGGACGGTGAAACCACTCAGAGGCCATGACAGGGCAATGCTGCCTCAGAAAGCAAAGCGTAGGAGAAACCACAGAGTCATAGAATCGACTGGGTTGGGAAAGACCACCGAGATCATCGAGTCCAACCCTCGATCCAACTCCAGTCTGCTTACTTGATCATGGCACTGAGTGCCACGTCCGATCTCAGTTCAAAAACCTCCAGGGATGGTGAATCTACCACCTCTCTGGGCAGCCCATTCCAGTGCCTGATCACTCTCTCTGTAAAGAGTTTCTTTCTAATATCCAACCTAAATTTCCCCCAGCAGAGCTTAAGCCCCTGCCCCCTTCTCCTATTGCTGGCTGCCTGGGAGAAGAGACCAACCCCCACCTGGCCATAACCTCCCTTCAGGTCATTGTAGAGATGCTGGTTCACAAAATCCCAGAATTACTAAGGCTGGAAAAGACCCTCAAGTTTACACTGAGCCCACCCGGTGCCCGATGCCCAACTCAGAGCACTCAGTGCCACGGCCAGTCCTGCCTTGGGCACCTCCAGGCCTGGGCACTCCAAACCTTGCACTGCCTGACCACCCTTTCCAGTGCTGGGACAGCCCAGGGACCATCGGCCTCTTGCCCACCTGGGCACACTGCTCTGCTCTGGGCAGTGCTACCCATTGTTTAAAAACTAAATTTCAGGAAGGATAAAAGTATTTTATGCTGTATTGGTGAAACTGAATGGTTTTGGTCACTCAGGGCAAACACTGCAGCTCCCAACAACAGTCCTGAGGACTCCTGACATCCCTACATCCAGCAGTCTGTACCTGTGTCCACGTATGCGGAGCTTATAAATCATGCTTCTATTTTAAATAATGGTTGGACAGGAAATTCAGCCAGAGTGTTCATGACAAACAGCAAGGCCCACCAGAGACACACGATTTGCGTGGAGCTGGTGCTGCCACTGATACCCAGCATGCCAGCTGTGAAACACACACACTCTCAGCTGCCCAAAATGCCCCTCAGTCTATGGAAACAAGCAGAGCTTTCAGAGGGGGCAGGTTCTGCCCCAAACACCAGCCAGTGCCATGGCTCTGTCACAAGGCCAGTGGCCCCGGGGCTGTGGGTGGGCTGAAGAGAAGCTCCACTCACCTAAGTAAAGGAACAGGGAGCATTTCTGCCCCACATCCCTGTTGCACAATGGGATCCTCGGGAAGCAGCTCCCTCCCGAGTCACGCGCACGGGCAGGAACCGGCTCTGTGTAGGAAAACTGATATTTCTACCACATCTTCAGCAGGAAGAAACAAAGTGACACAACCAAACAGAATTCTTTTCTTTTTGAAGGTGTTTCTGGCAGCTGTTTTGGGCGGGCAGCAGTGCCTGGGCAGGGCCTGGGGGTTGGGGACACCCAGAGCCACAGGCACATGAAGCTCTTCCAGTAAGAGGTGCCACCCTCCAGCTGTGCTCTGGCCTTCCTGTGACTCCTCTGACAAATCCTAATGCACAAATCTCAGGTGCAGGACAGTGCCTTATCCCTTATTCCCCCCTGCCTAAGCAGGGCCACTGGCGATGCACACTTAAACCACTCCATGTATCTTCCCTCTCTGTCCCACTGAAGAAGAGTTTATGACCACAACCTGTTTTAACCTTACCCAAACCTCCCAACCTATTTTCACTACCTGACGTTTTGCCAAATATAGAGGCCTGTCACTCTGAACACTGATCTGGTCAAACTAAACTCTGGGAGCCAGGAGGGACTCCCCAGTTGTACAAAGATTCTTGGCCAATGGAGAAGGATTATCCATTATTCATTTTCCCCTTTTCCCTTCAAGTTACACAGGAAACTTGGGCTGGGTTTTGCTGGAGGAGACCCATGACTCCAACTGTTTTTCATGTTCACAGCAACCACCTGCAGCTTGTCCTACAAAACATTTGTGAGACAAAAGGGGCTAAAAGCCCTTATTGAGGTGTTTTCACACTTTAACTTTCAGGATGGTTTAAAACACCACAGAGCCCAAAGGTAGCATCCTTCCAGAATCATGGAATTGTTTGGCTTGGAAAAGCCCTCTGAGATCGAGTTCAGCTGTTCCCCAGCACTGCCAAGGCCACCACTGACTCATGTCCCCAAGTGCCACATCTGCATGGCTTTTAAATCCCCCAGGGATGAGGACTCACGTCCAACCAGGGCTGCACAAGCCTTTCCATGAAGGAATCATTCCCAATATCCGACTGAAATCTCCCCATGGTGCAACTGAGGCCGTTTCCACAAGCCCTGCATCCCAGGAGAGCTGTTTTTATCACCCAGCTCCAGGGATGGCCCCAGGCAGCTGTTGCCCTTCAAGGCCCAGCAGTGGAGTCTGCTCCCCTCTGACGGGCACCGAGACCCCCGAGGCCCCCGCAGGGGACGCCTGGCACACGTCCCTGCTGGAACAGCCACCCCTCCCCTTACCTGCTCAGGGCAGGGCACAGAGGTGCTCCGTGAACACTCCTGCTGCTCCAGTGGGGCTGCAGGGGCACCGAGGCCCCTGTCCCCCCACACCAAAGTGTCACCTTGGCTGCTGCCAGAGCACTTGGTTTCTGCACATATAAGGAAGCGGCTGCTGCCGTTCTCTGCGCACGCTTCCTGTTCCCCGTGGGGATGAGCACAAACCCCGTCACGTCGAGCTCCTCCGTCCTCTGCCTGCCCCACTTTGCATTCGCTGCATCGATTTTTATCTCGGTTCTGGCCTCTCACAGTAAAACTGTCCTCCCCAAGCCCTGCAGAAACAGCGAGCTCTGCCCTGTCCAAGCGCTGCTTCCCACTAAAACCCTCGGGATCGGTCGGATTCCAAAGGCCTGGGGGATGCTCCAAACCCCACCGTCACACGGGTGACACAGGACCAGCAGCCATGTGGTGCCACAAGACAGTTCTGCCTGAGTTCAGGCTATTCTGGAATGTAACTATGAGATTTAGGGTTTTTCCTGAGGAAGGTTTAGTGTGCCCCAGGTCAGCACAGCCCAGGAAGCGGCCGTGTAGGAGTGCTGCATTCCAGGAATGATGCTCCACAGCTCCAGCCAAAGGAATCTCCCTAGCTGGGATGGAACGCCTTGCTGGTCAAAGAAGTGCAAATAAATGCACCAAGTGAAAATAAAACCAGCAGGAAAGGGCAGGGAGGGACCTGGGGATCCCTGCCAGCAGCAACCCCGCGTCGCCTGATCCCCCAAAGTCAGGACGTCACTGCCAGGGGCTCCGGGGGCTGCACATCCCTCCCTCCCACTCCCACTCATCCCCGACAACACCGTGGGGAGATGGACCCCGGCTGGGACCGAGCTGGAGCCACTTTCTGCATATTAAATGTCAGTTTTCATGTATCAAGATCATCAAACTGCAGGGTTTGCTGGAAGAAACCAAAGGAATCCTTCCAGGTTATAAAGGAAATGAAATACTGAAAATGAAAGATGATCTTCTTCCCTGTGGACTTCTAAGACACACAGAGTGGTCTGGGAGGGAAGGGCCCTTAAAACTCATCCAGTCCCACCCCTGCCACGGGCAGAGGCACCTTCCACTAGCCCAGGTTGCTCCAAGCCTTGTCCCACCTGGCCTTGGACACTTCCAGCACAACTCTTTAATAGACATCTCTGAGGCTGAAGCTCTCCAGTACAGCTGGTCTGCACCTTGAGAGACTTAAACTGAGAGAACTGGGGGCTTCCTTTAGTGAAAATTACCCTGAACATCACTGAGTTCCAGTGTGAGAACTAAGGAAGGCGCCCTACAGACATTAGGAACTAAAAATATTTCAGGCAAAAATTGTTTGAACCATTCAAAGAATCCTGGAATCCCAGAGGTTGGAAAAGCCCNATGCCCAGCCCAGCCTCTGCCTGGGACAATCTGGGCTGCCCCAAGCCCATTCCATAACTCAGGGCTCCGGCAGCACAGCATAGGTGGAAGCTCCAGGGTACAGGACAGTTCAGTGCCCGGAGGGATTAAAACCCCAAGGAATGTGTGTCCCTGGCCCCTGCCTGGCTCAGGAAGGTCCCTCACAGCCACCTCCTCCCATGGGACTGTGAGAAGGACACACGGGGTCAACAGAACCACGGGACAGGTGATGTGCAGCTCCAAACATTCACAGCACAGAGAAGCTGCTCCTGCTTTGGGGGTCAGGTTGCTCTTCACAGAATCCCCAACCAGCTGGAAATGCCCTGGTGTGACAGGAAAAGGGGCACCTTCATCATTAATGCAGAGCTGGCCCCACAGAGGAACCCCAGCCTTGAGGGGGGCGTGGAGGAGGGACACCCTCACTAACAACACCAACCACAGTTACTGCCCGGATTCCCCATCGTTTCTAATCCATTAATCACTGGATTTTCATCAGCACCTGTAAAACATGACTTCATGAGAAAGGTCAAAATGCCACTGCCAATCAAAGCTACCAGTACCAGAGCCCAGAGAGGAGCAACCCCCCTTTTCTGGATTTGGGCTGGAGCCACTGTCTGGGTTTGGGGCTGGGGTGCTCTTGGCAGCCATTCCAGGGTAACATTTCCATTCCTTCTTTCCTGGGTTCCTCCTGCCCTTCCAGCCATTCACTAGTGTGGAATATAAAACTTTTACATAAAATCTATACATGTATTTCTACATAAAGATGTCTCTAAAAGATACATAAGCTCCCAGACAGGTTTCTACCTAGTATTGTAGCATTGAACGTGTAGGAAAAGTAGCCCCAAAACCCCCTTATTGACCAAACATTTTGAGAGCCTTTGTTAGAAATGAAAACATTTGAGCCAGACTATTTATGGCTTTCTTGTCAAAGGATGGATCTGGAGTCAAGTTTTACTTCTGAGGATTTTTTTTACAATTTTGTACTTTCACGGTGCTTTAAATGCTTGAAATTTCACATAATGCTTTTTGGTTATTGGCTTGTGGCTCCAGGGCAGGGTCTGGCCCAGGTGAGCAGTAAGAGCCCCTTCCCCTGCAGTGACTCCCCACCAGGCAGGGTTTGGCAGCTTAGTGCAGCTCTGGGACAGCTTCAGAAACCCTCTCTGCTCCCACTCAGGTGTCCCATTGCACTGGAAATAAGTTTTAAATAACGTCTTGTTTCAGCCAAGAAACTCTGTGCATGACTGAAAGGAAAAGGAAAGGGAAAAGACTGGACTGAGGGATAAAGCTCCAGCGTGAGCAGCTGCAGCACCAGCTCTCCAGGCCATCCAGAGCTGCAGCCTCTGCCTGCAGGGAGGAAACCTGACTTTTAACAGGGAATAACAGCACTGCAGTGAGTAGGGTCTCCCCTACTCCCAGAACAAGGTATGTCCCATCCTCACAGTGTATTATGGCTTTTTTTCTTTTAATTAATTCAGCTCAGAGCATCTCAGCAGCCAGGAAGTATCTGAGCAGAGCCTGGAAGGAGGAAAGAATTCCGATGTTGGTCAAATGACAGTGGAAGTGGGCAGGAAGGGAGATTCAGTTTAGCAAAGACCATACTGGTGACGTCTGCTGTGCCTGAAAGAGTGAGACAGCGTGACAGGGCAGTGTGACAAGTGGCATTCCCTTCACAGGGTGCCCAATGACATCAGGATTCACCAGAGAGTGAAATCCATCCTCTCCTTCACTCAGCACTCCTGCAGTACTTCCACAGGAAACCCAGGATCTGGATGTGGCAGGAACCTCCCTGAGCCATCCACCCTGAGAGCCCCCCGGACACGGCAGGGAGCAGAACCCAGCACTCACTGCCCCAGGATCCAGTGCCCCACACCGAAACACTGCCTGGCTGATGAGGGGCAGGAGACCAAACCAGGGCAGGACCAAGCCCAAACCCTGCAGGACCCATCAATTCACCTCCCAGGCTTTACCCTCTCCCAGGGAACGCAGGGAAAGCCTGGGAGAAGCAGTTCCTGGGTGTGAAGCCCTCTCAGAGTGCTGGTCTGTGACACGGCAGGGCCGTAAACATGCCCAGTCACAGGTACCTGCTCCCCTCCAGTGGCACATCCGCACCTGAGCTCCAAGAGCACCTGCACATTTTAGGCTCTGCCTGCTGCAAGGCACCAGGTGTGATGGACAAACACCTCCAAGTCCTTCCCAGACACGGATCAGGTTAAAGTCATCGCTCCCGAAATGGGAACTCACCTTTCCTTTTCCACCTGCTCTTCTTCCCATCCTTGTGGCTGCAGCCGTCGCTGCTGCTGCTGCTGTTCTCGGAGCTCTGCGAGTCGGACTGGCCATCGCTGCTCTCCTCCGACCCATCCGACAGCTCCTTCAGCCCGTCTGGAACGTCCTTCTGCAAGGGGACACACACACACAGAGTCACCACTGTGCCAGCAACCAAACCCTTGAAAGCAGAGGGTCTTTTATTCGCCCAGCAGCACCCGTGGATTTTCTGACCCCCCAGAGCAAGGGCAGAGCTGCTTCACTGCTGGGCTCACTGTGCTGCCCTTTGGGAGTCCACAAAAAACACTCCGTGCAGGTGGCACCTCCTTAACAACACCCTCATCGTCGCTCACAGGTGACTTTAACTGCTCTTCCCTGACTTCTCCATCCCTAATCGCCAACTCCAACGCAAGGCCCTGGAGTGCCAGGACAAGGGGGAATGGATTCCCACTGCCAGAGGACAGGGATGGATGGGATATCAGGAAAGAATTCTTGGCTGGGAGGGTGGGCAAGCCCTGGCATGGGGTACCCAGAGAAGCTGCGGCTGCCCCTGGATCCCTGGAGGTGTCCAAGGCCAGGCTGGATGGGGTTTGGAGCAACCTGGGCTGGTGGGAGGTGCCCCTATCTTTGACGTCCCTTCCAAGCCATCTATTCCTTGGTTCTATAATGTGCTCCCACTGTAGAAGAAATCCAGTTAGTTTTTCAATTTCAAGATAGAAGAAAATTGGTTTGAGGGCTCAAAGCCCCCTGGTGCCAGGAAACATTGTTCCCACCAGAGCAGAGCATCCCTGAGTGCCAACACAGGTTCTTGTAAAAACACAGCTGGCAGGGGTTTCTGCGTGGTCCCCAAGTCCTGTCAGGGGGGGCTGAGGAAGCTGGGGGGGCTNGGGGGGTTTTCCAATCTCAGCGACTCTGAGATCCCAATCCAACACATTTTTTAAAGGACAAAAGCCACCTGAGCATTCCAAGGAGGCTCCCCAGGGTGACACTCACCTTCAGGGTGTAGACTCCCATGCGTCCCGGGACCTTGTAGAAGATGCCCTCTTCGCCACGGGAGTTGGTGTGTAACATGGCATTCAGGCAGGCCAGGGGGGACGTCCCGCTGCAACAGAGCACACTCAGTGGCCGGGGGGCTCTGCTCGGGCACCTCCCCTGGCAAGCCCCTCTCCCACCACCACACATGCAGAGGCAGAAAGAACCCAGACCCAGCCTGCACTCCCAAGGAGAACAGGAGCTGAAGCTGCCACAACAAGCAACGCTGACACCAGCCCAGGTGTGCTCCAGTCCCAGAAAAAAGCAAACAAAGAAGCCCCCACGTCCAGGCTATCCAAGACCTCTTTTGCCAAACATCGAGCCAGCCCCAGCGTTCTCAGGCTGTGGATGCTCCACGTGGCTCGTGGGAACCTCAGAGCAGGTTTGGTGTCAGCTGACAATGGGCTCCACAGGGATTTTAAGTTCTGCTGTGGGGCTTTTTCCACAAAAGAACCCACATCACACTAAAGTGAGGGTCACGGGATAAGGAATGGAAACAAGTCACACAATTTCCCCTGGAAAGAGCAGAGACGTCTGATCTCAGCCAGGGGAGTGGAGACAGAAAGTCCATCTTTTCACAGGTGGGGGCTTTTTGTTTGGTTTTCTAAACGCATCCTGCTGCAGACAGGAGCAGACCCAGGAGGGCACAGCAGGGCAGGTGACCTGTGTTCCCAGTGCAGGGACAGGGGGATCACAGCCCCTCCCAGCCAGGTGTCCTTGCCAGCAAAGCACATCGGGATCGAGCAGGGCCCCTCATGGAAACAGAGAATCCTTTGGGAGCCAGAATAATCGAATTGACTAAAACCCTGGATTTGTGACTGATGAACTCCCTGAGCAGGAGACACGGCTGGGTCTGGAGCAAACTGTGACCATCCCACCCAATGCCACGAAAGGTGGTGAAATCAGCCCTGGGAGGGCAGGGAGACACAGGTGGGGATGAGCACAGCCCTCCCAGGCTCTGCCCAAGAGCAGCAAAGTGAATGTTCAGCAAGAGATCAGGACAGGCCGGATCCAGGGGCCAAGCAAAGCACAGCTGAGCTCTGGATAAAATCCTTTTGCACTGCATTTATTGTTTTAGGGAAGGACACAAATTCTTCCTGCCTGTGAAGGCCCTGAGGCCCTGGCACGGGGTGCCCAGAGAAGCTGTGGCTGCCCCTGGATCCCTGGGAGTGTCCAAGGCCAGGTTGGACGGGACTTGGAGCCACCTGGGCTGGTGGAAGGTGTCCCTGGCATGGCAGGGGGTGGGATGGGATGAGCTTTAATGTCCCCTCCCACACAAACCATTCTGGGGTTTGATGATTTCTGCCTTTTTCCCAAGCACTCCCGGCCTGCAGAGGAGCAGGGATCACTGGGAATCCCTCCCGTGCCTGGGAAGCCCCAGGGCAGCCAGGAGAGCTCTGCCACAGACCTGAGCTGCACCTCACCAAGCACATCCTTTCGAAAGCTGCACCAGAGCAGAACCTCAGTGTCAAGCCAGGCATTTCACAGCAGTCTAGGCAGAGCTCTGCTTTGGAAGCTGCCCAAGGAATGAAGCCTTGGCAGGACCCACCTTTACCAAAGCTTTACTCATCTGGCACCTCCACTGCTCCTCCTGAACTGATCCCCTGCTTAACAGCCTCTCTGATTTTTAATTTGCTGTTCTCTCATGTTTACCCCTCTCGAGGTACGTGCCTGTCTCTGCAGCTCTGCTGAAAGCTGGCACAAATCAAACACCGCTCGAGCCTGTCACACAGCTTATTATTACATTTTTTAAAGTTAAAATAAATCAACAAATCCCACTGAACTTTGAAAAAAAAATTGGTTGGATTTGGGTAGAAAACACATATTCATTTCACATCCCTTCTGCCTCTATGGGCAGGTCCTCATGAACACTGAACCCCTACAGGAACCATCCAATTTCCATGACTATCCCTCCCTCTAAGCCCTGCTCTGGGTGCAGGATGGTGCTTCCCAGCTCCGACCAGTCTGACCAGTCCCTCAAGGCAGCTGCTACAGGACCATGTGAGCTGTGCCACCAGCAGCTCCCAACTGAACTGACCTGGGCACGGGACCCTCCAAATCAGACACACAGAACCCCAAACTGAAAAAACCACCAAATCATACGCAAGAAGACAAGTGAAAAACAAGCCCAGTTGCTCCCAGAGAAGCCGGATGAAGCCCAGGCCATCGGGGCTGTGCTGAACCTGCTGATCCCAGGGGAAACACCTTCCTTGGACAAAAGGTGGGGCTGCCCTGGCACTTTGCTCCCAGATGCAGGTACCGTGACACTGGGGCTCCATTCACTCTTGCAGATGAAACCTGTTCTCCTTGGAAGGAAGGATTTCACCCCGTGCTGGGTCTCTGCTGCCCCTGTGCTCAGAATCCCCCAGCATTCCCTCATCCCTTTCTCCAGCTCCCTGGGTTCTGCACCCAGCCCACCTTTGTTACCTGAAATGCAACAGCTGCCCCAACCCAGCCAGATGTTGTTCCTGCATTCATTTTCCTGCCTTTTCCCTTTCTTTAATAACAAAGGCCATCTCCTCTGTTTGCCAGGAACACACGCTGGACCAACAGCCAGCTCTGGCAGTTCCCACCATTCCACCTCGAACCAACACTTGGAGAAGCAGGTGATGTAAAAGATGAGTTTCTGTCCACTCCAAGTTCATCACTAGTTCCTTTTTCACTCCAGCCCTTCCCATCCCACCCAAACCCACACAGAGCCACAGTCAGCTCCAGTGTTGCAAACTGGTACTGCACCAGTCCCTCTGGGAGGTCTCCAGCCAGGATTTATCCTTCAGGAAAGAGCCTGTGGAGCTCAGCCAGGCTGTGCCACAGCCAGTCTGTGACTGCTCTGCTGCTCGGTGTCCCCTCACAGGAAGCTCCGTCAGATCTCTTGGAGCTCCAAGGCCTCAGCTGATTTCCAAAGCTTCTGAAGGGAATGTTCTCCAGCTTTGCATCACAGTCATGGATCACCCTGGGCTCTCACTAAGCTCAGGTTTGGTTCTTGGCTTGAAGATAAGAGGTCTGAGGTGCAGATGCACAAACCTGCTGAGTTGGGGAGGCAGGAATGACATCAGGATTAGACTGGATGGAGCTTGGAGCAACCCGGGATGTTGGAAGGTGTCCCCGCCCATGGCAGGGGGGTGGAACAACGCAGGCTTTAAGGTCCCTTCCAAACCAAACCATTCCATCATTCCACGACTCAAAACACCCTTTGCTTCTCCCAGTTCCGTGTGTGACGTGCTCACTGGGGACACGACATGCCCTGACCCAGCAGTGAGTTCAGTTTTACTGCACCCAGACGAGTTTTATCGATAAATCCAAGCTCTTGGACCAAGATGCTGCACCTGCACAGGGCACACTTGGGATTTCCCTGAACTAGTGCTCCCCTCAGGAACTAAGTGCAGGAAGAGCTGGGGCTGATTTCCCTGGATCTACCTGGGCTGTTTCCATCCCAAATCTCCCTCGTGCACTGAAACCCGAGCACAGGCACCCTCAGGACACTGGCACTTCCCAAGCCTGCCCGGGCACACCAGGCTGGACCTGCCTCGCCAGGAGCCCTCCCTGCCCACAAAGCACCTCCCCGATAAAAACCGGATGAATTCCTGGTACAGCAAACAACACGCTCGGGTATCCTGCACCTCCAGGAAGGTGCTGGTGCCTCATCCAGCGCTTCCTACAGCCGTTTTAGCCCAAAACTTCATCAGTGCACGGTGGCAAGGATGCAGATCCAGCCCTGGGGGACGACCTGGATGCGGGTTATCCGGCACTCCCAGCACACAGCTGCTTTCCCATGGAAATCCTGCTCAGAACTGGCCATGTCAGGTGAGTGCCCACAGGGCTGGGCGTGCTGCTGCTGCCAGCAGAAAGCCTTTTCACCTGTATTTTCCTTGAGGCACTCCCAGCAACGCACCATCCCAACCTCATTCCAACTGGGAACTGCGTGTCAGCAATGCCAGCAAACCTATTTTAACTGGTGTGGTAACGAGTGGGATGATCACCTGTATCAATCACCCAGTCCTGGGGACAGCCCACTGACAAATGAGCAGGATCCCTGGAAAATCTGCATAAATGCCCTGTTCTTTACACTGGTTCCCATCCCAGCTGAGCAATCCTTGGGAGGGCTGGGACTGGGACAGGCTGATAAATCCAGCTGGATGCAAACAGGCAGCCACAGGCTTTGTGCACTGAAATGAGCTTGTGCTGAAGCACAAAGCATCCCTCTGCAAGGGGCTGGGAGACCCAGAGGTGACCGTGACAGCCTTTACCAGGCTCACTTGGTTTCCATGGCACTCCCAGCACACACTGAAACTTCCTGGCTCTTCCTTCTCCAAAAGCTCAGCAAAGCCCAGGCTTTGAGTAAAACCTGCCACAGCAAAGGCAGCGACCTCAGCACAGAAGGACTCGTGGTGCCAGTGCAAGGGCCACGAGCCAAGATCTCGTGCCCAGGACCTTCAGCGTGAGAACTGGGAAACTCCCTATTTATTGTCTGCTTGAAACTTTAAGCCCCTTTTCTTCCCTGTAACTGAGGCTTTATCCTCACTCCCAGCATTCTGGAGCTTGAGAAAAACCAGGGAGGAACAAATCCACCCCTCACAGCTTCCTCTGTCAGAGGCAAAATGGTTTAAGTTGGAATCAACCCAGTGGTTAAGCTGCAATTAAAAACGGTTCAGGATGGGGAAGAGAAGGCTCCAGGAAAACTTCAGAGCCCCTTCCAGTGCCTAAAGGGGCTTCAGAGGGCAGGGAGGGACGGGATATGGGGAAGGAATTCTTGGCTGGGAGGGTGGGCAGGCCCTGGCACAGGGTGGGCAGAGCAGCTGTGGCTGCCCCTGGATCCCTGGGAGTGTCCAAGGCCAGGTTGGACTGGGCTTGGATCAGCCTGGTGCTGCCAGTCACTGAAATGAGGGGGTTTGTAATGATTCCCTTCTCATGCCAGCCAAAACCAACCAGTTTAACAGACTTGTGGAATTTATAAACCAGTGACTGACACATAAATTGCATATTTTTTACATTATTGACTGAACAGGGGGTTTGGTAACTTGTAAATATTTATTTTGAAAATGACCATCTTCCACACGCACACTCTTACTAATGAGCTGGAGAACTGACCTCAAGGTGATCCCTGGCAAGTGACTGTCCCTGTGCCAGCAGGGCACATTCCTGACTTATTTTGATGCTGGGAGGGCTGGACCAGTGTGATGATGGTTTTTGTAGGGAAGAGGCAGCCATGAGGCCAGGCCACAGCATAAGAAATAGATGTTCTGAGCTCTCCCTCGCTGAGGATCTTTCCAAGCTAATCCCAGCACTTCAGCCCAACACACATATACCATGTTTTCCCTCCCGGAATTCCCAAATTTAAGGCATTATTTAAAACAGGACATTTTAAACCCCACACTAATTTCAAAGCTTCTGCAGACTGAGCAAGAAAAAGGGGTTTAAGTGGTAAATTAACGTTATGGAGCGGACTCTGCTCCAAGCAGCTGCCTGTGGGAGGGGAGGAAGGAGGTGGAGCATCCCTTCCCACGCTGCCATCCCAC
>VWZF01004826.1:0-24538 GCA_013396755.1 Sclerurus mexicanus
AACAGATTGCTGAAACTATAACATCACACAACTCTACATTTTTCAAATTCTCCTCCATAGAGCTTAAGCAATAGAAACCTAAGCTTAGGAAATTTAGCTTGCATATTTAAAAAAATACAACAGGTACTTTGTGTTTATCCTACGCAGCAATAAATATTGTCTCAAATTTCTATAAATAACTTGCCTAGTTACAGATTTTGTAAAGGCAACAGGTAAAAAAATTTCACGGAATCATTTACATTGATAAACACCTCCAAGATCAAGTTTAGCCTTTGACTGATCAATACCTTGTCAACTAGACCATAGGACTAAGTTTCACATCCAGCCATTTCCTGAACCCTAGGCTGATTACTCTGTCACCTCCCTGGGCAGTCCAAAGTTTAACAACTTTTTCTGTGAAGAAATTCTTCCTGATGTCCATCTGAACCTCCCAACACAGCTGAAGACTCTGTCCTCTTGTCCTGTCTCTAGTTATCTGGCTACAGCCGCCTTTCAGGTACAAAGAGTGATAAGACCTCTCATGAATCTCCTATTCCCCAGCTTCCTCAGCTGTTCCTCATAAGACTTGTGCTCCAGACTCATCACCATCTCCGTTGTCCTTCTTTGGACATGCTCAGGGACCTCAATGTCTTTCTTGTAGTGAGGGGCCCAGAACTGGACACAATTTTCAAAGTGCAGCCTCACCATCAAGTACAGAGGGATGTGGGAGTGGACTTATAGTATCAAGAATGGAAGAAGTCATGCCAGAAATGGATTTGTGAAGAAAATGAAGAAGCCAGTCAAGATGCCCTATAAACTGAAGTTTTTAGTGTGATATAAAATGGATTTCCTGTCTTTTTTCCCTGAATCACCTTTCTTCTTCCCAAAACCCCTTGGGAGAATTCTTATCTCCCTAACTTAGTATGCAAGAATTCATCCTTGGAAGGCTATGTGAAATCTCCTTATTGGCCCTTAGTTAACCCTTTCCCCACTGGTTGTAAAACCCTTAAATATCCTTGACCATATGAATAAACTCTCTCTCTCTCTCTCTCTGCTTCTCCTCTCCTGTGGTCTCTGTGTGTCTCCTTCTTGGGGCATTTCGGGGACCGCATGGGGGGGGACAAGGGGGAGCATTCCCCTCGACTGCCGCAGGGGGAGGATCATTTCTCTGGTCCTCCTGGCCATGCTATTTTTGATACAAATCTGGATGCCATTGGCCATCTTGGCTCCCTTGGCACACTGCTGGCTCATGTTCAGCTGCTGTTTACCTAACACCCCCAAGTTCTTTTCTACTGTGTCATGTTCCACACACTCTTCTTCTGGCCTGTAACATTACATGAGGTTGTTGCAACANCTCCCACTGGTTTACTTTTAAACCAGCACACCCATCAATCCAGCTTGTCCAGATCCCCCCTGAAGAGCCTTCCTACTCTCCAGCAGATCAACACTTCCACCCCACTTAATGATGTCTGCAAACTTTCTAAGGGTACGCTCGATCCCCTCATCCAGATCATCAGTAAAGATATTGAACAGGACTGGGCCCAATACTGAACATTGGGGAACCCCACTAATGACTGGCCACCAACTGGATGTTCCACCACTCTCTGGGCCTGGCCATCCAGCCCATTTTTAACCCAGCCAATAGTGCACTTGTCCAATCCAGGGGTTGTCAGCTTTTCCAGGAGAATGCTGTGTGACACGGTGTCAAAGGCTTTGCTGAAGTCCAGGTAGACTACATCCACAGAATAGAAGGGTGGGAGGAAGGGAGGAAGTGAGGGAGGGAGGGGGAAAAGCAAGCAGGAAGGAAATATTTACTAGATCAAAGCTCTCATGAAGAAGAGCAATGAAGTGTAATAAGTGCAAGAACATAAGATGTGCAAATTTAACATTGTATATCTGCTCGCTCCATGGTGAAATCTAGAACATGAATTTTGTGGAATTGCAAGAGTTGAAAGAACAACCTTCCCTTTTCTGGGATCCAAATTATGCTTCCAGTCCATTTCTTCTTTGTAAACCATCAGTTCTCTGCTGCCTGAGGTTGTAAAGTACTTTTAAAATTTAGGTCATTTAGATCTCTGTCCCTAGATATGAATTTAGAAGTCTGGCAATAACTCCATCGACATGAATTTGCTGGACAATGGCCTAATAAATGTTTGGTTTTTGATTTCTCCTTTGTGCTTAACATAACCCTATACAAAAAAATGAACCCATTTCAAATCCATCTGTGTTTAATATTAATTTCAAAAGCCAAAGTTCAATACATGTTGCCCAGCCTGCATTTTCTTGCACACATTTAAATCTCAATCTGGGATCTAAACAAGGACTGCTGGCACAACCTCCCTGTGGAAGGAGCTGTTGAGATAATTTCTCATTTCACATAATTAAAACACACAAATTGCAGTCATAACCCTTGGACCCAGACAGACACTATGAAGTCCAGAATCAGAATGTCTGCATCTTTGTGATAACTGCAGAAGAACAGAGCCAGGAATCTCCTTATTTCCTATGTTAGCAAAAGAAACTGCAGTGGTCTTTTCAGCTACAATTATCATTGCTCTCTAACAGTTCTCCCTTATACCACCAGCCTAAATGGAAGAACAAGTGATGCTGAAAAACATCAAGGCTATGCCATGAAACAGAGCAAGGCCTCAAAAAGGTTAACTCCTGTTTAGGTTAACTCAGAATGAGGATCTTGCTCTCAACCCAAAAGAATGCACACACAGCAATGAAAAGAACAGAAAGTAAAGTACTAGAAGATAGGAAGAACACAAAAAGTACCAAAAAGAACATAAATTACAAAGGTAATAGATAAGAGGCAGCTTCAGTCCAAAATTGTCTGGCAACACCCCCGTGGAGTCAGCCAAATCAAGACAGGTAAAAAGTTCAGGCCTGAGGAAGACTTCTTACTTCATCCAGAAACCCCCAGAAGAGCCCGAAACATCTTCCCAAAAGAGGACTCCGCCCAGACTCCACCTCAAATCCACCTCTTATGAATATTATAATTACATGTTGCAATCATATGAATATGTATGTGAAGATNAACGCCAACAGCTTGTAATAAACCCCCCCAAACGACAAGGCAAACAGTTAAAAGATCCTTTGGCTACTCCAAAAAAAAAAAAAAGGACTGCAGTTATATCTAAGGACAGCAGGTGGCAATGTCATGCCTCAGCCACTGCCCTCTCTCTCCCAGGGGATGCAGTTGTATTTACGGACAGCAGGACGCGATGTCGCGCCCCGGCTGGCTGCCCTCTCTCTCTCTCCAGGGATGGCAGGAACACAGTCACCAGGTCAGCTCCAGTGCTGTTGATGACAAGAGCAGCAGAAGAAAACCTATCTCCATAGTTCAGGAAACAGGTGTGCTCTCTCTCTTCTCCACAGTAGTTCCCGAAAATGCCCACAGTCACCCACAGATGAAAACCGTTGAGTCAGGGATGGGAAGGCAGAGTCGCAGCAATCCAGTGATTCTGGATACTGCTGTGCCTCCGTCTCACTCACTCAACCAATCGCTGAGCTCCTGACCTGCTCAGAAAAACACAGAAACCTCCTCCCCCTGGGACTGCCCTTAACCAAGCCAATCTTCCCCCCTCCTTTTCTCTCTCAGGCTGGGAGAACAGAACAAAGGTCCTTGGTCTGAATCTTTATGTCAGGATATGCATATGCATTGGATCTTTTGTTAACCATCTTAACAGGTTTAGGTTATCAGCTCCAAGCCTTTAGGGAGGAATTCCAGCGAGATACAAAACCACAACAGCAATTATGCTTTATTCCAAAAGACTGATAGATATTTTAAGAGAAAGGAATGTCAGAAGAATAACTGGAACTCCAGTAGCAGGTGAGAAAGAGATAGATAGATAGATAGATAGATAGATAGATAGATAGATAGATAGATAGATAGATAGATAGATAGATATGCAAAATCTTGACTGAGATTGCTGTATCTGAAAGGGAAAGACCTTATTCTTTTATATATAATATATACTATATAAAAATGCAGTCTACCTGTTTTAGTTTCATGTAAATAAGCAATAAAGCAGTAATCAATAGTAATAAAAGACACTGATTCCTTTTTGTTGCTTATTATGCATTTTAGCATGCAGATTATATTATGATCCCATTTCAGTGGTGGTATATGGCAAGGCGGGTGTACAATACTCCATACATGAAAAATCGAAGAAGACAACTTTGAAACTCTATTCAAGCCCCAGTATCAAGCAGAGATTATTTTTTACTTCCTCTGTGCCATTTTCATGCTCCACTCAGAAAGCACACATTAAAAAACTTTTCACAAAATATTTAGTTCCATTGGTGGTAAAAAAAAAAAAATAAAATAAAATAAATACATGTGGAACTAACAAATGCATCAGGGTAAAAAATATAAACTCGGGTATTAATAGAAACTGCATCTACTTCATTTTGCAGCAATTCTTCTTACATACTGACATTCAAAGCCAATAGTTTGCCCAGCCTCAATAAAAAGGCTCTCTCAAAGATAATTGCATATACTTCATGCATTTCTTGAAATACCACTAATCTCTCCTTTATTTATCTGCCATGATTTAATGTTATTAGATGTCTGGGGTTTTTCCTCACAACTTTTTCTGCAATATTCTTTATCAGAGTAAACAATTTTCCTGAGATTCCATAGTTTTGTCTACAAACTGACTTATTCAAGGATAACTGTGGTTCAGAAAGAGCTATGATTCAAAACTGAGTATTTGGGACTGTCTTCCTCTTTTTAAGAATCCATTTGAAAGGACAAAGAACTAATCTGGAGCAAAGAACTGGCAATTTGTAATTCACTGTGTCATTGCCATCTTCTTATAAATCAGAATAAGAGAGCACTTCCAAACAGCCATTCAAAAATAACTGTTTGTTTTTCCATTCATATTCTTAACAAGTAGAGCCTTTTCAATGCCTTTATTTAATTTTTAAAAAGTGGTTGGGAAGAGAGGGGCAAAATACATGAAAATCAAACATGACCTTTAACATGGTAAAACATTCAAATTTAATATCAGGTCACTAACAAGTAAGGGTTAGTTATCTGTTACATAAAATGTGATGTATGACCTTTGTACTACAGTACAAAGAACATAGATAAAAAACATAGCTGTCAAACTAGGCCTCAGGAAAATAGTGTCATGGTCCAAAATCCCCTCAAATTTTTTCCTTTTACAGAGATTTTTTTTGTGTTTTTAACCTTCCCTACTTCACTCCCCGAGTGAAATATATTTTCAAAGGTCATTCTTCATGGTCAGAGTTAAAAATACTATCCCCACATTTAAAATCACTCCCATAGAACAGACTTGGAATACTTCAAAATGTGTTAATATCAATAATGGCAAATGTTTTGTAAGCTTTCAAAGAAATCCGTAAACTCTTCCTCTTAGTTATGATCATATATCTAAAGGACCTTTTAAATCCATATTAAAATAATCTACTTACAGGATAACCTTTATCATACTTTCCCCAAGAGAACAATCTGATAAACAGTATTCTATTGGTGACAGTGGTAGTGGTGAAATAATCCTTCTATTTCCAATTTTTTCTGGAAGTGAAAACAAGCTAATTCTTGTTTTCTTTAGTGTTTTTTCACTAGTCAGATGTGCAACCAGTTTTTCTAAGTGTATTTGTGCCAAAAGTCATTGTATTACTGAGCAACTGTTATTGCTGTTGATGGTGGAAGAGAAAATATTTTAAGTTTCATTTTAGACTGATTTTCAGTCATTCCAGGTCCAAGCCACTGCTTTTATTCTCAAAAAAATATATCAAGGGACGAAGCTATTGCCATTATATAATATGACAACCCTGAAAAATATGTCTTTCTATATTCACTTTTCAGAGGTTTTTAAATATTTTTCCTGTGTACACCAAAATCCTTAAATGGCATGTGCAAAATATGCTTTAAGTGGTATGATTTTTCAGAGTTGTGAGGTGCTGTTAACATCAGTTAAAACAGCTTTTTGTAATTAAAATTTATACCTTATCTAGTATTTCCAAAAAACACAGTCCACTAATTCTGTATTTTAGACATTGTCCCCAGGAAGTGCAGTGCTTAAATAAAACACTTATGTGAATGTAAATCTGCTTGACGATTTTTGTGTTGAGCTTTTCTTTGCTGACCTGACAGCATAGCTGGTCCTAAAAATTAATAGAAATAAAAGGAACGAGTCAAGTTAAAGACTGTGATAAAGTACTTAGAGCATGATCTTCAAAAAAGGTGTACAACTGCATTATTTATTTCATTTTCCATTTTCGCCTTTTGCTTTGTGTGGGACAACACAGTCTCTCTCTTCCAGTGCTATCAGTGCTTTTAGTTTTAATCAAAATTGGTGAATCCACACAGATAAAACACTGGCTTTCAATTAAAAAATAATATATGCCTTATCTTGCTGTTCTCTTCTGATAAAACAACAAACTCTCTTTTTTTTGCTAACATGTGCATCCCGATTCTTCCCTCACCAAACCAATGCACAGGAGCCTGGGAGCTGCAGGGAACAGGGACCCCTGAGCTGCCTACAGCTGCCAGGTCCTGAGCCAGGACAGGGACAGTGACAGGGCTCCTCAAGGGCCCTGAGGTGACACCCAGGGATCCCAGGCAGGGCACAGACACTGACCTTGGGGGCAACTGGGGCAGATCTGTGGCATCCCCATGTCTCGGGGACAGAATGGAGGTCCCTGCCTGTCAGGGGAAGGCAAAGTATGACCTGAGTCTCTTCCCTTCTGAGCAGCACTTCATACTTCACGGGTTTTCAGTTTTCCGAAGCAACAAATGATAGGACAAGAAGAAACAGCCTCAAGTTGTTCTGGAGGAGGTTTAGTTTGGATATTAGGAAACATTTTTTGACAGAAAGGGTTGTCAAGACCTGGAACAGTCTGCCTGGAGAAGTGGTAAAATCATCATCTCTGGAGGCATCTAAAAGACATGTAGGTGTGATGCTTACAGACTTGGTTTCGTGGTGGACTTGGTAGTGCTGGGTTAATAGTTTGACATGATGATCTTGGGGATATTTTTCAACCCAAACAATTCTGTGATCCTTAAAACACAGTCCTTGGGTAACAAACAATAATATATTGAGCAATGCTGATTGAAATCATCCCCTGATAGATTTTGATGGAAAAATTCAATGATTTAGTAAGTTTTAAAAAGTGTCTGCCCTCACTGCTTTTTTGCATGGAAAGGCCAACCACCTAAAATCAGAAGTATTTAGACTTTTGCATGCCATCCAGAAGTTTCCTAGGAATGAGTTTTGAATACCTTGTGCCACATTTCTGATGGACTTCGTTGTCTGTCATTAACTGTAGATGGATCATCACTTGTAATAGGAGAGATGAGCTGCCTGTCATGGCTTGGAAAGCCCATTTAGAAATTCCAATATAGAGGGAGATGTTGAAGAGTTAGTAGCAATGTGCTCTGAATCTGTTATTTCACTGGCCTGCAATCTGCATAATCATTGAAGCAAGCATAAAAAGTCATGTCTTTTAATTCTTTGCCATGTTTTTCCTAGTTTTATCTCAAAAAAACATCTGTTTTATTTACATGGCTGAATTGGCTGTAGTCTCAAATTTTCATGCAAGTTAGTTGTTGTATTTTAATGAAAATTACCTTTTTCTTTTCCCACTCAAGACTATAGCTTTCTTCTGAGATTGCCAATAACAAATGTCTCCTGCAGTGACAAGAAAATGAACTGGAGTGCTTGGGAACTACACTTGCAGGTATCACAACATTTCAAAATTGGGTTTGTTTGAAATCAGAACAGATGCACAAGTTTAGAGATTACCCAAAACACAAATACTTTTAAATATCCACTATAATCTATTATTTCGACTTTTGGTTTTTGCCTCATTACATAAAACTGTAGGGAATGCTTTTCTGTGTAAAAATATAACACACAAAATAGTGAATTTATGAACAGAGCATTTTATCAATAATATTTATTGATCGTCAGCATAGTTTTCTCCTAATACTACCAAATAAAACAGAAATATTCAGGGTTAATACTCAGCCATAGAAAGCAGAATATATCCAGTTAGACCTCCTATATAAGTTAGAATAAATTTAGTTTTATTTTGTTCCTTAAAAAAAAAAAAAATTTCCTTCCTACTTTTTTCCCTTCATAAAATGGTTTCGTTGTAAGTCAATCAGAATGAGTTTTTGCTTTGAGCTCATTACAGTGTTTTACCTCCCTTTTGTCTGTTCAATCTGAAGATATAAATGCCAGGCCATCTTGATTTACTATTAAGCATAATATTATTTGTACTAAAAAAGCAAATTATGAAGTCAAAACAATTATCTCCATCATTCTTCAGCAGCAACTGGGAGAGAGATGCATGCCCTAAAATCTGGATTATTTCAATCATCTTTTATTCTAAACCATCAGGACCAGTTAGCCCAATTTTAACTAGTGTGAAAACAGAAATATAACTGTTTTCTCTGTTTTATGGTCAGAAACTGTTTTCCCAATTTGATGTGTTAATGCATGCAGAACAAGAAACATGACCTCATGTTTATATTTCTCCACCTAATAAATGCTGTTTGATATTTTCAAAGGCATGTTGGGGATTAGAATATGCATTAATTCTAGTTTTAAATATAGCCTAGAGCTCTTCAACAGCCTTTAAAATTCTACCTATTTTCTATAAGAAAACACAAAATCATGTCTGCTACTACATGTACATATTCAAAAAAGCTGTATGATTTAATTCTTGTATTTAAGAAAATGAAGCAATTATTAAAAAGAAATTTGCATATATTGATTTTTTTGTCTGTAGCTGAACATTTAAAACAATCACAGTCTTTTGCTTTTAGTAAATTTCATTCTGACATCACTAATTTTTTCCTGAGTCCTTATAGTGACCATCATTTACTTTGTTTAAAAGTAATAGTGCACTGGCATTTACATCTTTTATGCATCAGGGTATCCAATCTAGATTTAAGCATCATACAGTCTGCAACAGATATAACTAGATATCATGGTGGAGATAACCACCAACACACCCCTTGAAAAATGCTAAATATTATGCCTCAGAAAAATTACCAATAAGAATTACAGAAGATCAGCCATTAGCTTGACATTACCTCCATATTTTTTAAAGCCTGCAAGATGATGTCAGAGTTGTGCTGATTCACCTTGCATAGTATAAAGTAAGGAAATGTTTATTATCAGCTCAGAGAGATGCAGTTAGAGAAGCCTGTTAGAAACAATTTCAGGACAGCTGCTATGACTGATTGATGCATAATAAATTATGAAGGAATCAGCTACCTCACAAACTTAGAATGCAACATGCACTTTGTAATCCAATATCCATGCCCATACACTTGCCTCACAGTGGATCTGTTATTATTATACGTGGACAAATTCCTATATGAAAGAAGACTTCTGATGTCTTACCCCATGAGGGTATAGGGAGAAAACAGCCACACAGGGTTAATAATGTTTCTCTTACATGATTTTTCTCCTAAACCTTCACTTAAAGTAATTCAGATGTCTGAAATGAAGGCTCTGAATTAAAGCTACAGTGGCAAATTTCATGATGTCACAGGTTTATGTTCATTCACCGCACTCCCTGGGTGGAGTCTCCAGCACACTCCCAGAAATGCAGGAGACCCCAGTCTGCAAGGTTAATTCAGAACCAGATTTCCTAGAGCCACAGATGTGAAAGTCTAAGTTTTGATGGTGGCTGTTTTTCTAATTTAAACTTTTTATGAAGGGGGAAAACCAAACAAAACTACTTCACTGATTTCCAAAAGGACTCATGTTAGGGTAGTTATGCAAAGCAGCACAAAGAGTAAGGATAGGGAAATGGAGTGTCCTAACCACATTCAAGCAGAAGACAACAGAATGTAATTAGAAGGATTAATGACAGCACAGTAATCACAGAAAATGCTGAAATGCACAGTTAATTTTATACCCCACTGGAGAAAATCAGAACCTAAATCCTGAATCAAACGTTTGAATGTCTGGTAACATTTCAGTGACAGTTTCACACATATAAATGAGATTAATTCCAATGCAGAAGAACTCAACAAAGCAAAGACATCTTTTTTCAATTTGTTTTTTGTTTGTTTGTTTGTTTGGGGGATTTTTAGCCTCCCAGCAAAACATGACTTTCATAAACCCTAAATCTAGCTCTACTTACCTTGAACAACATGAAGGAATCACTGCCTAAAAGTGTAGGACAAGATGTTGAGTTGGTCTACAACTGAAAGGTTTTCTGCTTTAAAATTGAATATTGCATATTTATTTTTGCTCTAGATTGGAAAAAAATCTAAAAACATGGAACAGTTCACTTGGGGAGGTAAAAGACTTGAACATTTTAAGAATGGTTTGCGTGACATCTACCACAAATGGCAAAGTTTTACTTAACCTTGTCTTAGAGAAGAGAAAGAGAGTAGGAGAAGATGAACAAAAGCTTAAATGTAAATTATGTGTGCATATGATATTAAGTATAGTGATAGTAGATACTAAAATTTCAAGTCAAAAGAAAATGAATCAGTTGTCAAATGCTAATGTTTCAACTTTTTTCCTATCAAAGTTTGTCAGAATAATCCATTTTCTCTAACATTTCAACTTCAATAAGAGTACAGTTTTGATGGAAAACTGTCAAAAAGAAATCAGACAGCTCTTGTGAAGATTATTACACATCACAGTTCACACCTGTAACATTTTTCATGCCATCCAAAGTCCAAAATCCCTCACTAATGCACATTCAATAATACAGTGGCAATTTATGAAAAGAAAGCAATTATAATAAGAGGAAAAAGGGAATTATAATAAGAGGAAAATAACAAATGGCTGATCTCAGCAAATGGATCAACATATCCCACCTCAAAAATATCATTACCAAGAGATTCAAAATGAAGAAAAGTTAGGGATATGGTGTATCCCAAATATTTTAATACACAGTGCAACAGTACTGCATTCACTTAGTTAAGACCTACCACAGTAAAGTGGCTAGGAGCACATATTAGGAATCAAACTCAGGGACAGAAAGAAGAGCAAAGTTAGAAGACTCTTGAACCTCAAATACTTGAAAGGGTGAATATAAAGGAAAATCATATCCCCAAGCAAGTCAAACCATACTTTGCATGAACCATAAAGATTGGTGGGGAGGCAGCCTCTGGAGCTGCTTGAGCTCTGTGTTTACTCAGGCTAGCCCCAGGAATTTAGTGCAGTTGGTTGAGATGGGCATTGCTACAGGGTACTCACGGCAACTGTGTGGTCACACTTCACATATGCTGGATGTACCCACACAGGGACTTAGTGAGGTCTAAACAACACACTGGATACACCCACTGCACCTTACTGTACAATATCCTCCCCGTACAGGAAAACTTGACACTGCCTATCAAAGGACCAAAGGTTAGTCAAGAATATTTGTTTCCTAGAGTGTAGCTTAGTCCACTCCTGCAGTATGCACACTGGCCTGTAATTACAGCATCCCTCAAAACCTGCCCATTCCCATTCTCCCAGACTGCACATAATCTCATCTGTCTAAAAAGCAATTATTCAATGATAATGTTTTAAGTAGCATCCCACACATTTCTAAACCTTCATTTCACCCTGTAGCAGACATCACTGTCACTTGCAATAAATCGCAGTAGAAATGACTCAGAAAAACTTTGATCTCATTTTAATTCTGAACACATCCTTTCTTTGACTTCAGTGAACGTAGGTCTAACCTTAGCGTATTCCAGTAAAACAGCAACTTCCCTAAGGAATATGAGCGCACACATATATTTCAGAAAAGTACTTATGATATTTAGGACTTTGCCCAGGCTAGAATCTGCTTAGGTTTCTCAGGGAAGAACAATGTGCTGGGGGAATCTGACATACAGCTGCCAGCTTATCCTGCTCCCAAATATTTTGGGGCTATTTTCTTTTCTCCTTTGCCCTGTTTGTGGTTAAAACTGACTTAACAGTATTGATTCTCTTACAGTTCCACAGCTTCAAAATATATTATTATACTACATTCCCGTGTCTATTTTGGATGCACCTATTTTTGAATACACTAAAGGATATGTAGGCAAGAAGCTTCTGCTATGCAGCTTACAAAAAGGTGTTATCTCCATCTTCATCCCGTCCTGTGACACAGCTGGACATTAGTTCTTGCAATGAAGAGCGTAACTGCTCAGGAGACAGGTGGAAAAATCCTGTATTATATGCTATGAGCTGGACCATTCTAATCCTTTCTCATGTTTCTAAGGAACAGCGTAGAAATTATACAGAAAATATTCTTACAGGAGAAAAAGTACAGCATAAGAAAATGAAAATACACTGACTCCAAAATTCTTGAGCCTCATTCCAAAATTAGTGTGTTCCTCACTGGACATTCATCTTCCTATTGACTTGCTTTTTTTGTTAAACCCATAGTTATTGTCTTGGGGGAGCAAAATAATTATTTACATCCCTACAAAGCTTCTCAATACCACCCTAAGTAACTGCTATGTAACTGCTCTCAGATTCTTCTTGGTGTTAGAAATCTGTGTATTTAAGCAATATAAATAATGCAAAGCTGACTGAAACAAGCCTCTATTCACTTTCTCTTCTGAGGAAGCAGATTTAAGTTTACTCTGACAAACAGCTGGGCTGCTGGCAACATAGGGTTAATACATTTGATTTCAGAGATTTTGATGAGACAATGGAGCAAGAAAGGACTCAGCAGAAAGAGTCAAAGAAAGGTTTAAAATATACTATGAAAGTAAATTCATAACTCTGTAAAAATAGATATAGGAGTCCCCATACAAAAAAAAAAAAAAAGAAAAAAGAGGAAATGAGAAAAATGGTTGAGTTGGAGCACTTGTGTAATTCAGACTAGGCACATGTGAAAAAACAGAAATTTGACCAATGCCGTTTTAAGTGCTGTTTCCCTTTGAAGTCCACAAATCAGAGGAATATTTTATTTTCATTCTGGATTTTTTTTTTACATGTCAAATTTGAATATTTTAATGTGTTATGAAATGATGAAGTATACAGAGAAGAACAATTTGTGTGCAGGTATGTATCTTATGAGTGACTCACATCAGGAAACATTTCCAAAGCGATAGAATTTACTTTGATAAAGTTCCAGTGAAGGCCACATTAAATTGAAATGTGATAGCAAGACTACACTGTATTGAAACTACATTTACTGAACTTGTAGAAAGCTGTGGTTCTGTAGCAGCTGTATGAAATTTGTAATAATGAAGACCCTGAATGGGAAAGCCATATTTTTGAGTAAAATTAAACTGTAGCCTCATCACAAGAGAAGATATGATCAGCATAAATCCAAGCTTTTTTAGAGACTTAGCATTGTCTCTCCCTTTTAAAAATCCAACTAAATGTAATTTGGAAAGATAATGATGAGCGCTGACATTAAAGTTGGAATAGTGTGATACAAAAAGCTGTGGCAGGATGGGGACACATGAGGCGGGCAACAGCCAGAAATCACACAGTACTACTTGAGAGGCACAAATCAGGTAGAGTAATTTTGTACACAACAAGGATTAAGGGAAGAAACTTCACCTCCTCTTGACCCCACCACTGTAGAAATCTATTATCAAGGAACAGAACGGATCTATTCAGTCTTATATTTAAGCTACAGAAAACAGAATTATTGTTGGATTTCTCCAGTTTAGATCCATACCATGGCTCACCCTAGAAGGAGTTATAACTTTACAGGTGAGCCATGAGTGAGTGGAAAACAATGAGAAAATAAGAATCGCAAAACCTCCATGATTTCAATCTACAGTAAGTCTGTAAGAAATAAACATTCCCCTGAGTGTCAATCTATACTATACAACAGAGCAAAGCAAAATCAACTTCTCCAGCAACTGTAGATTAAAATTGTATTATCCACGTGTAATCAAAATTTCATATATGTGAAAAGAAACAATGGGTTACATTCTGATTACAGAGAAACCTTCTGTAAGCCTATGATGCCTGAGATTGAGTGTTCATTGCAACAGATGAATGAAGTTGCATCATTGTGTCTCCCTTCCCCAGCTGAACCAAACATGAACAAGCCTTTCACCTCATAGAATTGTTTCTACCAGCGCAATGCAACTGTCTCTGGCCACAGTCGGGGGAATTTTGGCACTCAGGGCTGTAGAGAGGTGCCCAATATTTAAATTTCTTACATTTGTAGAATTTTTTTTCTTTTTATAAAGTAACCAAACAAGGTGCATACCTCACCATTGCAATTTCTAGTCCTTGACAATTTTTTAAAAGCCAATAAAATGTCCCTTTGACAACAATGGCCTCAATATGCATATCAGCCATCCAGTTAAGTTTCCATGTTGGTCAGGATCAGCTGCTCCAGTGCTCACAGGAAGAATGAAAGGAGTAGAAAAAATTCAAGTTGAAATTCAAACAAATATTCCTGGGGAAATGTCCTGCCCTCCTCTGCTAGTTCTAATGCCAAGTAATTATCAGCTTCCAAGTGCTGCTGGCCATCATCGTTTTCACTTCTGAAAGGAACTGACAGCCGTAGTAAAAATTGCTTTGATTGAGAAGTGATATGATAATAGTTGATGATCTTACGCACTGCCAGGCTTGTCTAAGCAGATAAGAAGGTGCAGAATCAAAGTGATGTTACAGGATACTAGAAAATCTACACCAGCTTGAGGTAAGTGCATTGCTGTGCCCACATGTACTCTCACAAGCTTTTCCAAGAATCTCAACAAAGTAAGGCTGAGAAATGAGTGGAGGGTTCTACCTGAGACAGTTCATGTTTAGAAATCCCTGAAACTACCAGTCAGCCTATAAATTAGACCATCATTCTTTACCACTGAGCATTACCAATACAACATTCAAGCCCAGAGTAATTGCTGTACCATGCTTACAGGTTTAAAAGTTGACCCCATTTCTGTGCTGCCAGCATGTTGTAATCGCTTCAGTTTCAGGCGATGATGTAAGGCTGTTGCAAATACAGCAAGGCCTTACAGAGGTAGAATTTGTCCCAGTATTTGCCAGGACCTAATAAATACTCACTGTGAAGAGTCTTAACAATTTTTTGTGTGTGTGTGTCCATCAAAGGGAGGTGTTTTTGAAGAAATACTCATATACTACTTCCTCAGAAATCCTTGGTAGAATTAGTCCCATCTGTGCTGGAGAAAAACAAGATTTTATACGTGCAGTGTTGTCTGCATTGGCAGAGAGAAGCTGAATTGCTCTGGATGAGATGAGTGATAGATCACCCAATTCATGGCAGGGACCTAAACAGCACCATCCTCCTCTAAAATAGAAGGCTTATGGAATTTCTGTTTTGAATGAGGGAAAAAATATGAAGATAAAGAACTACAACCTGTTTTTTTTCCACTCTCTCTGCAGTGATTTACACAAGTCTTGCAATTTTACCCACTCTGTAGGGAATTCCTACTAGGTAAATTCTTATTTCTCTTGATTTGCTACCCTACTCTTGTCTGGTCTTGCAACACCTAACTTATGAGAGCTTAGAACTTTTCTTTGCATGTCAATAAAAGCTGACAATTTACATAACTTGACTCACTTGGGAACCCATAATTTGCCTTGGTATATGCACTCTTAAATTGTAGTTTGGAAAACATTAGCCTTTCAAACATAAACAAACTGCAGAATTAAATCATATTGCTCAAGTATACACCACTTGAATATTAAATTATCACTGAATAGAAAACACACTTTTCTGCAATAAGCAAAGACTCGAATATGATGTGCTAATAATATATTTCATGGCAGAAAATATGAGTGAAAATAAACATCCTATGGATTTAGAGCCAATGATGGGTTTTGCTCATCTGAATTAAGAATGAGGTGTAACACAATTAAAATTAATAGGAAACTGGTACAAGACTATTTTTCTTTTAATACTTGGAACTTCATTGCCATTCCAAATTCCCAGAGCCTTTTCAGCTTGAAAAGTCGCTCAAATAATGGCTTTATTCTGAGTAAACCAGTGTGGTTTGATACTATAAATACACCTGCTTAGACACCTGGACTGATTCTGCCAAGTCTTCTGCACGTGTTTACATTTTACAGATGCAAATACTTTGACTCCATAGACCTTAAAAATTAAACACCTGCCTACATATAGACATCTTTGCAAGACTCTTCTGCAGAGTTTATTAATATTTATTTTCATATCCTTAGTGAGAAGGAAATGACACAAATGGGCCTCAGCATATGTGCTTAATTTTACGTAATATTCATGTGCAAAAAGTTAAGTACACAGGTATTTGACAGATGGGGACCTCTGCGAATGGCTTTCATCTGGATCCATTGGTATTCAAAATTTAAATGCTGACGTATTTGCACCAATGCTCTGTGGAGAATCACCTCAAAAATGTATGATGCATATTGGTTCGCAGCAGTGAGGTGCATGTTTTTGGAGATAATTAATGTCTCTCCAGATGAAGTGATTTATTTTACAAAAGACATGGTTTAAGTGGAGACCAGGCTGAGAAGTGTACCAAGATGAATTTTAAAATTGGACTTTTATTTCCATAAAGAAAATTAATGCTGTGTAATGCTAATGCAAACCAACCTAAAGATCAACCACTTAAAACAGTGTATAAACTTTGAAATTATGCAAAAAAAATAAATAAATAAAATCAAGAAGTTCTCCCATCTTCCCCCATCCAAAAAAGCAGTAGTTATCTGAGGATATTGTGAGGAAACGTCCACAGGACAGTTATACAATTAAACCTACAAAGCATCAAAATAGTACAAACTTGACCACAACCACTGCACTGGTACAAAATAGCTCAAAAATGCTTTCATTTTTTTTATTTATTTTTTTTTAGTAGCATAGTAGTACTTTTTTGTACAAGAAAAAGTACTCAAACTTCTTTTTTAGCATAAGAAACTAAATTATATTAGAGCCAGAGCTAAAGAACAACAAAAAAGGGACTTAAAACCTCATTCCATCTCAGAGTAGCAATTTATTTTGATCAACACCCTGTCAAACTGATGTGACATAAAATTCCAGGCTACTAAAAAGTGTTTTGTCCTCTAATTTATTTCTATTTATTTTCATAGTACTGACTGTTTTGATCTCTCTTTACTGTACCTAGGAGGTAAGCTCTTCCAAATCATTGTAAAAGGAAAAAATAACAGCTTTGAGAAGTATTTTAAGAAATCACATTTTGTGTTGAAA
Organism: Sclerurus mexicanus; assembly: GCA_013396755.1. Classification (NCBI taxonomy): domain Eukaryota; kingdom Metazoa; phylum Chordata; class Aves; order Passeriformes; family Furnariidae; genus Sclerurus; species Sclerurus mexicanus. The sequence goes on from VWZF01004826.1 coordinate 17,095, forward strand.
GAGAACATTGTCACATTCCACATTTCATGTACACACAAAATCAACAGATTATGTCCCTCTTAAAACCTTCCTAAAATATGAGACCTGAGCCCAGCTACTCTACACAGATGTGATATTTTCCCCCTCCCCACACATTACTAAGCAGTTGAAACACAAAAAATGGCAGGGAGTTTTTTTTCAGGACTAAAGGTAAAAATATTCTCAAATGGCACAATTAATTTTAAGTATCAAGTAATACATTCATAGAGAGGAATAGTTTCAAGACTGTGTTTTTCCAGTATAGAGGTATAGAGTATGGAGCATAAGTCTCCCAGGTGGAAGCTCCTGCATTTACAACAGTATTCTGATGTTTTCATGGTCTTTAGCTGGGTGACAGCACGTGGAGTGTTGCTGCATCACACCTTCTCACCTGCAGTTCCCTAGTCTGAGACAAACAAACAGAGACAAGAAGCCCGAGAGTCATATGGTTTGATGGCAGACAGTTCTTTGACAATTACAACTCTTTTCTCTTACAATGTCGTGCTGCCCTTCCTTCCCATCCCCAAGACAGTCTCAGAGCTCTCTTCAGCACTGCAAGAAAAAGATGTCTCAAGACTTCTGAGATTAAAAATTTTGCCTCCCTTGCTTGCCTTTCTCAATTTATTAAAAATAATAATACATGGATATCATTAGCTCAAGTTCACACTGCTGTCAGAGTGGCAACACATAATCTCTCTAGAGGAAATACTGGAAAACCCAGAGCATCTCTAACACGTCTGGGATGCCTGGAGACAGCAAGAAGCTTAGGCTGTCTGCAAAAGCCTCTCTGCCCTTGAAGTAAGGGACAAGCTTGGTATCTGAAGGGGAATCTTGTTAGTTACCTGGTCACAAACCTACCCTACATAAAAAACAAAACTGCACAGGTAAGAATGCATATGTTGTTACTCAGATTCTAGGGTTGTCCTATTACAGAACATATATATGCTTAAAGAAAGAGAAAGCAAATTCGGTCATCATAAATCTGTTTCATATTGATTGAAAATGCAATCTTCTGAAAGAAGAATATTTTTGATGCTTCAAATGGAAAATCCAAACTATTACAAGTTCAGTGTAACCCATCACAAGTTTTTTTGCGAAATTACATTTTTTTTTAACAAGCGTGTGTTGACAGAAACGTTTGACAAGTTATTTGCCACGTATCATTAAGTTTTTGGGAAGGGGGGGAAGATGTATACACAAAAGCAATTGTATATAAATATGATAAAACCATTCAGTAAATTTACACAAAAGCAGAAGTCCTTTTTCATATTTCTGCCTTCTAATGTACCCCAAGACAAGAATCCACAAATTCGACCAGACTAGGTAAATCCTTGCAGGTAGGAAGGAGAGGAAATGAAAGCCTTTTGATATTTTAAAAGTAAAACAGCACACCCATTTTGAAACTAACCTAATTTTTAAAGGTTTAAATACCTTCAAAAGATAGTTATTTGAGTTTTGTACTAAGTGTTTTCTGGAGTCATAGCAGTTGTAACTGAACATTGTATTACCATAATACCTCAGAGCCTTGCACGTTGAGTCGACATGAACCTTCCCCCCACACACAAACACGATGCTTAATTTTGGCCACTACACTGAAAAATCCATTACTTGCACCACTCCAGGAGTTTTATTTCCCTGTGACATTATGCTGCACTGTAATCTCTGCTGTAGGAGTGCCTGGATATGTTCCTGCTGAGTTACATACTGTTCCTACAGTTCCCTGTCTTTGTTACCATTCTTCTCTCATCTTTTATCTATTGCCAGTTGCTGGCATTGTTCTCAAATGTGTTCAGTAAGTTTATGATTCATTCTGCATTACTAGCCGTAGTGCAATAAAAGGATGTGTTTCACAATAATTTCATATTTCCACTGTTCTTGCTCAGAATAATTAGATAGGTCCCTCAGATAAAAGGCTACAAAAAAGCTTCTTGTAAAAAGTGAACATACTTCTTCCAACAGGTGAAAAGGTTCTATCATCTTGAGGACAATTTGTGAACACCAGCAGAAGACAAGTCTGCCCACATAATGGTTTTACATGTATTAAAAAAGCAAACAGTTGTTATCCTGCAGGCACAAAATATGCTGCATACACCAATAAACTACAGAGGGCTTCTGTTGTGTGTGTGAAAAAGCTCTTTAAGAATGACAGCAAATTGAAGAAGCAAATCCCCTCAGAACTGGTAAGGACAGAAGGAAAAGATTTGTATCAAACTCAGCAATCCACAGTAACCAAAATTTAGCTATTCAAAAGATACCAAACAACCCCCACTACATTACACATAACAAAGATCAAGGAAGAGATAGAAGAAACTTCAGGTTTTGTCTAACTTGTACTGCCAAACTGCTACTCTTCAAGCTTCTCAAATCTCATTCTTGTCTTTCCAATGTTTGCTGCTCCAGTTCTGCTAAAACACGTGTGGTTGAGCAACAAGAGAAGCAGAGGTAAACTTTTTCAGAAGTAAGTCTAACCCTCCACAACACAAGAACTTATTCAGTATTTACTCTTTTCCACTGAGTAAAGCTTCTGAGGATTGAGAAAATATATTTTTTTTCAAAAGCCATTTGTCACTAAACTTGAACAAGACACTGCAGATAACTTGATATTTGTTTACATTTTAGCAATGTCCTTTTTTTTGTAATTGGAATTTGAATGTGTAAATGTAAAGAATACAAAGAAATCTTTTTCTTATTACAATTTTCACGCTTCCCTGGACATAACAGTCAGCAAGACTTAGTTTTCAAGAATATTTTACTACAAAAGTAACAATTTCAGCCATAACTTGCATTGTGGAATAGTTAGGCAGGGAACTGAGGCTGTACACTTTTGAAAAGTGAGAGGTCACTGAGAAGGTAGATTCTCAATTTAAGTTTTAGCATGAATGAAGAAATAGAAAGTGTCACATTATTTTGACTAAGTCTGTTCTCTCCTGAGCTAATGCTTTCAGAGACAATAGTCCCATTTTCAATTAAAACTGATTTCTGAAGTGTTTCAGATCTTCTGCACCAACTAAGAACAACAGAAATATCAGCAATATCATACAAATCTTTGTCACCATAAAATTATAAAAAAAAAAAAAAGACACTTTAAGCAGAAGACAAAGTAGTCACCTCATTTCTCCACCATTCAAAGATGTAATTCTGGGGAAAATCATAAATTGGGGGGAATGAGAGAAGGACTAAAAAGAATAAATTATATACACTTCTAATTGTCTTTGACCATTGTGCTATGCTAATTATAGTGTAATGAACATTGATATGAATGTCAGGTTTATTTTCATTCATTGCCCTCTGGAAAAGTAAAAAACTTCTGGGGCTGAATTACAATAATAGTTTTCATCTTCCATATTATCTCCAAGTGTTGCCTATACATAGTCTCCCCACAAGCAAACTTTCTTTTTTTAGCAAATGACTGACATACTTTCAGCTTCACAGCTTACATATGTAGATGGTTTGAATGTTCACAGAAAGCAAGCATTCCAGTTACAGACAGAATTATCTGAAAGAAAGGTAAATGAAATCACAGTCAGCTTGGTGTAAATGCAATTATCTGACAAGCTCCCAGAGGAGTTAGGGATATTTCTGCCACTCCCCACTTATCACAAACAGCAGCATTTTACTAATGGAAAACAATGAGTATTTGCTCAGAAGGGATCACTACACCTATCTGCGCAGAGAAGACACAGAAACACTGTCTAAATAAGCCAACATTGCCACAGAAGCTAACCACGATTTGAAATAGAGACAGAGATCATCAACAGTGCTTTGCATCATTTCACCATTTCTGCCCACATTACTAACTCACAAAGATGAGGCCCTTAAATACACTCAGCTCCCTTTGTGGGAAGGAACAGAATGCAATGCATAGTCTTCACCTGTATATTTTCCTGCAAACTGTGTATTTGTGTGCCCAGTGGGATGATATTTTTTGATTTAGTTGTCAGCAAACAGAACTTCATATTATGCTCCTGTCTCTTTGCTTTCTTAGCTAGCAGACTACCGTGAATAAGGGTTATTCTGTCACTTTTTTTTTAAATTGTTTTTTGAGTCTAGGTATTTTTCATAAAGCCAGACTTGTCCATTATTCAAAGGAAACACATTGTTATGAAGGCTGGCACTGTGCTTTGGGACCATCAGTCTGAGGACAAGCATTTAGTTTCATCTGGGACTCATCCATACACTCCTGTGCAACCTGCTCTAAGTGAATCTGCTTTATTGGGGGGCTAGGCTAGCTGATCTCAAGGTCCTTTCCAACCTCAACCATTCTGTGATTCTATACATATTCAGACACCTCATAGGTAAGGGAAGGTGCTAATCCTGAATGCATCAGGATCAGTAGGATGGGTGGATTAAGCCACTACTATTTCTTCATTTTTTGTATTCTTCTTTGGTTGCATAAAAAGTACCCTGCACTGAATTGCAAGGACAGAATAGATACTTGAAATGAAAATTATTAATAAAAAACAACCAACCCTCCCCATCCAAAAAAACCCAAATAAAACCAAAAACAAACAAACAAAAAGAAAACACAATCCATTCTTGCCCGTACAGCATCAAGACGTATATTGCTCTTTACCTGTGACTGAAATTATCACAACTCATCACCTCTTTTTTTGTGTGGAGCACAGTTGATATGAGAGGGACTTCAGAACATCCAATCCTAATTCATGTTTCAAAGAGAGAGCCTATCGCTGCTCTCACCCCAGTTTTAAAACCCTCTTGGACATAAAACTCAGAAATATTTCAAAAGCTATGGCTGCTTTTGAGAAAAGTTTAGTTCCTCAAGTTGTTAATAGTTTTCCCTTGTAAAAAACCTATTATCAGGATTGATTTCAAAAGGTGATTTGCAAAGTCTTAATTTTAATATCTGTGCTATGCATTTTATGAAACATTTTCAATTTCTGTGGGGCAATGATCATAAAGAATGGCTTATTCCACTTCACTGAAAATATGAAAGAAAGAAGTCATTATGATTAGGCTTCGCGAACGAAGATTTGGGAAGGGCTTTACCCACGCTTGCTGCAAGCACGCTGGTGGCTACAAAGGCCAGTGGGAGATAGGCAAGTCTGACTGCAAAAGGCACAGCGGTAAGTGTCCAACAGCAGTATTGGTGAGGTACGGTTCTTCCCCCATTGTCTTTTTTCCTCAAGACTGATTCTGCGTGTGTTCTCAAAGGAAGCAGCAGCATCATGGATGGTGTCTCTCTATGTGTCCCGATTGGAGGCCAGAGTGGACCATTGATACTGGCCAATATGACCAAGGCTGAGGTGTTGTTTCAGAGAGTCCTTGTATCTCCTCTTTGGGGCTCCTCTCTTGCTGCAGCCGGTGGCGAGATCACCATGGAGCACAATCTTAGGGAGGCAGTGATCCTCCATCCTGGAGAAGTGCCCTGTGCAGCACAGCTGTGTTTTCAGCAGCATGGCCTTGATACTGGTGATCTCTGCCTGTTCAAGGACAGGCACATTACTCACGTAAACAGACCAGTAGATGTTTAGGATTGTACGGAGGCAGCGCTGATGGAAGCTTTTATGAAGTTTTCTGAAAGCTCTGTATGTCTTTGCTAACCTGTTGTCTACCTCTTTGTCAATCTTACTGAGGAAATGATGCTTCCGAGATAACTGAACTGCTGGACTGACTTAAGCTCTGATATGCCTATGGTGATGTGGGGATGATGGAAGACTTCCTGAGGTGCAGGTTGATAGAGAACTTCTGTCTTCTTCAAGCTGACTTCCAGCCCAAAGAGCTCAGCAGCCACTGCAAAGCAGGATGTTAAACGCTGCAGAGCCACTTCTGTGTGAGCAATGAGGGTGGCATCATCAGCAAAAAGCAGCTCACAGACAAGGTGATTTAGGGACTTAGTGTGGGCCTTCAGTCACCTTAGGTTGAATAGGTTTCCATCAGTATGATATTGGATGTAGGTGCCATTTTCTTCATCAAAGTCTGTCGTGGCCCTTTGGAGCATCATGCTGAAGAAGATTGTGAACAGAGTTGGTGCAAGAATGCAACCTTGTTTCACACCATTGGTTATTGGAAAGGGCTCAGAGACAGCATTGCCATATCTGACTTGGCTGCACTGATCCTCGTGTAGCAGGATGACCATTTTAAGGAACCTGGGGGCACATCCTAATCGGTCCAAGATCTGCCACAGGCCTTTTCTGCTCACAGTGTCAAAAGCTTTGATGAGGTCAATGAAAGTTACATAGAACCCTTTGTTCGGTTCCCTACACTTCTCTTGCAGTTGTCTGAGAACGAATATCATGTCTGCGGTATTCCTGTTGGCTCTGAAGCCACACTGGCTTTCAGGTAGAAGTTCTTCTGTAATAGTGGGTACTAATCTGTTCAAAAGCATTGTTGCAAGGATTTTACCAGCAATGGAGAGCAAAGTGATACCTCACTAATTTGAGCAGTCCGATTTTTCCCCTTTCTTCTTGTATAGGGTGATGATGACGGCATCATGGAAATCTGATGGTAGGTTGCCTTGTTCCCAGCAATGCACAACAAGCTCGTGAAATTTAGCATGGAGTCCTTGGCCTCCATGCTTCCAAACTTTGGGTGGGATTCCATCAACCCCAGTTGCCTTGCCAGTTTTCATCTGCTGTATGGTCTTAAGAGTCTCTTCCATAGAAGGAGCTAGATCCAATTCATTTTTCAGTGGTTGCTGTATAATGTGCTGAATTGCTGAGCCTTGGACTACACAGTTGCCACTGAAGAGAGTCTGAAAATGTTCAGAACACCGATTCAGGATGGAGGTTTTATCTGTGAGAAGCATTTGGCCATCTGCACTGAGTAGGGGGCTTTGAACCTGGTGTGTGGGTCTGTATACTGCCTTCAGAGCCTCATAGAATCCTTTGTGGTTACCCAAGTCTGCACATAGTTGAGTCTTTTCTGCTAGGCTGATCCACCACCTGTTCTGGATGTCTCGAAGTTTCTGTTGGAGCTTACTGCATGTGAGACGAAAGGCTGCTTTTCTTATAGGGCGAGATGGCTGAGCGAGGTGTGCTTGGTGAGCAGTTCTCTTCTTTGTCAGCAATTCCTGGATTTCTTGATTGTTTTCATCAAACCAGTCTTTGTTTTTCTTGGAGGAGAACCCTAAGGATTCTTCAGAGGACTGCAGGATGCTATTTTTAATATGCTGCCAAATCACTTCAGGAGAGGGATCTATGGGATGATCTTCAAGTCTAGTTTGGAGGTTTACCTGAAAGCTGTCTCTCACTGTAACTGATTGAAGATTGTTAACATTGAGCCTCCTTCTTGAAATGCCACCCCTCTTACGTTTGGACTTAAAGTGGAGGTTGAGTTTGCATTGCACAAGGCAGTGGTCTGTTTGACACTCTGCACTAGGCATCACTCAGGTATGACAGACATCACAAACATTGCTCTGTTGCACAAAGACATAGTCAATGTCCAATGTCCAAGCCAGTGCTTGGAT
>VWZF01004826.1:24570-80333 GCA_013396755.1 Sclerurus mexicanus
GTGATGGTGAGCTGCTGCTCTGCACAAAACTCTAGCAGGAGGTGTCCGTTGTCATTGCAGTTTCTAACACCATGCTTACCTAGTACTCCTTTCCAGGCTTCATAGTTCTTTCCTACTCTGGTGTTGAAGTCACCAAGGATTGTGTTGTCATCTGCAGGAACCTTTTGGGTAAGGCGGCACAAGTCAGTGTAGAATTTGCCTTTTTCCACAGGGTCACCTTGGAGAGTTGGGGCATATATGCTGAAGAAAAGAACATGTTGCTTGTTGTGTAGTGGGAGGTGTAAGGAGATAATGCGATCAGAATGACCTGTTGGCAAATTTTCAAGTTTGGAGGTGATGGAGTTTCTAATCATGAAACCAACTCCTGAAAGGTGACTTTCAGTTTTGGGTTTGCCTGACCAATAGAGTGTGCAGCTGGTGCCATGTTCTTTAAGGCTGCCTACCTCATGGAGACGAACTTCACTGAGAGGAGCAATATCCATGTTGAGTCATGACTTTTCGTGGGCAATTAGAGCAGAACGACACTCAGGACGTCCATCATCTGCAGAATCGACCATGATTCTGATGTTTCAGCATACAACTGTTAATTTGGACACACCTTTGGAGGCAGGTGTATGCATTTGTCTTTTTGTCTTTGTTTTTGTTTTAGTTTGACCACAAAGAAGATGCCTGTTGGCTGCAGTAAGCCAACTGGGTGAAGGGTGGAGATAAGCTTTGGTTAGGCCACCTTTCCTAGGCCCCTCTCCATGTGGAACAAGCAGTGCGCTCCTTGAAAAAGGCTGCTTGGTCATTCAAGATGCTGCCAAACCAGACTGTCATCTCCAGGTCAGTCTTGAGTGACCAATGTCCTGAACTGCCTGCATTCAGGGTTGGGGCTGCAGATTCCAGTGCACCTTATCACTTGCCGTTTTGTCCCTCACCTGCCGCTGCAGGGCTTTGCAAGTGTGAGTGAACCCTTAAAGCCTGCGCAGTGGATTTTTTAGGTGAGAAGCAGCGTGCACAGAACTGGCCCCACCCTTTACTCCCAAGGTTCATCTGCCATGGCCAAGTGATCTTGGACGGTGACAGTGAAATCCTCAGAGTGTAGGTTTGGTTTGAGTACCATTCTCTAAGATGGATGGCCTTACAAGGCTAAGCGAGCTCCATCTGCCTGGGTTTGGAGTTAGACTTGTCTTTCTTCTAGGATGGTTGCTGGGAGGCTAGCAAGTTCATCCTGCCCATGGACACACTTTGTCTGACCCTTCAGTTGAGACCTGACTAGTGTGGGAGACCCTACCGGAGGCATGTACCACTGGCACCACTGCTTGCAACCTCATAAGGGCACGCAAGCTTNAAGGCTAAGCGAGCTCCATCTGCCTGGGTTTGGAGTTAGACTTGTCTTTCTTCTAGGATGGTTGCTGGGAGGCTAGCAAGTTCATCCTGCCCATGGACACACTTTGTCTGACCCTTCAGTTGAGACCTGACTAGTGTGGGAGACCCTACCGGAGGCATGTACCACTGGCACCACTGCTTGCAACCTCATAAGGGCACGCAAGCTTCTCCCCCATGACAAGGGGGTGTCCATGGAGAAGAAAGAAAGAAGTATTTATCTTAATATTGCAGTATGTAGTTTGTGAAGTATGGTTTCTTATTTAGTTGAGAGACATGGATAATATTTATATGATTTTTAAGGTATACATAAATCTGTAAACCTTTATATCAACATCTATCCACATGTTCTCAAATATCAAAGTTCATTTTTTCCTGTACAGTAGCTTCCTGTACTGCTAACAACATCTGAGAAAAGCTTCATAGAATGTTAAAATAGGTTTTGATATTTCACAATGTACTCTGTTATTTTTTATGTGACCTAGTAGTTTTCAAATGCATTCATAGGTGCATGCACCTGCACATATGAAAAGCTCTCTGAGGTTTTCTAAGGCCACCATCTGTAGAGAAACACTGCTCAGAAGTCCAGGCTTCCATATGTCATAAACACCCAGCTTTATAATTTTCTTTCTTGCCCCAGGGCTTCCCTTGTGAATGATCAAAGCAGCAAAGATCGTAGAATTTAACATGTCTAGTCTGGCCTTAAAGAACAGGAAAAAGAACAAGCTTTCAAACAAACATAAGTCTAGTCCATCAGCATACAGACATATCTCCCATTTCAACAAAGGAAGCCTGTATTCAGCAGCTTATATTCACCATAACTGTCTTTGGAACAGAGAGGATTTTAGATGAAAGTCCTCAGACAGAGTGTTAATCCTAGATCCACAATGCACTGAAAAAAAATCCTGCAATGTAGCTAGAAGAATTACTGGGACTGTATTTAACTAGTATTTGATTGAGTTCCCTCCAGATATCAAAAACAAAATCAGAAATGTAGATGGAATAAAAAGAACCTAACGTGCACTCCAACAAAAGTCCTAGGTTATGGGGAAAAAAAAAAAAAAGGCGGGGGAGTGGGGGTTGGGGAGAAAGAAAAAGTAGCATTGGAACAATTTGCTTTGACTCAGTGTTATCCCCGGAAAATCTTTCTTCATGCCAGTAAAGAGGTGCTCACACTATGGGGAATATCTTCAACCATCACTGTCAGTAAGTCCATAAACTAGTATAGCAAGGAAACAAAGTAAAGTTAGAGCAGAAAAACATAATTTTCAAGGAACAAATTTTCATCACTTCAAAAGTAGACAGTCTGAACAATCACAGAGTTAGTTACAGGGTTGCTGTTTTTATCAGACCTTTAGAAGCCATTCTACCAATAATTTCTATGCTTCAGAGCTTTTTTCTATCAATTTCAGATTCAGATAGGGAAAAATAATCAAGTAATACTCAAAAAATATTAGAAAAGCTCAAGTACATCTCAAGGCCGTTCCTCTACCTTGCCAATTTCCCAGTATTATTTGTTTTATAATCAAGAGGAATTTTTTACATAAATAGCTTTACTTCTTTTGTGCCATTTATCTCTGACTCCACCTGTTGAAGCAGTTTACAAGTGACTTTAATTAGTTATTTTTTCCCTTGACACAATACATCAAGAATATATTCTAGCTTTCTTTTATTCCATAAATTTCCTTGACTTGTGTTTTCTCAAGGAACATGAATGAATTCTTTGACTTCTTTCTCTTTCTAACCCTTAATACTTAATTTGTTCTTTTCTTCACAATTTCAAATGCCTTCTTTCCCAGTCCAGCTGACATGCAGAGTTCAAGACAGGTAAATAAGACTAGATAGAGCACAATAAGCATAGGAAACCAAGGAGAGATAGAGCCTTTTCCAAACCGTGTGTTTATATATTGTTTCCTATACTACAGCCATAAAGGAGATCTTCAGTAATATATATGAAAAGATTTGCAAGTCCCTGCATATAACAAAACATACCATGAAAGGCATCATAATTTTCTAGTTGCATGAGGAAAGCAAATCTCTGAATGCTGAATTAGCAACCATCATGTGTCAAGGCACCTACTGCTGGCACCTGTTCTAGGGAAGGAAATATAAGAATCCACCACCCCTGGCTAATAACCACCCATCCTTTCCTGTTCATCTCCTCCTCACGTCATCTAGATCTGAGTCATTATGTCCACCAAGGCAGCGTGGCACACAGCAGCAACCACACAAAACCTGATTTCCTACTTTCTGCCTTTACTTTTAACTTCATCAAAGGCACAGGCTGCCTCGGGAGTGCACTGCCTTTTACATCATGGGAGTTAGGCCAGGCCACACTTGCCCTAGAGTGGAATTAAGCTCTGGATCTAGATAGAGCAAGTCCTGCAGTGTTTAAGACCATTAAATAGCTGATTTAGTTTTTCTTAAGGTACAGTTAGCAGAGATGACTGAAGAAAGAGTCCCAAGGGATTCTGCTGCTAACACATAAGATTAGGTGGATGGATGGATGGATGGATGGATGGATGGATGGATGGATGGATGGATGGATGGATGGATGGATGGATGGATGGATGGGTGGATGGGTGGATAGATAGATAGATAGATAGATAGATAGATAGATAGATAGATAGATAGATAGATAGATAGATAGATAGATAGATAGATAGATAGATAGATAGATAGATAGATAGATAGATAGACAGACAGACAAAGTCAGTCATGATCTAGACCGGCATGACTTTGAACAGTACAACAGCACTGTCCCAACACTGTCCTGACCAATTATAATGAAATCTGACAAGAAATCAGTAGTATCAGAGGTCAGAGAATTACTTTGTCAGATCCAGCAAACACAGATCTTGCTTCCCTTGTTCTACTTTCATAATCAGTGCTAACAGACAAGCTTCTGTAGGTTACTCCTGATTTACTTGAGGGCAAAACATCAAAGTCAGGTCCAATAGAAGGAGATGTTACCTCTCTTAAAAGTTGATTTGCCACCGTTACCAGATCTAAAACAATGCAGCAGCTCTGTTTTATGGCTCTTCAATCACAAGTTGAAGATAAAACAAGGAAATGTTTCCTGTTGAGCTTAGAAACAATAGTTACCTTTAGCTGATATTTACAAGCAAGCTATTCAAAATCCCTTCCTATCTCTAAAGGCAAATAACATGCAAACTATGCAGAAGGACTTTAGTGTCCAGACAAAAAAAAATAAAAAATGCAAAAATGCCTATTTTAATGATGCCCATACAACAGGTAAGTGACCAAGTTCTGATTTTTCTTTTTACCCAGGTCCATTTGCTTCCTACTTATCTTCAGAATACTGCTGTAATAATAATCCCTCACTTTACTCTCCAGCTACTCACCAAGATTTGGTTCTGCTTGTCTATACACGATGGTCACTGATGTGGGAGCCTTTGAGAGAAATTAGGGAATCACGCAAACCACAGAGTATTGTTTACATCAGCGTGTTTCATTTAAGCTTTGCAAACCTTGGTGACTTGGGTGTGAACAGTCTTTGATAATATTTTCCTACTGTAACAGCAAGACAAGCCAAAACTTACAGGAAGTTCATGCCAAGTCATGGCAGGCCTGCAAAACTCCTGTGATCAAGTCCTGTGCAGCAAAATAAAAGCCTGGGAAAGAACTACCTGAGAAATAAAACAATGGAGTCAGAGAAAGACATAAGATCTGTACAGGACACCCTTCCCAGAGTCCCTAACAGGAAAGAAAGAAAAACAAAACAAAACAAAAAACAAACAAAACAAACAAAAACAAAAAACAAAAACAACAAAAACAAAACAAAAGGCTAATGAAAGACATTACTTCCCCACACCATCAGGGCATACTGTATAAAACATAAACTGAAACATTAGTAAGAGGTTTAAGATTTGCTGTAAGCAAACAGATTCATTTAGGCATTGAGAAAAGTGGAAGAACAGGTGTCTTAGTTCAAGGGGAGAACTAAGATATCAGTGTTGACCAGGAAAAAAAAAATCCCTCTCTCTTTAAATTTAGAAAAAACAAAACTTTAATTAGGAAATATATATATATATATATGGAAAAAGATAACAGTTCTCAATCACAATACATTTATATGTATCTCCAGAAAAAAAAAACAAACCCCAACAGTTTATGATAAAATCTTCCCCCTTCCCAAACGACAAGAAAAAAAAAAAAAAGACGTTAAAGGGTCTTTTAGCTATTCCNCCTTTGTTATCCAGTCTCCACAGACAAAAGCGTTATCTCCAAGCCTCTAGGAAGGAATTCCAATGAGTATTAAAGCTATAACAACAGGGTAAATAAAGAGGAATGAAAGAGATATAAAGCCTACTCCACAAGAAAGAATGAAATCTGTAAAAAGTTCATATATAAAACTTCGACTGAACTGATGCACCTTTGGATTTCACACATCAGTAGTTATTTCTATGCTCATATAACTCACAAATTAAACTTCTATTAAGTGCATTCAGAACTTTCTATTTTTGCACATTCCAGACACTTCAGACTTTCTATAACTGTCATCTAGAGAAGTCTCAGTTCTGAAGTACAGTGGGAGAAAAATGTGCACTGTCTGTAGATATACAATAAGTGATGGCTGGTCCCTTTTACTACATTTATCTTGGAATTCTCATGACACAAATAAACCACTTGTGTTCTACTTTTATAAGATTTTATGACCAATGCATTCCTCTTGGCTAAGCCTGCTAATGGCAATAATTAGCAATAAAAAATATTGCCCTTCTCTTGCCCTTGAATATAGTATGTTCACCTGCCACCTTGTGACTGAATATACAGTATCCTTCATATCATATGTATCCAGTCAAACATCTTCCTGTCAAAAAATCCTCTCACTAAAACATCCTAAGTAATTTTATGTAAGTATTACCGAGAAATTCCATCATAAATTGGATTTTTTATAACCCTGCCCATAGCTATTTGCTATGGATTATAATTGATTTCAGGAAGAGAGAGAACAAAGCAAGTATATAGTATTTCACAGAAGAAGTAAAATAGCAGGAGATATATATATATATAGGTAATCCAAATTACCTAGTTATGTATGCATACCTAAAATCACATGCAGGTCCAGACTTTTCACTCCTGCTTTTGCAATTTTAGTTACAAAGCAGTTATGATTGAATATCAAATAGCCAGAAGTTGCAAGCTAAGAATTTGTTTTATGTATTCATTCCCTTGAACTATGTAATCCATTGGAGATTTCTGACCACTGACAGGAGGATAATGTGTCATACCTCAAAGCCCATTTTATCAAAATATTACAACACAGATTTCACAAAGACTGTGACCAGTGTAGCATGTTTCTGAAAAAAAAAAATTTATTTGGAAGTATTTTAATCAACTCTCAATATATTTTTACATTGTACATTTAGAAACTAAATGTGGTTTTCAAGCATTTTAAAATGTATTGAAAGTGCCTGCTGTGAAGATCTGGCATAAGTTTTTACCTTTTTTAAAACAATTTTCTGAAGAGACATATTTTCTCCCTTTGTAATTTATGATTAAAATTGAACTCTCTGTTACAAAAAAACAACACATGAACACAAAAAAAACAAAAAATCTCACAAAAAAACGAAACAAACAAAAAAACCACAAAAAAACCCCAAAAAAACAAACCCCAAACCAAACCAAACAAACAAAAAACAAGGGTAGGAATGACTGCTAAGTAAAGCCAGAAACTACTTTATACAGCTGTCCACATTGTAAAAGGAACTGAATAGGGGAAATTATAATAGTTACTTTACAGTTGCCCACTAGAGCCTGTGTGGCTGAGGAAATGTGGCTCAGCCAAGTTGGTTTTCATGGTTCAATTGTCTAATCCTAAAACTAATACATCATTCAAGGAATTTATACATACCATACAACAAGCTCACCGAATTTCACTTAATTCCATATCCTCATCACTAACAAGGTTGGCGTATATAAAACTTCTCCTAAGTAAAGCCATGATCATTTGAGAATCATCTCCTAGGTCTCACTCACCTTGTCTCAGCAACATTCACCACCCTCACCCTCCTTCAGCAGCTTTGAACAGAAGTAAATACACCTTTTTTAGTCTGCAGAAGAACTCAAATAAAAGACGTGGGATCAAACTCTTTCAAACTTCAGAAACACACACCTATGCCGGATGCAAAGTTACAAAATGGACTACTTGGTGACAGTAGATACCTGTGCAGTATAGATTTGTCTGAATAATAAAAAAATTATTCCCTAGAAATTTATTTAGTAGCTGAAAACAGAGAACATAACAGTTTTTTTATGATGAATATTATTGAGCCATATATAAAACCGGTCAAATAGAGAAAATACACATTCATAGATAATCTCATCAGCAATTGATTAAAGCAGCTTGATTTTCTGTTCATAAATTTTCTGTTCATCAGTTGTGCTGTTCCTTTCATTCTCTGAGCAATGGGTCTTCTATCAAGTAACAAGCAAAGCAAAATCATTCTCAAAATCTAAGGGTAACATAGCAGGAAATGTTAGCAGGTATTTGTGAAATCTGATAAAAATGAACTAACTCAAAATTCCATGAGAACACAGAACCACACAATTTCTTTCAGTGTCTGGGATAACAAAGAGTATGCTTTTAAATCCAGCCTCTGTGGAGTTAGCATGTGCCCTGGCCTTTGAACGAAATCTTCCTAAATTCACAATGTTCACAGCTACAGCACAAAGAATTGTATAGACTCTTGCTGCAAAGGCTTTTAAGCTTACAAAACAAGGTGCTGCATGGTTTCTGGCACAAGAAGATAGAAAACTCATTCATGAGTGACTGTCATACCTTGTGAGAAAATATAAAGCACCACAGACTTCAAACCAGTAAATGAAACATAGACTAAACACTCAAAATTACTTTTGTGAGTCAGTAGAGACCAGCTGTGACCCAAAGCTCAGAGATAGCTTTCATCTGGCTGCTGGATCTACTACCAGCACCACAGTGAATCAGGAATAAGTAGATTTTCAGTAACTTCAGGAGAAAGCTGGTCCCAATGATAGTAAAATTATTGACTGCTCGGCTCCCTCAGAGGAAGAACTGGAGGCTTGCAGAGGTGGGCCTCCTTCCTTCATAAGAGGGAAAGACCAGCAAACACAAGCACTGGGTATTTGAACAGCTACTAAATCCTGAAGAACAGGGACAGGCTTATGACCCACTTTGGAGAAGTCCACATCACCCACAACAGCAGAACAAAGGAAGCTGATGGGACTCCCTCCAGTTCAATGAGTTTGGCATTAGCTCAAGGTCTCATTTATTACATCCACTGAATTAATGAAAAAGTTAGTTGAAAGGAGGCACATCATGGATTAAAAGGTTATTTGGGCTCCTTCTATAAGCTAATAGACACTTTCAAATGCATATCTAACCTTCTTAAAAGAAATGATACTTCAGTTACTCCTGCAAATGATTTTTGCTTTATCTTGATTTATAGAGGCCAGTGTTTCACTTCTGGATAAGAAGAAGCCAATTCAGGCAAACTGAAGGCAAAGAATTTTTTTAGCTTTAAAAAAAAATAATAAGTCAACTCTGTTATTCAAATCACAGAGCAGCAAGTTGGGAATCTTTGCTTTTTTGACAAAAATATTATACATGTATATATAAATTGAGGTAGATAAACAAATATATATACATACACACACATGCATATAGGAGAGTCCTTCAGTACAGGTCAGCTTAGGGAAATTCCTGTCTATGTAGCAATGTTGGTGAGAGAGAATTTTTGGCAATAGTCCTACACTGTCAACAATACTTGTTTAGATGCAGTTACAGCAAACTAACTGCGCTTTTGATGACATAACTATTTCAGTTTAGCAATTCAATGTAAATGATTTTAATAGCAGTTGTTCTGGCAGGTATAAAGTGCTTTTGCTAGACAGTGCAAGTATTTTAACCTTAGCATATAGAAGACATTATCAAAGAAGTATGATGAAAAACTGTGTATCACAGTAGGGAAAACTAATCTGGACTCATTCATGGGGGTACTTCCTTCTATTTTTCTTTTGTGACTTACAGTTAATATTTTTGAGAAGTGTTTCCTACTCCCCTTCTTTTCTTTTATTCTGGAAGAAAATCACAACTACATGTCTCTTTTATGAAACTTTGACAGAAAATTTAGAAGTTTCTCAAAATAAAGCCTAAAACAGCCAAACCAATACCTGTAGTTATGAATGGCCTCTTTTTTTTTTTTTTCCTTCCCTTGAACAAACAGAGCATCAGCAATGCAAGTTCCTCAGCACTAGCATGCAAACGCAGACCTGGAAGGGCTAATTGGAGTAGTAAAAGGAACCACCTGCCTGTTCTTCTGCAGGTGTTACTGCTGGAGCAATACCAGCAAGAGGAAACCAGAAATATCCCTATGCACCACCTCACAAGCCAGCACAACTTTAAACCACAAGACCTTGCCCTGGAAAATGGAAGAAGATATCCAGTTCTGAAGTCTCTTAATAGCAACAAAGTTTGCCAATGCTAGGCTTATTCTTAGTCCTTTAAAGAAATTACATGTGCCCATAAAATAGCTTCACAGGAAAAAAAAAGAATAAGCAGCCCTCTGAGCAGAAGCAGCAGCAGTAGCAGCAGCCCCAGAGTCCTTGGTGCTTGCAAACATCAGCACAGTCAGGGGTGGCAGAATCAAGGAGGGACAGGGCACCTGGCTCCCACTGTCCAGAGCTGGACCAGAGCTGTCCACACCTTCTGAGACTACAGCAGCCCTGCCTCAAAATCCAGGCAACAAGAAGAGTGGAAAAAAGCCAGCTGCCTGGTCCAAGGACAGCATTATAGATAGAAGTACAGAATCCATCTAGAGAGGCCAGGAGACAGTTCCCAATCAGAAGAAAAACTACTGTCTCATTTCCCTGCAGACCAAGGGTAAAACATCCTGATTCTTCTCCCTTCTTTTTGAAGGCAGGTTCACACCAGAGACATATCGGGGGACTCCTCTATACATGAGGAACTGAATCAAGCCAAAGCTTATGTCACAAGACTAACATTTATTTATTTTCCACATAAGTTTCCCAGCTTCATCTCTATTTAAAGCAGGTACTCTCCACAACAAGCTGGCAAAAGACTCCTTAATAATGCATACAATAAATAAGAACATAATACAAAGCCTGCATTTGTTTCCACTAATAAAAGTAGTCCAACTTGCTTCAAGAGCAAGAAGCACATCTGTCCACAAGTACAGCAAATAAATTTCTACGGCTTTCTTTTTTCATTATTTTTGCTCACAAGTGGCTGAAAAGTAAAGGGCAACATTCAGTCATATGCACCTCAATACCATAGCCCACTTTTCCATTCAGAGTACTTTAAAATTCAATTGCTCTTCAACAATGCAACAAAGTCTTAGAAAATACTCTTTTTCTTCAGGTTTGCACCAAAGAATTGGAAAAGCCGTCAAGTTAGACATCTGCTAGAAGAGCAGCAATTAAGACCCTAGCAGATATTAATGATACAGGTAATCTAGCCCGTGTCTCAACTGATCCCTACAAGGTAGAGAGAACAAATACACTGCTGAAATCAATTCCTTATTCAATAGATGTTTTTAAATCACAAACTGACTGGTGATTATATGTTCTATGTTGTTTTCAAAAAGGAGATTTCCCTCCCTTCTTCTTCTGTTTCCTTTTTGCTAAATGGGTACAAAATGCCCAACTCCATCCATTCTTTAATGTGACACATCTATGTATTTGTGAAAAGCTGAAAATAGTTGTTGAGAAGCTACACAAAGAGGAAACACAGAGCCAAGTTGACATTCATTAACAGTTTAAAATTCAATTTTGATTTATGCTTTTCTAATTGCTCAGGCAGTGAGGCTTTAGTGCAGAGATAGATTTCAGGTGTAAATTTAAAAAAATATTTTGGAAGATTTTATCATCAAGATGTGTATAAAGGGAGTACCTGCTGAAGTCAGACTAGAGAATATTTTAGTAGTCTATTTATGGTCAGGAAAAAAGCAAGAACCAACTCCCCCACCTTTGCTCACCCTCTCTGTCTATTCTCACATCTTTCTTTAGAGTTTACATGCCTTTTGTTCACCACATCTCAAATTATTTCCAATTTGGTGAACAAACATGGTCACCAATGTATCTCTTTATTTGCAACAAAGACCTTATGGACCTGGAGAGAAAACCATGGATTACTATTCATAGGGCTTGTATTCTCCTATTTTCCCGGTTGTGACTCAAAGCTATAGCTTTTCCATATACCATGAAGAGCTTGTGAAGTCCTGTACAGAAAGAATGGATTGTTCATTTTAAACTGTACAGTAATTATCTAGTAATGCTCTCCCCTTTGGCACTTCTTAATGGTTGTTTCCCTCCATTCTGTCACTGTAGCAAATGTTTGCCTATTAAAATTCAAATTAGATAAAGTCAAAACAGTCGTGTGAATTTTTATTTGCTTGTTTCCTAAATGTAGAGCCTTTCCTTCTGTGCCATACTTCCCAGGAAGGTGTAACCATGTACAGCAGCTCATGCATTCCTTTTGGACTTGACCTTCACAAGAGAGGTGGGTGCACCTCTTTTGAGGCACAGTATACTGTGCACCTTTCCTCAGAACATTGATCAGGGATCTACAGTCAAATTTCAGCAGATTTAGGGTTATGAAAACAGCACTTCCTCCTCTAAGTAAGGGAATATGTGGTTATTTCATCCCTGGGCTACAGTGTAGCCACACTAAAATACACATCAAGCGAAATGCAGTTTCTGCCTACTTTGGGCACACAAACTCCAGTGAAGCAAAGCTCCTGCCACGCTCCGCCAGTCAAGCTGGATGGAATGGGGGCACTCATATAGCTGTTCCTTTCTGTCAATTTTGCTCTCTTTTCCTCTCACAATTATTTACAGATTAGTTAGAGATTTGCCAGCTCACTGCCGGCAAAGAAACCTCCTGGAATATTCTTGAGAAAGAGAAGATGTTTATCAAAACTAAAGCAATTTTTAAAAGGAAGGGAAAAATCTTTTGGGCAGCAAACTTTTCTGTATACATTTACTAACATATTCTTTACACCTCTAAAAAGAAGCATTTGCGTTTCTCTAATGAGTCACAAAACTAAAAGTAGCAGATTATTATGAGTTGAAAAGGGTAGCAAAGGAGATGAAAACAAACTTTGCTAATGTTTTTTTCTGTTCTTTTAGATATCTTGAAAGGTAAAACCTTGAAACTAGGAAGAGAAAGGTACTCTGAGTCGCAAGTAACAAAAATACTTTCAACTCTTTTGGTATGCAGGTATTTCAAGTGTCACACAATATTTCCTTGTAGATGTTTTTATTAGACTCTTTTCCAAAGGTAAAACAAATTGTAATTCTTTATCTCACACCAGAATAGCCAGCTTTAAGATTAAAGTGTTTACTCTCCTGTCACAAAGAGGCCCTTGGTCCCATTTTGCTTATTCAGTATTTTCTCCACTGCTTAAGAACACTGCACATAGTGGAATTAATTAATTTCATAGCAGATAATAGATTTATTCTGAGTTCTTTTGCAGTAAGTGGAAATGGAACAATGGAAATGTATTGAGAGAGAAACTGCAGTTTGGGCCTGTCCATGAGTACCTGGGGTTTGCACAAAGGACAGAGATAATGAGGGGAGGAAATCCATAGAAAAACCCTTTCAGAAGATTGAAAACTGTCTTTGATTGTCATTAAAACAAATTTACAACCCTCTCCTGTACTGCATCCTACCAACTAGACAGAGGATCTGTTCATATCAGCAATGTTTTAAACTGAGCCAACTCAGAACTAAACTTTCTATTTTTTAGAATGAAGGGAAGCAGCACAGTGGAGAAAAGGGGTACACACAGTTGTGAGAACCAGTTTGAAGTCAAGAAAGGGACATCAGCTGGTCAGATCATGGTGCGCATCCCAGAAAGGGACAACATTGCCCTGAAGTGTGTTTTAGGGAATCTCCCTGTCACTGTGTGTGGTGTGGGGAGGGAGGGGGGTGTGTGTATTTGGGGCTTCGGTTTTTTTTCTTTCTCTCTAGAACTGTTACTGCAGATGGACTGTCTGATGGACAGGCTGGGAAAGAAGGTTTCTTTTCCCAATGCCCACACCTGCCAGGAAAGATACACAGAGGTGAGTCCCATCTGACAAGAAGCCTCACCAGTCTACCTCTAAAGCTGGTTTATCATTATCTCTAAGCAGATTTCACTGATTTGGCATAACTTTAGGTCCTGCCATCCAGATAACAGCAGGCAGCTGGAGCAATAAGCATGGACATTGCCCACCCTGGTCAGTTCTTCCCAGGCAATGGACCTTGCCAAAGTCTGGTCACTGCTGCAATGGCCTGGTCAACGTTCCAATGGTGTGAGCCTCTGCCCACAGGGAAAGCAGAGAAGGTTTTGCCTCTCAGAATGCAGCAATACCTCACGCAATTAATAATGGGAACTAAAGCAATAGATAGAATTTATATTAAAATATAGTGCCTGTCTTCCTCAGAGCATCCAATACTGTTTCTTGAAGTATCCAGCAGAAGAGCATATAGACCCCCAGTTGCTTCAGAAGAATCATGGTATGTCTTGGGTTGGAAGAGACATCAAGGATTATCTCATTTCAATCCCTCTGCCATAGACAGGGACATGGTCCACCAGACCAAGTTGCTCAAAGCCCATACAACCTGGTCTTCAACACTTCCAGGATTGGGGCATCCACAGCTTCTCTGGGCAACCTGTTTCAATACTTCACCACTGCCACTGTAAATATTTTCTTCCTTGTATCTAATATAAACCTTCCAGTTTAAAGCTATTCCTCCTTACCCCTATCACCTCACACCCTTGTAAAAAGTCCCTTTCCAGCTCTCCTGTCCCCTTTAGGTACTAGTACAAGGAAGACAAAACCGAGCAGATATCCACTTGTAGTAAATAAATATTTCTTAATCTTACTTCAAAACTAAGAACACAAAGGAAAGAAAGAAAGATATCTGAGGTTGAAAAGAAGGAGCACTGCTTCTTCAGACATTAATATTTCACCAAGGTTTACTTAACCAGTTTCTAAGAAGCTGTGGAGTCTAACCAAATCTTAGAAAAAGTGATTGAAAAGTATTTTCAAACTGCTTACAACCAGTAAATAAGCAAAGGTGAACAACTACAAATGTCTTGATCTGTGACACCAGAGAGTGAAGAAAGTAACAAGAAAAAGCTCTAGGGAAATCTATCATTTTATATCACTACTAAAACAAATCCTGCCCACACAATTCAGAGACCCTTGACCCAAAACATTGAAGAGAGCTGACAGCATACCACCACTGTCTTCACAGAGGTGATCTCTAAGGCGTATCAGGTATAGGACATTCCAGAATCTTCAACATAAAATAAAAAATGGACTTCTCTTATGAGAAAATGCAGTTTTCTTCTGTACATCTTTGTGCCTCAAATTTACACACTTTCATTTCACAAAGCCAAAGGACTCTCAAGAGACTGGCTGAACAGTATCAAATGCAAAAGAGATTTAATCTTCAGATTTGTGGAACTTTAAAGTTATGAACACTGTAAAACATAGGTCTGTATACTATCTTTTATCTATATGCTTACATGTATTGCAGTCAAATTTGTAAAAAACTCAAAGCAGATTAAAGGCATGGAAGAAGCATTTGCCTGAATCACTCACAGTTCTACAGTCTGTTTCAAATCAAAATTGCTTTACTTTGATTTATGAAAACCAAAAACTGATTGATGTAATCTGATTTCCAGTTTCTTTATTTCCTGACACTCTTCTGCCCCAAATACCTGTGTACTGCTCTCTCCAGGCTTACACTGATGCTCACAGACATCTAAGGGTTCTCCTAGAACATTTAAGGGCTGCAAGTTTATATCTCTTGGTACAGAGCATCTGAAGAATTTGTGGAGCCAAAGCACAGAAAAGAAACACATTAACCAATAAGACTTAAGCATGGCATTAAAACTCAGCAGGTGTCTGTATGAATCAGGGCCATATATCTGAACACAAGCAAGAAATTCTCTCTATGTTCTTTTCACACAGGATTTTTTTACATTTAAAGTAGTATCAGCAGAGGCATAATTTCGCATTTCATAAATTAACTTACTCTTGTTGACACAACAGACATCACAGATGGGTGACAATGATAAAACTAGAAATCATAGGTAAGAAAAATGCTCAAAGCCTTTCCCACATGTAAAGGAGGTAAATTATCTATTTTACAACAAATGCATTTTAGACTAGTTTAAAATCACACTACGAAGGATCTAGTTATTACCTGCTTGTTTATGTAAGCGCCTCTTTACTGTGCAAGTCAAGCGTATTGCAAAAACCTTCATTGCAGCAGAAAATATCCAAACATGCAAATACATTCAAACCCCCAAGGGGCCAATAACACTGTCCAAGGAATCAGTCTTGCAGAACCCAGACTTCAAGCAAAAGCCATTTGAACAAATACTTCTCCAGAATCTTATCTTTTAACATGATAACTTTTGCAAGCATCTCATTTCTTTCAAAATTGTGAGTAATCACCAAACTTATTATAGGAATGGGGAACAGAGAGAAGCTGGTCGGTCAGCTATCAGGGACTTGCCTCCAGGTGGAGAGGGGTAGCCAAACAGTGGCATATAGATGGACAGTTTCAGTTTGATTGCTTATCTAAGAACAAAGAGAGTTGAGTTCAGTCCCTGGCTCAGCTACAAAGCTTTTCAATACCTTCACATAAGATTCCTAGTCAGGCCAGTCATCTGGGAGGAATAATTAAAAAACGTCCAGAAAAAATGCTATGTTAAACACTATATATATAAAAGATCATGACAGCCACATTTATTTTTTTACATAAGGTGCACAGGTTTTTCCACAAGGTTGTTTGTTTTTCCTTTGATGCCAAAGGAAAATTAATTCAAATCTCCTATTACCTCATAAGCATCTTAATCCCTGATAAAAAGAGTAAGAAGAGATGCAAGAAATTCCTCCTACTCTCTGGGGATGATATTTATTCATTTCCTTTGCTTTTCTTCAAAGTGTTGATAGAAGAGTGTTTGCTTTTGTACAAAAGAATTGGGGAGTGCAGACAAAAGAGAGGAATGAAAAAAGCAGTGTTTATTTACCTATTTGGTTTTGATTTAGTTTTATCAACACAACTTTCTGACCTAAAAACACCAAAAAAACCCCACATATACCACCAAACCACAAATATAATTAATTGCAGTTCATGTAATTAGATATATAGTATAACATTTTCCTGGTTTTACATATATAATGTAGCAGGAGAATTGTAACAGGAAAAAAAAGATAGAGCTTTGGACTAAGGTGCAATGCAGAGATAGAAACAGAGACATAAGAACATTCATATGGCTGAGTAACTTCAGAGAAGATGTTTAACCTCTCATGACTTAGTTTCTCCCTAACAGAGGCAGAACAATATGCCCCTACCATCCTAATTGTTCCTCTGGCTAACATGAATAGCTAACAGCAAAATGGCTGGTGTACCAGTTCTGACTACTCCATTCTATGCAACTCATTAAGGGTTTTTTTCTGCCATCTCAGTATATCCATACTTAATCAGTCAGTTCTTTTGTTTGCCAACATGAAGTATAATGAGACATTTTTTTCCACAAAAACTGTCTTTTGTCCATTTCTTTGTAAGTGGTAAGTCAAACTACTGAACAACCCTTGAAATCCTGAAGCAATGTCATGTGCAATGGCCTCATGACATCCAACTATTTAATCTGAGATGCAATACAAGTGAAGTGCTGGCAAAGCATATGGACTCCTTTTTTTCAGGACTATGTAATGCCTTAATCTCTATTCCAGCTGCCATTTGTCCATCTTGTCTTCCCCCTTCAGTTTCCAGAACTTGAGAGAATAGACAGGGGGTCTTGGTGAGGTGTTGGAAAGAAACAGGGGTGGAATGGAGCTGAACAAAGATGCCAACAGATTAAGGGCCAAGCTTTTCTTCCTTCCTCTCATAAGTTCTCAACAGGTTGATCCTCCACCTACCTGATATAAAATTGTGCCACTGTAGGTGTGCCAAGGTGGAAAATAAAAGGAAGGCTCAGAAGAGACCCACCAGCATCATGAGGGATCTAGTGGCTGCAGGAAATCATGGTGTGGCCTGAGAGCCCTGGGCACATATCTCTCTTCCAGGACTGCTGTGCTTGCACACAAGTCACTAGTAGTGTTTCCCCAAGACTCAATATTGGGCCCAGTTCTGTTTAATATCTTTAATGATGATCTGGATGAGGGAATCAAGTAGGTTCACAGACAACACCAAACTGAGTGGGAGTGTTGATCTGCTGGGAGGTAGAAAGGCTCTGCAGAGGGCTCTGGACAGTCTGGGTCAATAGACAGAGGCCAGTTGTGTGATGTTCGGCAAAGTGTCAAGTCCTGCACTTGGGTCAAAACAAACCCCATGCAGTGCTTCAGGCTTGGGGAAGAGCAGCTGGGGAGAACCCAGCAGAAAAACACATGGGGGTGCTGGCCAACAGCCAGCTGAACATAAGCTAGCAGTGTGCCCAGGTGGGTGGCATTTTGGCTTGTATCAGAAGCAGTGTGGCCAGCAGGATCAGGGAAACGTACCTGGCAGTGATGAGACCGCACCCTTGAGTCCTGTGTTCAGTTATGGGTCTCTCATTACAAGAAAGGCATTGAGCTGCTGGAGCAAGTCCAGAGAAGGGCAAGAGAGCTGGTGAAGGGTCTGAAACACAAATCACATGAGGAATACCTGGGGAAGCTGGGGTTGTTTAGCTTGGATAACCTTTCCTCAGGGGAGAAAGCTCACAGAGAAGACCTTATCACTCTCTACAACTATCTGAAAGGAGGTTGCAGCCAGGTGGGGGTCAGCCTCTTCTCCCAGGCAACAAGTGACAGTACAAGAGAGCATAGCCTCAAGCTGCACCAGGGGAGGTTCAGGTTGGATATCCAGAAGAATTTCTTCAGGGAAAGGGTTGTTAAACATTGGAATGGATTGCCTACGGAGGTGGTGGAGTCACCCTGCCTGAAGGTATTCACACCCTGATTGGATGTGTCACATAGTACCATTGACAAGGTCTTATTGGTCAAAGGTTGGACTTCTCAGAGGTCCTTTCAAACCTAAATAATTTTGTGAATCTGTGAAAGGGGGGCCCTGCACCTGCCCTGGCTGCTAGGTCTGCTCATGAGTACAGCTGCAGCCCAGTGCCTGACCTCTGTCCAGGGCAGACTGCCATGCAGGAAATCAAAGGCAAGATTTAGGGCATGTCAGGCTGAGGGCCACCCCAAAACCTGCTCTCTGAACTGATTTAGATGTGCAACAGAGATGCACAGAGCACCTGGAGAAAACACCTACCAAAACCTCAAGGATGACAACTCTCAGCCTGTTATTTTGGAGTCTTACAAGGGGAAACAAAAAAGCCAGTGTAGTCTTTCAGCTCCACAGAAGGGGGTCACAGCAGTCCTTTCAGAATAAAATAAAATGTCGATATCTGATCATTGCAGATCTTGAGGGGGCTTGAGGGAACCTGCTAAAGTGCTTGTCCTGTTTCCCTTAAAGTCAATGGCAGCCCTGGGAATTGACATCAATAATGATCCAACCCAAGGAGAGGTCAGTATGTTCAGGCAATGTCTCTGTAGGTAACTGGGCTTCTCACATTTTTATATTTTTTCCCCCAAGTAAAATCAATAGATGTAGTGAAAGCACACACGGACCTGAGACACTTTTTTCCCATGAGCCTAAACAGCTGCTGATGTATGGAAGGTTTGCCTACATGTATATTACTACTAGCTGTATAGTAGTATACTGTACTGTGAAGGGGGAGGGAGAGAAAAAAATTTTTATTCTATGGAGTTTTTCTCTCAGCCACATCCTAATGTGTTTTTCCTTTTTACTCCTCTTACTGTTTATGAGTATTTCAGCAAAAGTCTTTACTAAAAGATGAAATTGTATCATTTCCATTTCAGTGAATGCAAAGTTTTTATTTATACAAATCCTCGTGTTTTTCCATTAGGCCTCTGTAAGGAAAAAGAAGAGTTGTGTATCATGCATATATACAATATGATGTGCATGAAGTACATCTTAAATAAAAAATTAAAATCTCCAAGACAGATGTAATAAGAGTTTTGCAGTAAAAGCTATCAACATTAACATAGTTCTAATTTACTCTACTTCATGCATTTATATTTATTAACTTCAGGCCATATGTTGGCTGCAGAGCGTGGCTCTGCATTCCTGAGTCAGATGGCAATGAACAGTTAAATTCCAATAAATTGGAAAGGTGAAGTAGTGTAAGCTTAACTAATGGAAGAAAATTATGCAAGTGCAAATCCAATACACCACAGTAAAGCAGCAGCAGCACAGAAATAATCCACCATATGTTTCAAAGGCTGGTTGAAGCTTCATTCAGAAAGCTTTGATGTTTCCACTGTAATTGAGAATGTCAATACTTCCAGGGCAGAAAACCTGCTTCCATTGATTAAATACTTGTTTTCCAGACTACATGAAGGAAGAATGTCTGCTTCCTCAAATTCACTCCACACCAGCCCATGTTACGTTGTTTTAGTGTGCATAAGACAGAGGACGTACCACTGCTCTGTATTCTCATAACAGTACAGCTTTAGGTTGAAGGGCAAAATAGGTGTATGGTGATTTTCTAATTCAGAAGCCATCTGTACTCTCTTTTCATCAGTGCAAGTGGAAGAGTTGTTTAAAAATCAGGTGGAATCCAAACATCTTGGCAAACAAATAAAAACATGCAACTATCCAAAATATACAAAAAATAAGGCTTTATCCATGGTGAAATAGCAGCATACTGCATAGCAAAAGCCAGTCAGAAGATCCACAGAAAAACAGGAGCTAGAGGCACTGAAAAGAAACCAAATTCCTGGGAACAATTGGCTTCATCCTCCTGGTCAGTGCAAAGCTGCTCATTCACAGTTCTTAGGGATACCACACCATTTTTTAGAGAAGAAAAAAAAGGGAAAGCTGACAACACTTGAATATCACAAAATAAACAGCTCTAATGCTTCTCTCCTCTGGTACCATGTCTTCCACTTGAAATCAAGCTGCATAGAAACTGCCTGCAGTACCTTAGGCATTGTGAGCAGAAGTAAGGAAACGAGCCCACCAGGAGATCAAGACCAATATTTTGCAAATGCAAAACAAGGTAGGATTGTTGTTACAAGGAAATGTAATGAAGTATCAAAATGCTTTGAAAAATTTTGGGGTGTAAATCCACATACAGACACTGAAACAAAGAGTAGTCCCATTTTCCAGAAGTTGCTAAGCACATAGGACCTCCTCAACGAGAAAGGTCCAAAGGTGTTTCTTGGGACTCCAAATGTACAAATCCCTGTCCGTAGAAGTTGGGGCCCCCCTGACAAACAAAGGCCTTAAACAAACTGTTTTTCCACCAGGACACTGCAGGGGCCAGGAGCAGCTAGGGCTGTCCTGGGGGCAGGACCTATACCACTCCCAGCAAGGAGCAGGACAGCTGGGGGCCTCAGGGCAGACTCAGATGCCTCCCTGAAAATGGGCAGGCCAGGCCAGGGTGTGGGTTTTGCTCCTCAGTGCTCATGGCTGGGCAGAGGGGAGCTGGAATTCAGCCTTGCTGCAGTGTTGCTGAGGCAGAGGCTGACACCCCCAATATTACTGATAATTTGATTTATATTTTCACTATTTCACATGATTTTAGTGGCATAATATTGAATATTGGCCAAAAATTTTGTTCATTAAATTTTGTTCAAAATTTAGAGAGGAAACTAGATGTAGATTGTTAAGTAAACTAAGAGCAATTGAATTTTTATTGTGTGTTATACACATGCACACGTATATATATTTTACCCTGTGGTGAATTTTGACATTGATTTTGACATTAATTTTATTCTTGCTAATTTTTGCAACAGACTGCTTCATATAATGCTGACGTAATCCCAGATGTTCAAACAGTGTAAACACTGGAAGATAAAAAAAAAATTACTAGCTGTAGATTAGTGAACCTGTATATTACATACCAATGATGTAAATCTAAATTTGTCATGTTTAATTGAAAACTTTTCTTTATTTTCCAATTATGTTAATGATACTAATGTCATACATTAACAGAAGATATGAACACCCCTTACTTGACATTAGGTACAACAGCATTTCTTAAGAGCCAGCCCACAGAGAAACACTTGGCAGATTGGCCTTGTAGAATAGACTGCACTTCCTTCAACTCTGCATGTCCTGGTGAGCACCCTAACAGCAGTTAGATGAATCAGTCTGCTTCTGATGATTTTTCCCTGTTAATGATGTATTTAAAACCATTAGTGCATTTCACATAGGGCAAAGCAATACTCTGAAGAGGACTTTCAAGTAATTTCTACTTTAAGCTGCAAACTAATCAACAAAGTAGATAGGAAAGTTGCTGACTGGAGGTCTTGACTTCAATACCTTTTTATGCTTTAGCTCTGCAGAAATGAAAGAACTGAGCTACTAGATAAACCGTGCACATTTTTATATGCAGGTGTCAGTCTTGATGACAGTAAGAATTTCTTCTGGACTGAAATCTTAGGAACCAATAACAACGGAGGGAACCACAGCTTCACAGAGGGTAATACTAAAACAATCATTTTTTCTTTTACTATTGTAACAAACAATCACCAAACAAAATTGACTTAGCATAAAACTTGATTTGAACAGCTTTTTCAGCAATGTAATACATACTACCCAAAAGAATTCTCCTAAAAATGGCAGCAGATCTTTATCTGCTAAGTTATAAAAAAATTTGGATGCAGCAAGATACAATCCACCAGTTTGCTCAAAATGTGATTTTATTTTATTTTTCTGATGTTCAGTCAGTTTTTTTTTTTTCATTTCATGCCTCCCAGTACAAATAAGAAGACCACAAAAGAAAGAAGGGAGACTTGGGGACCCAGAGAATAACACACAGCCATGCTTACTCACCCACAGCTACTGCCACCATTTCCCCCCTGCACAGAAATTGTAGGAGTGATATGCCTGTAGAATTACTGAAAATGAGGAGTTCCAGGAGCAGGACTATATGAAGGACAAGTGCTGGTAGCTCTCAGATTAGCCAGACACCCTAGCACACATGTCTGTGCAGCTTCTCCAGGCACCCAGGTCTCAAGACAGAGGAGAGGCAATAAATCCCAATGGACCACACAAGTGGCACAGGAAGGAGAGACTTCCTGTCTTCTGCAGGCTTAGCAACTACAAGCTCCTGAGTAATACAAAAAAGTACACCCAAAGCAATCACAAGGCCACCAACCTGGAGGGCATGCTGAAGGTCCAGTAACTGGCATGCCTAATATTAAGTATCAAAGCACAAAATCCTGCTCAGGCAACAGGGGTACAAGGATCCTGGGGCCAGGCAGTTGAGCAGGCTGCTCAGTCTAACACTCGTCTATGCATATACTTAAAAGAAGCTAAATGCAGAAGTACAAACTGAAACTGGTTTTGTTTGAATATAAAATCATCTTCTATAACACATATGAGATTTGCCACATTGATGACACAATAGGGAAATATTTTCTTAGAGGTCTGAGCTACAAAAGAGGTGTTGGAGACTCTGAGTTCTGCTTGGAACAAGAATCATCAACAGAAGTCTACTTAGAAGTGATGCAAGGAAGACTTTCTATAGCATACATCTGAACTCAGTAGTAACTGACCTGACAAAAAAACCCCAGCCCTTTCTCGTAAAAATTACCAAGGAGTTTAGGAAGCCAAAGCATTGAGAGAAACTCTAGATGACTTGACAGAGAGACTTCTGCCCTGTCTAACTCTCATTGCAACTAGTTTTCCAAGTCAGAGAATGCAACCTAGGAACTTCTGATAATCCTCTTTATAAAATGCACAATAAAATTTGCCTATTACTACTTAAAACACAAGGGCATATTAAAAGAACAGTAGTCAAATCCGGCTTTCAATATGGTCTTTAATTTTCTGATCTTTTTTTAAAGCTTCTTCTCATCCTGTTTCTTACAGCTAATGTCACACGTACTCTCTGTTTATTGCATTGCCCTTTTTATTTTATGGGCAACTTACTTTAAAACCATTATTAGAAGTGTTTTCTATTTGTTAGGGGACAGAGAAATGTAACTGTTCTCATTTGCTTCCAAAAATTATATCTAAACTATTGTCAAATCTGTGAAGAAACAGATTGATTTTTCTTTCACAGTCTTCAGAGCATCTACATGGAGAATTGATCAGAGCTAGATTTTCCACCATTTAACAAACTTTACAATTGTCTGATACTTTTTCATTATAAAAGTGTAAGTAAAATTTCAAAATTCCTTATAGTTATACAGGAACACAGGGGGTGGGTATTGAATAACAACTACAAAAATATGTTTTGTTACACTAAAATATTTAACATCAGTATATTGGCTTGCATTCATTTTGATATGCTCAATATAAATGCCTCACATCTTCATTTCAGTTTCTTACACTTCCTCTAGAAAAGAGAAAAATAAAGAAATATCTAAATATAACTTTTGTAATTGAAATTGCTACAAGATAGCTTATTGTTAACAGGAAGTAACGTAGGTAATGTGAAACTAGGGACACAGACAAGTTATGCCTATGAGAAACTCACATGTAGCTTCAACAAAATCTGAGGATTAGCAGTAAAATCAGAAATATATCCCATTGCAAAAAAAAAAAAAACAAAAACAAAAAAACCAAACAAAAACACAAACAAAAAACAACCAACCAAACAAAAAAACAGGAAGCTTATAGAAATGCTACTTCATATAAAGAGATTTTACCATAACCCAAATACTAATCATGAGACTATTCAACACTGTAAATCCCTTAGTTAGCCAGGCACCATGTGAAATACTGTTTTTAAAATCTGTAACCACCACAGTTAAGATCAGAAAATACAAAACCAGGTGCAAGTAGATGAGAGCTAAAGAAGCTCACAGATGGACAGTCAGCCCGCAGCCAAGGACCCGGAAAACATGGGCAGAAGTCTTTGTTCTCCTAGAGACTTTGCATAACTCTGGACAGTCAGTGGACATACAGCCTTGCAGCATTTGAAACAATCTGTCAGGGATGAAGTTTCATGATGTATTCTCTACTGAAAGAGGGGAAATTCTGTCCTTCTTTAGCAACAGCCACCTGTGGCACATTTTTGTTCACTGTCTTAGATGCTTAGATGCTGTCATAGATGTTTACCTGACCATTGCAAGCTGGGGAGGGAAAAATCCCTGCTGAAAACGACTCAGTTCTTTGTTACAATTAATTGTCCTTTGGTTTAGGGGCCTTAGGCAAGTGTGCCATCGATGCCATCAGGCAGTGCTGGCACAAGAGAAATCGTGACAACAGAGATCAAAGACACACGGAATCCTTCTTTTCACAGGCAGACTGGCACTACCACCATGTGCCCTCCAGGACTGGCAACTACCTCCTCGTCCTGTGACCTTCATCCTATCAAAACTCCTCCAGCCACTGGCACCTTATATCTTTCATCTCACCTGCTCACAAGACAGAAAAAAACCTGATGTCAGTCAAAAATAGTCAGATTATGTTAGAGAATTAAATAAAAAGTGTTTGCTTCCTTCATTTATTTTGCCCAAAATGCACTAGGTAATTCCTCGCAGCCAGCCTGGCTGTGGGGTGGGAGCATAATTTTTAATGCTGACTTGGTAGGGAAGATCAAGGTGGTGTGTACCACAGAATTTTACTTCTTTAAGACAACCTATCTCAAATCCTGAAAAAACAGAGCCATAAATAAGAGAACCATAAAAAGAAAATAGTAGTGCCTCTCCTTCTTTGAGAGATGTTATGAGGATAAATACATTAAGGATGAGATTATGAGATGTTCAAATACTATTGTAATGCTATAAAACTGTATGCTATTGTAAATGCTATTGTAACTGCTATAAAAAAATGCAGAGAGACTTTAAAAAGAAATATCCAGCAATGCAGAGAGCACAGTACTTTTGTAGTTACTATTTATGTGCCATCTGTGAACAAGGAAAGTACTTAAGTCAGTTGTGTTCACTCTTGAGCTGGGCAAATAATGCAAAATAGCTACTTGTAAACCCTCGTACAAATGTAAATTTTTCTTGATTGCCTTCGATTCTGTTGACCCATTTTACATATATACTATAATACAGGTACATTCTTGTTTGTCAGAACAGTCAAATGTATGGAGGGAACATGCATTTCCCAAGTATTTGATAGCTCCTCTGTGAGTTTGAGAGTCAGACACAGAGGGGAAAAAATACCACCTGACACAGAACATCAATCACAGAGAGCAAATAGCAAGTTGGGTATAGGAAATAACTAACAGTAGTTATTATGGTAGCTGCATGCATCCAGCCAGCCAGTCAGCCAAAATATGTTTTGTCTAAACTATTCTCATAATAATTTTTTAGCAACAAAGGCTTCTGTTCATGAGAGTTTCTACACAGATAATTCATTATCAGAATTAAAAGACCATATTCATTGAGCTGCTTTCTTCAAATAGATTTTCTCCAGCTCAGAAACGATACCTCCAACAATACTGTGAGACCATAAAGAGATAGTAAGATGCTATAAACTAAGCCTTGATTTGTTTGTATTGTTGCTGTGCTGTTCATATGGCTTAAGTAGCTCAGTGACAGGGTGTCTTGTGAGAAACAGGAAAGAGTTAAGGCGAAATGAGATACAAATCCTCTTCACTTAAATGACTTGGATATTTTTACAGGTGGTGTTCAATTGGAAAGCATCCCTGCTGCTTGGAAGAGAATTCTCAGGTTACTCTTTATGAAGGAAAACAGAAGAGGAATGACAAAAATTAGGTATAATCACTTAATAGGAAAGAGTAAAAGGCAATACAATTTCTTTTTCAGTAATGAGCCATGATGTTTAGATTCCAGGAAACTTTTCTTTCTGTTTAAATTTCTGTTTTCTCACATAAGTGCAAAAATCCCCGGGGCTCCATTTCTGCCCACCGCATATCTTAGCCACCATTTAGCAATCAAGAATATCATCCCTATGTGAAAGAAAAATGTTTTTACAGAAACACAAAGGGTCTCTGCCTGATGAAGTTCTTTGTGAGATGCCCTACAAGTGCCCTTCTCTCATTAAATGACCAGATCAACATCTTTCAAGAAAATTAGTTTTATGTTTTCGGTTTGTTGGCTGATTTTTACTTTCCAGAATTATAAACAAGGTTATTCAATATCCACCTGAGCAATCAGCATTTGTGAGCTAACAGAAAGTGGTTTTAAACACTCACATCATCTATCCGCTCCCCACCGCCCCCAGCTTCATTAGATTGGCGAGGGTTGATACATGCTTCCTTATAATTCTCATTTTGTCAGCACTAAAATACCACTGCAGTATCTGCCACAGAGACAAAAAAAATTAGTAGGAAGGAGCTGTCAAATAGAAAGGAATCTTAAAGACTGTAAATCACCATAGTATAAAGTATATGGTGAGAGTAATCATTAAAAACATATCAATCAGAGGGAGGAGTTTCATTAAGAAGAGAGAGAAATACCAAAAGAAAAAAATTGATGATGCTTAAGGTTTTGAGCACTATACAGACAAATGCCACTAAAAATGGACCTGGAGACACTGTATGAGGTGGCCCAGTGGCCTAGATCAGCACAAACTTCTTCAGACACTACTCATAATTGGGCTTTTATTTTTCACTGTAAAAGAAGGATGTCAATTTCACAATTCTATTAAGAATCCTGGCTTTCATCACAAAGGAAAGGCTTGTATTGCATTACACACTTGCTGAACTAGACCATCTTCAGAGCATTTGTGTGCCTGCTAGGCAGATGGTATGTTCCTCAGCTGTTTGAATATGAAAACTCTAAGAGTTCCTGAAAAACTGAGGGAAATAAAGAAACAGTCAAGAGGAAGTGATAGGGCAGAAAAGATCAAAAGGGCCCAGCAGTAGGCAGTTTCAAGGTATTTTCTTAATCAACAAATCCATACATGCTGGAGGGCAAGCCTTGCACTGCTCAGCTCTTGTTTTGTAACTGAGGTTGTCTCTTACCCTCATATTACACATCAAAGAGAATGATCAAAAAGCATTTCTTTTGCAGAACAACTATACAGCACCAGGAGAAACAGAAAAAACAGGATGTTTAGAAACCTTGTAAGTCCCAGAGCAGACCAGAGCTATAGTCATTGGGTAATAAAGCAATATAACCCTGTGACTTCTGACTTCATAGAAGATTTTCTACACACGTGAATACAATCTGTGGTCACCACAACTAGGGATAAAGACAGTCTTCAACAGCAAAATCTTTTCCAGTATTTTTGGAAGACATCCTTTCCAAGGTTTTTAGTCCTAAAGTAATAAACCTACTTTTTTTCATGGTCCCAGAGCAGGTTGATGTCTAGTATTACTCACAGCTCTTCTGAAATCTGGGTGTCAATGCTCTTCAACAGGAGGGATTTTCAGCTCATCTCAGCAGGCATGTAGAAAGCTTAACTTGGAAAAATATACAGCCTATGCTTAAGGCAGAAAATGACAGTTTAAAAAATTTTTAAAGACTAGCCTTACACCCACTGCACAAACAGCAGTCCAGGAATAGAGCTGGCAATCTGAAATGCAGTTGGTAAGGAATAAGATCTTTGAGATTTCTTTGGATTTGGCCCCATTTTTATAGCAAACAATTAGCATTTAATTGGATAACCGGAACCTCCCAGGGCATGGCTGTTCCTCAGGACAGCAGTATCACAAAGAGAGGTAAAGAAATACTGCTTTCCTTGAAGAGGCTTCAGAGAATCCACATTTCCTGATTCAAAAGCAAAAACATCTCTTTCTTCAGAACTAGAGAACAGCAGCTTGCAGCTGATTCCTGTTGAGTCTGCCCCATAGTTATATGGGCATCCCTTTACATTCTGCCTTCAGAGCTACGAAAATTCATTAGACTACAGAGATTTTGAAAACCAGGTCACTAGTGGGTGTTTTTTTTGTCAAGACTGATAAACACACATCACTACCACAGCTGATCACTTAAAGTTAGCATAATGTGCATAAATATGCACACATTCTTATTTTTCTAGTTGTTGAGACTGATTTGATATATTATCAAATAAATAATCAAAAGATCCACGAAGCTCTGCATCTCTCCTCCCTGGTATATCAATGTTCATATAAAAATAGCCAACACCTGAAAGTGATAATAATACTTGCAGCCTATGAAGCTGAGCAATGGATGCTCTTCTCCTGCAATTATATGAAATATTACAGATAAAAGTCCTCTTTGTCCTTCCATATTTTACTGTAAAGGTATATACAAACACTATGAAAAAACTAAGAATACAGTATGAAGTACAAGGATTGTGATAAGGGAGAAAGCTTTTGTGTGTTGAAAATCTCTACAAAATGCCTGCAAAATAACAAAAAAAAAGGAAATACAAGGCATTTGGTTAATGTGGTTTTGGGAGAGTGATACAAGAGTAAAAATGAATGTATGCTGGGAAATCAGAAAGCAGCAGACTACAATATATATTAGTCTGTTCATTTACATGACAGTGATAATGGAAACAAAATAAGCAAATACATTAATGTCAGTCACAAGGGAATGGAAAGAGATTTTACAAATAAATTTCGTATGTTAAATAAACAAAGGGAAACAATCAGCAGGGATTGCAAACAGTTTATTTAAGGAGTATTTAATAAACTCAATGGCTTGGAAAAAAAAAGCCTTTTTAAAAGTGATAAAAAGCAGCCCCTTCACTGGGGTACCAGTCAAGAACCATTTATAAAAACCCTTGAGGATCAATTTGGTCCCACTGTAGTAAAATAGACTTTATCAATTATTTCAGTTCTGCTCTCTAGGTATCAGCTAAAATTCACCTTCCAGTAAAAGCAATAGTTATAGATCCCGTTTTGCAATTTTTCATTTTATCCTCCAGTAATTATTCTGGTGAGGGCTATGGTCTAATTCTGCTGGAATTTTTGAAGTTGTGAGCTTGAGCTTCTAGGTGAAAACTTGCCATTGCACAAACCCCGCTAGAGATGAAGTATTATGATCAGAGACTCAAAGTTGCAATGCAGGAATTATATCTTACTGTTTATTCTTAGACATGTGTCCTCTGTTTTCTCATGCTTCTACCTGTCAGGCTGTCTCTCCCACATAGGGCAGAGTTAAGTCAGACTGGACTATCACAGATGAACATCAGTACAAACAGGCTCAATGTACCAGTAGGGAAGAGAGTGCCTCTACGACCAAGCACCACGAAGAGCACTTGGTATCCCATTGCTAAGTCTGACCTGTCTTCATACCTCAGTCCATGTACAGCCTGTTTCCTGCTGATTTCTCCTTTTGCATCCAGTCCACACACTAAAAGGACTTGGAGAAATGCAGTTCAGTTCAATTCTGGATAATGCAGCAGGGAAAAGAATTTGAAAAAAAAAAACAAAACAAAAACACAAACTGCAAACAAACACAAGAAACTTCCTAAAGAAAAAATTAGGATTGCTGTAGCATGTAGTTATTGGTTTAACCCCTTCTCTGGCAATCAATTGCCAGAGCTACAGGAAGGGGATCTACTTCCATTTAGCCTGCCTCCCAGGATGTGTAGGCTTCCACCTCTGAATAACCTGAGCAAGTCTCTCTCCAAGCATAATTCTAACTCTAGCAAACCTAGCCAACAGCAAGCATCCATTTCTTACAGCTCCTATGGGGACTTACTCAAAACACTTTACAGCATGGTCTAACAAGTTGGAAAGAGCAGGGAAGAAAATGGAAGTGCTTTATGACTGCTGCTTGGGCTGCAGGGTTGAGGGACAAAGCAGAATATCAAGCTTACTTCAAAATCCTGTTCCTTCCAACATTCCATAAAACTCCTGTCAAAACACTGTCCTACCCAATTATAAAAAAAAAAAGAAACAAAAAAAACAACAAAAAAGACAAGAACATAAAAAACCAAACAAAGAATTAAAAAACACCACAGGAAAAAAAAAAACCATAAAAAATCAGTCATCTTCTATCTCTGCACAACTTCAGCACACTAATCCACTCCTTTCCTCTCCTTTCCTACAAGTAATGTCCTACCATTGAACATATCAAAAAAGGATTCTTTTGCCAAGAAATCAGATTTTGTTAGAGCAAATTAAGATAGAATAAAAGTTGATGTG
The DNA here is from genome assembly GCA_013396755.1 of Sclerurus mexicanus. Classification (NCBI taxonomy): domain Eukaryota; kingdom Metazoa; phylum Chordata; class Aves; order Passeriformes; family Furnariidae; genus Sclerurus; species Sclerurus mexicanus. The sequence continues at coordinate 54,963 of VWZF01004826.1, forward strand.
TATTGTACCTGATCAACAGAGAATAACCATTCCTGAACAAAACATCCCACAGCTACCCTTAGAAAAGGCCACCCAGACAAGCTGGCTGTGATAATGCCAGACAACAGCAGAAGTTCCAGCTGGCAAGAAAAGACAGATATCCAGCACTGAGAACAGAACAGCTGAGGGGAGAAAGTTTCTACTAGTCCAAACCACAAATACAATCTTAATTGTTTCAATGGCCTCTGTAGCTTCAGATGTGCCACTCTCATCCCACCTGGATGCTCAAGTACTCAGTTTGAACTGGAAGAGCACAGCTCCTGAAAACAAGCAAGAAAATTTTCACAGCTTGCCTCATTAATTCTATCTTTTCCTATTGTCTTCACAAGTGTTCTTAGAGAGCTGAGCCTCAGGGGTCACTCCTCCACTCCCAAACTCCCTGTGCCCCACTGCCACACAACGCACTGCAGGGTACACTTACTCCTTCCACTCTGCCTCCTCAGGTAGTCAGACAGCAGAAGGACTGAAACCACAGGTTCCAGGTGAAACACAACACAGAGAAAGCAGGAAGGGAAAGGGGGGGAAGAAAAAAAAAAAGGAGAGCACTGACAGAGCTCACAGGAGACTTTGATTAATAGCAGTAGTAGCTGCATTCAGAAACCCCAGAAAAAATCTGACCAAAAGAGTCACTCCATCTGATTCAATTTAAGTACTGCAAAAAGGACATATTTATTTCTTGCTACTGAGGAGTAGGTTCAATAAGTGCTCTAGAAGAAGTGCTTCATAACACCTCTCAGTTTTTTGCTCCTTATTACCTTTATCATTTTGAGTAGCAGACATTCCTCCTCTGAGCATCAGTTTGGTACAGTCTCTCCCAAGCTCCCCCTGCTTCCCAGTCTAGTAGTTCTCAGTCACCCTACTACTATCCTATATGCCATGGTACCCACTTGTTACAGAGATTACACGTGTGTTTGGGGTCATTTACTCAGTGTGGGTTCCCCCTCCCATTCCACCCTCTTCCCTGACTTTTACCAAAATACATAGTGTTTTTTTCCTAACTGTCTGCTATTCAGGCAACCTGAAAGTATCAAAGTAATCTGGTTTAAAGATATTGTGGTGAACCAGTCAGAGGAAGACAGGAGAAAAGGATTGGTTCAAAATATCACCATGTGACAAGCCTGGAAGTCACAGATACAGGAGGAAGACTGACAAGAAGGGGTGATTTGGGACATCACAGCGAAGCAAAGGTACAGCTCTGAGAAGAATTAACCTGTTATACAAATACAATGAACACAATTTACCTTAGTTCTCCAGATCAATCTAACCTGAGCATATGCTACTGTAGTTACACTGTGAATGTTGTCAGTGTCTAGTGCTACACCTAGAAAGAATAGAGGAAAAATTAAACAAGTGAGCAAATTACAAGAAAAGAAAAGAGGTGGCAATAGTAAGCACAGCAAGTTCTATTTCAAGTTTAAACTCTGCAGTTCTTTCTTTAACTTTTTTTTTTTTAAAATTGTATGTAACATGAATATCTCAATGCATTTAGGAAAACGGCAGCAACTTTTCCATACAATTGTTGCATGACTATTTGTCTTCTTTTATTAATGCCAGCAGTCTTAGATAAAGACTCTAGAGAGAGGAAAATAAACTTGCTGTGAGACACACCAGCAGAAAATCCATTTACTTCGAGAGATGTTTCTATGGGTTTATACCACTATAGCCACAAGACAAATCTGTATCACACACCAAGGCAGAAGGGGAAGGAGGAAGAGACAGGAAGGGAAGACAGAATGCTTCTCTGTCCTTTCTCTGCAATAATATCAAACATCGCTGTATCTCTGTCTCGTGCTAAAGAGGAATCTCTGACTCCTCATCTCACTGGAAAATGCTGACATTTTAAAAACACTTGATTTTTGATAGTTATATATGCAATGCTGTTCTATAAATACAGGTATTATAGTGCTGACCACAACACACTTGCAACACCATATTAAATTAATCCCTTTATGTACCTTCCAGAGTTTCTGGCAATGTCTTGACAACATTTGGGGGTGACAGGAGATGTTACCCATTAATGATCTGCACAGTTAAATACATACCACCTACCAGGACATTTGTAAATAGAGATCAGAAAGAAAATGGGGATTAAATTCAGCTGTAGAAGTTTACCTGACATTCCTAGTAGTTATATTAAAGTGTCTCTTTGACAGTGACTCCTGTCCAGGGAGATCAGACAGGTGGAAAACTGTTATGAAAAAAAGTATTTTTAAAACTTCAAGAGAAAAATGTAGATCTGTAATCATGAGGTAATGTTGTAATGGTCCAATGCTATACATTCCTGGACAATTTTCTGAGACACTTCCTGCATGGATTGGGCATGATATTTTAAATTAAATTTATAAAAGAATATAAGAATGGTGTTATGAGACTCTACCACCTCTTCACTAAATGAGATGCTGAACCTTACTGAGTTTAGCAGATAGCCCATTTTCATGTTCCAAAACATTTCTATTTTTCTCCCTCTGAGCCAAGGAACTGGGAGGGGAGTCTGGTTGTATTCTAAATAAAGGTTTCATCAGCAGCTCATTGGTAAAGGGTTAACAACTGGTGACTGCCAGCTGTACTTAATGGATATTAGTCTTTGCTTACATATGTATTTGGTTTGCATGGCAAGGTTTTAATGGGGGAAGGGGAGGGGAGGAGCTGCAGGGATGGTTTGTCTGTGAAGCTGCCAGAAGCTTCCCTAATGTTGATAGAGCCAATGCCAGCTGGCTCCAAGACAGACCCACCACTGACCCGGGCCAAGCCTATCAGTGATGGCGATAGTGACTCTGGGATAACATATTGAAGAAGGGAGGTGGGAGGGTGGGGGTGGGGGGGGAATCAACCAAACAAACAAGAAAACCAAACCAAAAAAATCCAAACAGAAAACCCAGAACAACTTCAGCAGGAGGAGTGAGAACATGAGATAGAAACAGCTTTGCAAACACCAAGGTCAGCACAGAAGGAGGGGAAGGAGGTACTCCAGGCCCTCGAGCAGAGATTCCTCTGATGCCCATGGTGAAGACCATAATGAGGCAGCTGTGCCCCTGCAGCCCATAGAGGTTTGTGGGGGAGCAGAGATACTCCTGCAGCTCATGGAGGAACCCATGTTGGAAGCAGGTGGATGCCCAAAGGAGGCTGTGACACTGTGGCAAACGCATGCTGGAGCAGGCTCCTGGCTGGACTCTTTGACCTGGGGAGAAAGGAGCTCACACTGGGGCAGGTTTGCTGGCAGGACTTTTGACCCCACAGGGATCCCACATTGGAGCACTGTGCCCCTTGAAAGGGGCCCACACTTGAGCAACTTACAAAGAACTGCACCCTACAGGAAGGACTCATACTGGAAACATTTGTGAAAGACTGTCTCCCATGGGAGGGACCCCATGCTGTAGTAGGGAAAGAGTGTGAGGAGTCCTCGTAGTGAGGAAGAAGGAGAAGCAGAGACAACATATGATGAACTGGACAAATAAATTAAACTAATTTAATGGAATCTGGTTTGCCTGTGATGGTAATTGGTGAATGATCTCACCCTGTTCCTTATTTTGACCGACAAGTCTTTTGTTATCTTTTCTCTTCCCTGTCCAGCAGAAGACATAATAGCTCTATAAAATCTTCATACCTTTATTAAACATTTAGTAATCTTTCCTTAATCATTTAGGAAAACTTTTATATACAAGGTGCCCACACAAACAATAGACTCACTGGAAGTGCCATTCTTGACAGTAAATGGGAAAAAGAGTTTGCAATCCATTAACCGTAAAAAGGGAAGAGATCCCTGCATTGCAATTATTAGAGGTCTTGCTGAGGCATATCATGAGGTCTGACCTGTCAAATGAGGATTCTCAATAGTTGCTCTACCTTAAACCTGCCAAATTTGAAATTAACAGTCTGTTTTACCAATAATAGCAATGTTGCCTTAAAAAAAACCACAAATATACTATTGCCCCTAGTCAGAGGTAATCAAGATTTTATTAAAACCAGCATTTGGATTGGGCATAGAAGACTGCACAAGTTCAACAGCAGCAAATTGCCCAAAACAATGGGTCTCTGGACATCATTTAGGTGACCCTGGGGGAAAACATCAAGTTCCCATTTTTTCCTCCAGACATTAGAAGTAAGCAGGTTGGCCTATATTCTCCTCTAGAACAGATTTTTTTAAGTATTATTATTATTATTATTATTTTATTTCTAAATCAATCTGAAAGCTGTAGGGAGATGGAGAAAGTAATTTAAATAACACCCCTGCCAATTTTCCACAGCTATAATACCCATGCCTCTTGTAGAAAAACTGACTGAACTTCACAATTATTATTCAGAATGTGGGATCTATTATCAAGCAGAAGGAAAACTGTGCTATATCTATTTACATAATGTATCACTTTATAATATAGATGGCATACTCTTACTGCGACATTATATCAATTATTTATGAAAAAGCTTTAATAATTTTAACTGTGTTGCTCCCACTTATCAACCGCTTTAGAACAATTTAAAGCTCATTTCCTGATGCACTGAAATGATTCTAAACTGTGCATGCAGGCAAACACAAAAACCTTTTTACTCCCCATTTGTAAAATGACATCTACTCTATTTCCATCTTTGTTTTCAGACACAAGATTAGTTTAGCACTTTATTTCTTAATCTGTCAAATAGCATCATCAAAAATCAGGGAGTAATTCACTCCTTAAACCCCCATAGATTCAAAGTTACAAAATATATACATAACATTTTAACAAACTTGCATATCAGACAAAAGAAATCATATAACCTTTTTTTCCTTTCCATTATAAAAATGCCCGTCCTCGCTAAAAAGCCTGCAAACACTGGCAACAACAAGAAGGGAGAAAGCCTGAAAGACTGATTGTTCCAGAATTCCTGCTGCATGACTACAGTGGAAGGCGGGTTTCCAATATTAGCTAAATTTTCAACAAACTCCATCTTTCTATTAGCGTAAAGTCAGTCTTGTTCTGGTCTCAGCCACACAAATACAAAGAGACAATAAAGCCATCAGTGCTGGTGCAGCCTCTAGCATTTTAAGTTTNACATTTGTGAAAGACTGTCTCCCATGGGAGGGACCCCATGCTGTAGTAGGGAAAGAGTGTGAGGAGTCCTCGTAGTGAGGAAGAAGGAGAAGCAGAGACAACATATGATGAACTGGACAAATAAATTAAACTAATTTAATGGAATCTGGTTTGCCTGTGATGGTAATTGGTGAATGATCTCACCCTGTTCCTTATTTTGACCGACAAGTCTTTTGTTATCTTTTCTCTTCCCTGTCCAGCAGAAGACATAATAGCTCTATAAAATCTTCATACCTTTATTAAACATTTAGTAATCTTTCCTTAATCATTTAGGAAAACTTTTATATACAAGGTGCCCACACAAACAATAGACTCACTGGAAGTGCCATTCTTGACAGTAAATGGGAAAAAGAGTTTGCAATCCATTAACCGTAAAAAGGGAAGAGATCCCTGCATTGCAATTATTAGAGGTCTTGCTGAGGCATATCATGAGGTCTGACCTGTCAAATGAGGATTCTCAATAGTTGCTCTACCTTAAACCTGCCAAATTTGAAATTAACAGTCTGTTTTACCAATAATAGCAATGTTGCCTTAAAAAAAACCACAAATATACTATTGCCCCTAGTCAGAGGTAATCAAGATTTTATTAAAACCAGCATTTGGATTGGGCATAGAAGACTGCACAAGTTCAACAGCAGCAAATTGCCCAAAACAATGGGTCTCTGGACATCATTTAGGTGACCCTGGGGGAAAACATCAAGTTCCCATTTTTTCCTCCAGACATTAGAAGTAAGCAGGTTGGCCTATATTCTCCTCTAGAACAGATTTTTTTAAGTATTATTATTATTATTATTTTATTTCTAAATCAATCTGAAAGCTGTATGGAGATGGAGAAAGTAATTTAAATAACACCCCTGCCAATTTTCCACAGCTATAATACCCATGCCTCTTGTAGAAAAACTGACTGAACTTCACAATTATTATTCAGAATGTGGGATCTATTATCAAGCAGAAGGAAAACTGTGCTATATCTATTTACATAATGTATCACTTTATAATATATATGGCATACTCTTACTGCGACATTATATCAATTATTTATGAAAAAGCTTTAATAATTTTAACTGTGTTGCTCCCACTTATCAACCGCTTTAGAACAATTTAAAGCTCATTTCCTGATGCACTGAAATGATTCTAAACTGTGCATGCAGGCAAACACAAAAACCTTTTTACTCCCCATTTGTAAAATGACATCTACTCTATTTCCATCTTTGTTTTCAGACACAAGATTAGTTTAGCACTTTATTTCTTAATCTGTCAAATAGCATCATCAAAAATCAGGGAGTAATTCACTCCTTAAACCCCCATAGATTCAAAGTTACAAAATATATACATAACATTTTAACAAACTTGCATATCAGACAAAAGAAATCATATAACCTTTTTTTCCTTTCCATTATAAAAATGCCCGTCCTCGCTAAAAAGCCTGCAAACACTGGCAACAACAAGAAGGGAGAAAGCCTGAAAGACTGATTGTTCCAGAATTCCTGCTGCATGACTACAGTGGAAGGCGGGTTTCCAATATTAGCTAAATTTTCAACAAACTCCATCTTTCTATTAGCGTAAAGTCAGTCTTGTTCTGGTCTCAGCCACACAAATACAAAGAGACAATAAAGCCATCAGTGCTGGTGCAGCCTCTAGCATTTTAAGTTTCAGCAGCCTGAGAAATTAACAGCCAAAAATTATGGAAAAAATGTTTTTTTTTTAATTTCCTTTACAATCATTCTACACATTAGAATCAAATATAAGAAAGAGACCTTAGAGAATGCTTAAAAATAAGCATGTGAATACAGACCCACTGCCATTTATTTCATCACAGCTTTGTTCCACAGCTTCGCATTGAGCTTTTTGCCTTCCAATACTCTGATCTGGGAAAGGCTTATTCACCTGCTTACCTTGGGGTCCAAAGGAATATACTACACACTCAGAATTAAATATTTATGAATAGGATCAGAAGCCAAGGGTTAGCTTTTTTTTAAATATAAGCAAGGTTAATAAAACACATTAGTAAAGTGAAGTACACTGTCTTCTTTTGGATGAGTGACTATGCCTCAAGAGTCTGACATTTGTATTTTTATTTTTTTTATGTGATGTATTTTTAATAATTTCATAGTTATTTATTTGGACAATATTTGCAAAGGTTTTTCTCTTTATTATTGCTGTTTCTCTTTATTATTGCTGTTGTTGCAAAACTGAAGAGGCAAAGGGCAAACCACTTCTGGCAGTACGGGCAGCACTGACAGGGTGAAAAAGAAGACAGTTGCAGGTCCCAGGTCAAAGTGCTGGGAACCGGAGAGAGGTCTGAAGCTGAGTTCATGATATACTGAAGAGTTGAAAAACAGACTGACCACAACAGGAGGGTGGTGGGATGTTAGCAGCCAGGGCTGTGTGTGGAAGTGAAGGATGCCTGAAGAACCCAGACAGACACATTTGACGAGTAGAGGGCAGGACTCAGACCTGTATGTAAGCAAAGAAACTGGGACAAAGGGGCTTTTCTCAGGGTACCAGAACCTGAATAAAAAGGCTGGGTGGAGTTGCCATTAGAGGACTAAGACAAGCACTCAGAAGGAAAAAGATGACAGAGACAGCCTACGTACATAAGCTAAAAACAGTGCAGAAAGAACAAAGTCCTCAGCTGTGGTATGCTGCTGGCCAAAGGGCCTCAGAAGTAGGAAGTAGTAAAAGAGGAAGGTGGTGAGAAACAGCCTGTAATATGGAATAAATGAGTGACAGTGACAGACAGCAGAAAGAGCCAAGTCAAGAAAATTTTTTTCTTTTAAGAGATCAGTCTGATCCATGACTATAAAAAACCATATTGCTTGTAATTGCATGGTTACCATATGGCATCACTGCTCAGCAGAAGCATTCATATACATTGTGAGAACATTTGCACACTTAAATATATTTGCATTTCTTTAACTTTCATTCTGGATGTCCCAGTACTTATAAAATTCTAGTTTAAAGCAATTATACCACATCTCTAACACCAATTTCTACCACTACCACTTCTGTTGGTGATGCTTTTCAACAGATGATCTCAGGGCTCATTTACAAACTGGGTCAGCACCATTATCCCCATTTCACAGATGAAAACTAAAGGTGCTGTAGATCAGCCTGCATTATTAATGTCAACTCTCAACCTTTAATTCATTTTACTGTCATTTTCCTTGAAATATTCATTTGTACTTCTGCACTAAGGGTATTTTTGTCATGCATTTCTTATGCATGTCAAAAGTACCCGGAGCATAGTAGCTGCCATTTTTAGCATTCTCAGAATTCTAAATAAAATAATAAAATAGCACAGTGCCAAACTCCCACACTATCCAGAAGAAATCCACACTTCCCTGAGCTTACCTCTCTGTCTGAATATCTTCCACCCTTAAGTGCAGCATCTCTAGGGAAAGCTCTTTTGTGTTCCCATAATTCAACCTGTTCCCACATTTCCATCTTTCCTCATAGTCCATACAACTTGAAAAATACAAGAATACCATGCTACAAGCTCCATTCAATTTCTATGGCAGGCACCAGCCATATCCTGGACTTGAAACCTTCATTCTTCAGCACCTGAAGAGAACATACTGATTATGGCTTTTTGGGGGTGTCTGCTATGTTCTCAAAGCCTTTCAGAAGAGAAGATGGGATATCTCACCTGCTTCCTTAGACACATTCACATGGGCCTGTCAGTATTCTGAGAAGCCATCACTAAACAAGGGCAGATAATCAGGGGCTGCTTTAAACCCAAGAATAAATTATAGTAAAATGCCAAGGTCCTTTCTCCTTCTCCCCACCGCCCCTCCACTATTTTTCTTTCCCAAATACTAACCCTCAATATGAGGCTTCCCTCTTCTGAAGTAGGAGAGGAATACACAACATATCCCCACCCATAAAATGAAGACCAGTGAGCTCCTCACAAAGCCCTGCAGATGTAGACCAAATGCCAACAAGGAGGACAATGCTAAGACAGCATGGTTTAGTGACAAACCACAGTCTGATGGCAACAGTCAAAACCTTCCTAAAACTGAGATTTCTCTCCAGCTTTCTTTCTTGCACATAATTCAAAATATTTTTAAGAATTTCAGTTGCTGCTGTTGCTAGGAAAACCTCAAGGCTTTGCTCTATGCACATCTGTAACCTTACCCTGCCAGTCCTTACAAAAAGGGATGCTCCCTACCTATTCCTATGCACACTAAGGTGATTCTTTGCACACTGGGATGTACTGAATCTTCTGAAACAAGGAGACCAACCTCCCTTTGGATACTAATGCTCTGCTCATACAGAGTGAAACTGAAAAAAATGCCTTTTTTTTTTCCCCCCCAACTCCTATCATTGTCAGAAACAGATTAATTTGGCTATTTTCAATGATACAAAAGCTAGATTTCCACCTGAAGTTCAGCCTGAGGTTTACTTACCCATGCAACAAATATTTAATCTAATGGAAATAAGAAAATCATGCAGCATCAAGAAAATGGGGCTTCTTCAGGCTGTGTGGGTGTGTGACTGTTGAGGAGGAAAGCCGAGGTCATTTAATTATATTTTCTCCTTCCCTCATCTCCAGCATTTACTGTCTCTTGTCTAAATGCACTCTAGGTCTTGACAACTAAATGAACAGATGCTATCCTGTTAGTAAGCTTATTTTTAAGAATGTTCATTCCAGGAGAAGAGTTTTCTGAAAACATATGGTAAGCTAAATATATTGAAGATTTTTCTCAGCTGGCTTCATCTGTACAGGAATATACCTCTCAGGTGAGATGCTCAGAATACCTGGCATTAAATTATCAGGGTTAAAATCCCCAGGTGAAAGGTACCACATATCCCAGAAAGTGGAAAGAGAAAATAAAAATTTTCTTTCTTTGTTAGTCCTAGAAATCTGATCATGATCGTAACTGGTTTTCATAGTGATATAGCATTGCACTTGCTGCAGATCACTGTAACGTCAGATATGTTGATTTAAATCCTACAAAACCCAACACAAAAACACAGGCTGCAGAGCACCCCACTCTGAGACCACAACATCTGACAGTTGATCAGGAGTCAGGCTGACCACAGCAAGTCACCTGTGACATCAAAAGATATGTCAAAATTCAAAGGCTTTGACCACAGTTCCTTTGAGCAAAAAGTCTAGCCTATCAAAATAACAACACATGCCTCACCTCAGTGTACAGGCTTCTCCTTGCAGTGGTGCTGAAGAATGCCAGAGCCTTTCTCCTTCTCTAAGGAACATCCTTTGCAGATCATCTAATCATGAGAGAAGACAAACTGATCCTTAACAGCTGAATAAATAGTTCATTATTTTTGTAGCAGCAAGCTAAACATAAAAGCAAAGGATGTTAGCCATGCATAAATAGGTAGGATCAAATACTCGGTATTGTGTTTGGTTCTCAATCTTAACAAAAGGATTTTTAGCAGATGACTAAGCACACTAAGTGGCAAAGTCAATTGGATAAAATTAAACAAGTATAGTTGTGTCAGCAACATTAGGCCCTTAGCTATGTCTGAAGAACAATATTAGAAGTGACAGAGCAACAAGTTCCACAGAGTAAGCAAAACCTGAAGACTTTCTGCTGCATCAGCCAGAGATGAGGGTAGGCATGAAAACATACATCTACGTTTTTGTTTCATCCTTTAGTGAGAAGTCAACCCTGACATTGCAACCCCAAGCAACAAATAGACAGCAAGCCATACATCACCACTCAGAAAACTGGCCCAGAGTGAAAAGAAATCTTCTTGCAGCAGCCTGTTTGTACGCACTGAAACACCACATAAACTCGACCACAGCCCATCACTGACACAGGAAAAGCTTCAGGAACAACTAAAACAAATTCATCAGGGACAGTGTCAGGTACAGATAGCTCAAATTCCATTCTGCCTTGGACCTTTTCCCAGAGCTTCCACAATTCCATCAGATTAGCTACTGTACATTTTCCTTTCCTAAAGGAATGGTAAAAGTCTTATGACAACCCTGGAAAATATTGAATAACTTAAGTGTTACATACGAGGAGCAAGGCAGAACACAATGAGTTTGTCATGCTGCTCCATGATCTGACCTGAGCTTTCACAGCACTTCATGACTTCACTTATCAGTTCAACTGGTGGGTTGATTTTCTGACCAGGTGCCACTGCTGCTCCACATGACTGCAAGACGAGGTAGCACCTTGGGATTTATTTTTACTTAGCAGAGCCCCATACTAAAAGAAGGTCTACTAACCATCCAAGTCTCCTGCAGAACTTGCAGGTCCTGCCTCATCAGATACTACCATATACACCAGACATTAAGACATTGAAAAACCTGGTCCTGCCTTCAGATCTTGTGCATTTCCCTGGTGGAAATACTTTTGGTATAGGGTACACTAACCCAAGATGAAATTGTGGCTGTGAAGTAGAAGTGATTTTGTCAAGTCATTATAAGCCTGTCCTACATGAGAGGTCAGACTAAATTTAAAGACTACAAAAAGCCTTCTCTTAGGATGTCTGCTAAATCATCTCATTTTTAAATTCTTGCAATCTTGATGCCTTCAGCGGTGGCAGTGCATGTACAGTGTACATCCAAACCAATATCACATTTTACCTTCCTTTTCCAAGTATAGCACTAAATTTCATTTTATCAGACCAAAAGGGGTAGGTTAAGAGACAAGAAAAGGGGAAGGGGAACAAAGCAACTTGATGAGTTACCAACCAACAACTCACTTTACCTTCTGACAAACTCAACATTTCTTTTTTGTAATGACTATGTTATCTTTGCACCTAGCTAAGAGTTTCAAAAAATGTTCGAGAGAGGAGAGGAGGGAATCACATATCAATTTTGTTCTTTTGTTATTAACATGTGGGTGTGTGGAGGTGTTGGTGAGAATTAATTAGAAGTGATGAGAATTTTAAATTTTTTTCTCTTTTCACATCAATATATGATACAACTTATTAGGTCAAAGAGATAGGAAGTGGCTATTTTTTAAAATTTTTTTAATTTTTAAGTGAAAAAAAAATATTATCACTTAACAAAACTGATGATCCTGAAAACCAAGGATTTTCCATAGGTTACATTAGGTAGAACAAGGATAGAACCTAAATTCACTTAACCAAGGTCAATATCTTATCTTATGCACAATACCCTCTTGATGCTTACAGAGCTCACATTTTTCTTTCCTGAGATATTTCCAATTTTGCAGCCCCCCAAAGACCCATATATTTTTTGCAATTAACTGAGGTTTCCCATTTTGAAGAAGTTTAAGTGTGGAAATGTTTAGTTTACAGAATTTTTTTTGCCAGAAAATTATGAATTATTCTGATATTTTCACAAACCAAGCTTGATCATTTCATATTCAATACTAAAGATAACCAGTCAAAAAGCAGTCTGTTTCTTTGTGATCAATTCAAAGACAATTGAAGCACAACTAAAATGATCAGTGTAAAGAATATACTTTAACACAATTACTAAAGAATGCAATTATGGATCGCTAAACCTTTTAAAGGAAGTTCAATCTAAGTTAGAGAACCCCACAACTGTAAGCATATATCCATATTAATCTTACTTACAGCCTAGTAGACCTCATAAACAGGAATCAGGTTGCAGCAGGATGCAGCTGAACAGAAAGAGAGGCTTTAGGCACAAATTTAGATGAGCTTATGTGCATGCTGGAAGGAAAGCTTCTGTACCCATGCATGAGGTTCCCTGAATGCAGGACTTTGCATTTCACTTTGTTTCATATCTTTCCTCTTTGTCCAATCCTCCAGCCTGTCCAGGTCTCTCCAAATGGCAACACAACACAATATTCTGATATATCAGTCACTCTTTCCAAGCTTGTATCTTCTGCAAATGTGGACAAGTCCAAGTCCTCTCTCCCATCATCTAGATCATTGATGAGGAGAATAAACAGCTTTGGATCTAGTATTAACAATTGGAGTATTTCACTGGTGAATGGCTTCTAGCTATATTTTGTGCCACTGACCACAACCATCTGAGCCGAGCAGTTCAGCTGGTTCTGATCCCTCAGCATGCATTGGGGCATTCTTTTCCACGGACTTGGCATGTGATCAGTTTGGACTTTAGTTTTCTGTCTTAGTTCAAAGAGAGGACTAAGATATCAATGTTGACCAGAAAAAAAAAAATAATCCCTCTCTCTTTAAANTTGCCCTCCCTGACCTGTGCAGGAAAGAACGAGCCGCCCCCTCCCCCTCCCCTCCCGACCTGGGGAGAGAGCAGAACTAAAAAAAAAAACTAGGCACCACATGAACATGCAGTTTGCCTTTGTTATCTAGTCTCCACAGACAAAAGCGTTATCTCCAAGCCTCCAGGAAGGAATTCCAACGAGTATTAAAGCTATAACATTTTCCTAACTTCATCCTTGACAGATTGGACAGTTGTTCCAGCTACTGTCTGGGCCACATAACCCTGCTTCCAGCTCTTGCACCCTTACTTTCTTTGCCCAGGTTTTGTCAGTAGCTCTTTGCTCACCCATGCAGACCTCCTGCCACCTTTGCTTGATTTCATGCTCAAGCCCACAGCTCTTGAAATTTCAAGATCTATTGGGCTTGTTGAGTCCCTTTCCTCTATCTGTCTGGAAGTAAAAAAGATGTAAAGGAGTTAAAAATGCTATCCTGAGACTGAGATAGACTGGGAGCAGGCCAAAGGCAGAGTGGCACAGGAGAGCATTAAAGCCATAAGGACCCTGCTCTACAATCCCTCTATGGATGGCATAGACTACAAAGCACAGTGCAATTTCAGGATGCTCTGAAGTCACTCTAATACTATACTTAAGAGCTGTCAGCTATTCTGGAATAGAAAGGTGGATTACAGCTATCCTTTTTTGTTACCTTACATTCTGGTTCAAAGAGAGTAACTGAGAATTGGGGTCTCAGGAGCCAAAAGTCACACTCCTTTTTCTGACCTGAGGCAAGGGGAGGCTCTCCTCATACTTTTAAGCTATTCAACATCCTTCTTCCTAAATTATTAAGCATGACTTTACTTCCTGATCCTTGAGAGAAACCCTTGCTATTTCTCACTTATGTATCTCTGACCTGGCATGTCTTAGCTTCTCACTGCAGCTTATTTCCTTAAATTTAGAAATGTTCAACTTTTCTTCACTACCATTTCAAACTTGAGTTGCACACTTCTAAAATAAAAAAGAGAAATTAACAAAAGATGTTATCAAAAGGTAAAACATCAAAGACTGATGTTAATAAAGTTGTAACAACTCAATGCTCTGTCACATGTTATGAAACACCACGGGGTGTTTAGCACTAGAAAGGTTGTGACTAGCAAATATTTAAACAGGAGCTTGCTTTTTTTGCCTGTGAAAAAGCACTTTTTGAGCTCACCAAGTCTCATGTTCCAGGACACCTCCTGCTCACTTATCAGCTGTGTACAGCTGTACTTCAGGTCTCGCTTGTTGCTGGAGAGAGGAGAGAAGCAGGACACAGCAAAAGCAATACCACTAACAGAGGTTCTGACACCCAGCAAGCCTCTGATGGAGCACAGAACATCTGGAACACTGCACACCATGTGCCTGGAGTGTCCTGCCCTGGGCTTATCGAAGACATCAAAAAGACTGCAAGCCTCCCCCTATCAATTGACCCAAAACATGGATTTTCACATATCAGCATCCAGATAATCCAAGACGTCTGATGTCTGTGGCTCTTGGCCCAAGCAACTGGATAATGTTCAGAAATCTATGTTCATTAGAACTCAGTTCAATCACTGAAAACAAATTAGCATCTGCACAAATCAGTGTATTAACTATGAACATGCTCAAAACATCTACCCATCTTTCAAATACAGCAGGAGCAAAGGCTTGGCAGCTTCCTACCTCAGAAACCTCAAGCGTCTCTCACATGAACTCTCTTTGGAAGAACTACTTCAGTTCCCTTCAAGATAGAAAAAACAAAACAAAACAAACAAACATACAAACAAGCAAGCAAACAAAAAAAAAATAAAAAAAAAAGTTTGCTCTTTCTACATGTACAGCCTGCAAGCAAAAATCCATGCCCTGGTATTGCAGCCAAGGATATGCTTGTAGATGGACCTGTTACAGGTACCTATTACCTTTAGCTGTATTTATCCACAGCTTCTTTCATTATTGCTAAAATAGCTTTTTTACTTCTCTGGAGTGATCAAAAGGTTATTTAGAGTAATCTCCCACCTCCAGCTGCCAGCTATTCATACTTTCCAGCTTAAAAATAAGTTATTTTTATTTCTTCTGTAATGAGGTAAATTAAGTAAATACATATACAGACATATATATATATATATGTATGTATTTGTCAACAAGGAAGCAAAGGCCTTGCTTGTTAAACTGTTAGATACAGCTAGTAGAATTTTTCTTTCCCTTACACAAATGCTTTGAAAAAATTCAGAAGAGGTCTTCAAGCAAATCATAGAATAACAGAATAGTTAGAGTTGAAAGCAAACTCTGGAGCTCATTTAGTCCAATCCCTCTGCCAGAGCAGGAATACCTAGAACGAATAAAACTTCCCTAATCAATTGTGCAATAAAGCCAAACTATAGGTGACTGCATCCAAACTCAGGGAAAATTAAGTCTTCTAAGAGTTGAAAAGCTACACAAGACTTGAGTTTTGCAAGAACAAGCTTGAACAAATGTATAAATTACAAATAAAAATAATTTTTAAAAATCACTACCCTGCTGAGCAGCCACGTCAGTTTCTAGCCCCTGGTGTCCTGCTTGAAGCTTTTGTCTGGGTCTGCACCCCGGTCATCCCAGAGTTTGTTACTGAGGTAAGTAGCTGTGTAACTCTGCAGATCTCAAGTTAGCAGACCAAGGGCATGGTTTCACTGTCATAAGAATCTGCGCAGGACTGAGTCCTATAGAAACTGTCATCAAGAGCACAAATCCCTGACCAGATGCCCACTTCACTACAGGGAAGATAGCAATACACCAAGGACTCATTTCTCCCTGGACTCATCCCTTGACAATTTGGTTCCATGAGTCATAACCCACTTTGAAGCAGATCCTGAAAAGTTACACTGTGAACTGTCCTTATACCCACGTTCTGCTTTTTGCAGCAGCAGCAGCTATAGTCTGACTTCTAGGTGTAATTGCCTTGGCCTACTTGTCTGACTTTCCTCATGAAGAAGGTTGTTTGGCCAGGAGAACCTTTCCTTTCAGGGGAGAAAGGTCTCGGGGAGACCTTATAATTCTCTATAACTCCCTGAAAGGAGGTTGTAGTGAGGTGGCTGTTGCCATCTCCTTCGAGGTAATAAGTGACAGGGTGTGAGAAAATGGCCTCAAGATGTACTAGGAGATATTAGGAAAAATTTCTTCTCTGAAAGGGTGGTCAGATATTGGAATAGGCTGCCCATGGAAATGGTAGAATCGTCATCCCTGAAAGTGTTCAAAAGGCGTGTGGATGTGGCACTTGCAGATACTGTTTAGTGGTGAACAACATGGTGGTAGGTTAATAATTGGACTCAATGACCTTGGAGGTCTTCTCCAACCTCAGTTATTCTATGCACTCAACTCAAGCACAGAAATTGCATGCAGTATTGTTTAGCTACTGGTGGTTAGAGGATGAAGTTCAGCATTCAGATTCACAGGGATAAGCTCACATGTGTAGTGCAAGGCATTCAGAAAGAATTTTTTCTCTTTTTCTTTTCCTCTTTTTTTTTTTTTCAAAAGAGACAGATGAACCAAATGGAAAGGGAGGGAAAAATAGCAGGAAGAACACACACCTTTATCACAAATTCTTTTCCTTTTATTTCATTTTGATTTTGCTTTCCATTTCTTAAATGAATCTTTTTACTGGCTAAGCAGATGCATCAGACTTTGCCCAAGTTTTTGTCTTACATATTGACAAGTAGCCAGTAGTGCCCAATTAAGGCACATAGAGGGAGGATACTTCATTAGGAGCAAAGAGAAAGAACAACAGGGGAAAAAAGATATACCAGTTACCTTCTGACCTGAAAAGAGATATTTCAGTTCACCTTGTACAGATAGGTACAAACCCTAGCGGTTTTGCTTCTCTATACTTCTTTCTCAGATCAGAAATCTTCTAAACTACCACAGAATTCAAGTCTTCAAAAGGTCACTGATCTATTTTTTCTTTAAACTGAGAGCCTTCTTTTCAATTGATTTTCAATGACCTTTTTTTTTTTTAAAGTGTAGTTTAACAAAAAGCTCAGCTTTCAGACAGTGTTATGCCTCTTCTCCAAAAAGCAGTCTGTCCTTAAGCTCTACAGAATAGGCACATAAAAACTATGTCTCCTCAAAATCATAATATCCTAACCAATATTTCTAAAAAGAAGGTAAAGAATAAACAGATCCAAAGTAGCTTTTCAGAAACATATATCAACCATCATTTTACTGCCAGTTGAAAGGAAATTCTATGTATGAAAACTACAAACAAATTTTACATACAACCACAGCAGATGTTCCCAGCTTTTGCTAAATGGCATTTTCTGTCCTGCTGGAGCCACAGCACAGGATGCCACACCAAGAGATCAGTATGGTCTTTCTTGACAGTATATTTATACTAATACAAGTCTTGAAAGCAGTGGATGTACAAATTTATAAGTGAATTCTCTAATGAGGGATAACACTGTAACATTCACTGCACCTCAAGCCTCACACATCACTTTTGCCACCCAATACCAACACTTTACTCCACAGCAACAGCAAACACACATCACATGTAACATGAGAGCAAACATAGTAGCTCTTCTACCTCCAAGAGGCAAACACTCTTACCGGTGCAATTCCACTTTAGAATCAAAAGTCAGGCCAGAGAGCCTCAGGAGAAAGTAAATTCCACAGCTTTGGAGTTTGTGAAGGATCTCTTGGTCCATTTTAGAACCCACTATTGAACAAAAAAAAAAGACAAAGTAGAGGAAGTTCAGAGAATCTGCCCATGAGTACTTTTGGTGGTGAAGAGGGTTGACATACCCAAAAACCTGCCCGTTCCTTAGTGGTGTCTCACATTACATGTATCAAATTGCAACAGCTGGTTGGGAAATGCTCCCCCTTCATTCCCCCTCCCCCACGCAGTCCCCAAGATGCCCCAGGGAGAGAGCCACACAGAGACCACAGGGAAGAAAAGCAGAGAGAGAGTTTATTCGCATGGTCAGGGGTATTTATAGGTTTAACAACCAATGGGGAAAGGGTAACTAAGGGCTAATAAGGGGACTTCACATACCACTGCAAGAAAGAATTCCTGCATACTAAGGTAGGGAGATAAGAGTTTTCTCAAAGGGTTTTGGGAAGAAGAAAGGTGATTCAGTTAAAAAAAAAAAAAAGACAAGAACTCCATTTTACAGCACAGTAAAAGCCTCTGTTTTTTAAGGCATTTTGGCTAGCTTCTCCATTTTCTTCACAAACCCTTTTCTGGCATGACTTCTTCCATTAGGTCCACTACCACATCAAATCATGTTTTTAAATGTTGTCATGTCTCCTTAGAAGCCACTGGTCCAGCTGGCCCTGGAGAAGAAAATCCTTGAATCTAAGGAAATGTCTGTATTAAGCCAGGGAATTTATCTGAATGACAAGTGCACTGGTTGTAAGACAACATGTAAGCAGACATGCCTGCAGCTTTATTGTCAAAATGCTGTTTGGAAAGAAAAGAGCAAACTATGTGGAAAGAGGCCAGAAAGACAAAGCTGAAACTGACTGCATAAAAGGCAGAGCAATACAGGAAAGAAGCAGAAAGATGCTGTGTAGGGTGATACCCTCCCCTACATCTCCCATGCAAGAGCAACTTTATTTCACAGTCAGCAAATTCCTCTGCAATGACAACACAAATTTGCAATATCCACAACAGCAAATACAAGGAATCATGTTATCTCAGGAGCAGACTGTGGTGGTTTAGTTTTCTTGGTTTTGGTCTGGGCCTTCCTTGGTAACCAGGTTATAACTAAGGAAGTATTCCACACCATTCCTTCACATAATCGGGGGTATATAACACAGGGAGGAAGGTTTTCTCTCTCTCTCTCTTTCTTTTGTGTGCTGGGGAGGACATTAGGTCTCTGTGTCAGCTTAGCTCTTATCTATGTGAGCTGAGGCCTATCGGAGAAGCTGGTGCCTCAGTCATTCGGAGGTGGAGATCTCTACTGTTTCTCTTGAGGGAAGTTTGGTTTTTTTGTGAGAATTTACTGTATTAGTTACTTATTGAGCTTTTCCCTGAGTTTACGAGTGTATGTGTATCTGTTTTTTTTGTTCTTACCTATTTTTGTCCCATTTCCCTTTCCCCTTTTCCCTTTTGGAGTTGTTTGGGGTTCTTATTCTGTAGATTCATAGTGTTTGATTGTATATAATTGTAATATATGTGAATATATATATATATATACTTTTACTACAATTCTCTTTTAGGTTTTTTTCTTCTTTCTTGGGAGGGGGGAATCTGTGTGGCTGGCCATTGGGTTTAGCAGGGAGCCAACCCAAACCTCCACACAAAAAAACAAGTACCTTAACTGCATCGTCTGCTCAAAAGAAAAACAAACCACACAACCAAGCACCCACCTGCAATAACCCTGGCAGAGGATGTACATGGTAAGCTGTGTACAGACTCCCAAGCCAGTGAAATGCTTGACAGAAGAATACACGTTGGCAGCATTGCTTAATCTGCATTTCAAGAGCAGAGCTAAAATTGGAGTTGCACACCATGTTGACTCAGATCATTGAAGGGTGCTCTTCTATACCTTCTCCTGAAGGGAGGCCAGCCAATTATTTTCCCTTTCCAAGTGCAGATCTCTACATCTACCCACACTCCCTGTGAGACATGAAAGTAGAAAGTGGTTAAATAAACACGTCTGCATCTCTTATTGTCTTAACAGAATACCAATAAGGGCAATCTGGAGAAAGCTTTTTTTCCTTTGGATTCCTTTTAGCATCGAAGCAGCTTAATAAAGAAGTAGAACCTTAACACCTCTATGTTTCATGGGAGCATATTTGCATGATTATCAGTACTGATCAGTACAAAGCAAGATAGTCATCTCTGTTGGAAAAGCATGACCTATTTCTTAA
This sequence comes from Sclerurus mexicanus, assembly GCA_013396755.1. NCBI lineage: Eukaryota > Metazoa > Chordata > Aves > Passeriformes > Furnariidae > Sclerurus > Sclerurus mexicanus. The sequence continues at coordinate 75,028 of VWZF01004826.1, forward strand.
TGTCCTATTTCTACACCTAAACTCTCTGACTGCTCAGTTCAGCAGTTAGGAAGTAGCAGCAACTATTGTACAGGCAAAAACAAGGTATCTTGATTCCCTGCGATTCAGGAAAACACTTCTATTGAGCCATGAAAAAGTGACTCCAGGAGATTTGATTCACAAAAACAGAACAGTAGGAAAATATTGTCAAAAGGTAAAGTTCAGAGGCCCCAGTTACCTGACACTAATACCCTGATTTTTATAGTTGTTGAGCCCTCTCTTTCCTCCAAAGAAGATGCTGACCCCTACATTCTTCTGAGGGAAATAAAGAAGTCAGGTCTGAAACAAGTAAAAATTCCAGTTAGTCCTGCAAGCACCAGCCCTAGTGGCTGGGGAGTGGTTGCTGCATATCCTGCTTCTGCAACTTGGAAGAGTGACAGCACCCAAGCATTTAGAGCAGAGGTAACACCAGCTTTACTCTCTGCAACAACCTTGCAATATTTGCAACTAACAGGATGAGCTTTTTTCCCCTCCCCTTTGAAAAAGGGTCAGATATAAATCATTAAGACTGATGATCTCAGAGTTCACCCTGAATATCTTGAAGGGAAGGCAGAGATGGGACAGAGGTAACTAAGGGCAAGTATGCTAAAAAAATATAAAAATCTGAAAATCCAAAATAATGACCAGCTCCTAAATAAAGAACTGTGGAGCATGTAGGGGCACAGCATCAAGAATAACTCAGGAGTATCAAACCCAAAGTATTCCTTGAAATAACATGAAGTCAGGCTCTAGAGTTCTTTGCTACAGAATATTATGGATACATTTCCATAGGTCAGAAAAACCCTGAGCACAATTACGGAATAAAAGTCTGCTGAGAGCTAGTAATACAAATCACCACTTTTTGGTTCAGGATGCCTCCATGTCACTAATTCCTCTGTCTGGGAGAGCATTCTGGGAAAATACTGCTAAATGCCAGACCTGCTCTGATGCCTTCTGCTAGACATTACAGACCATTATCAGAGATGGGACACTAAGCTAAATGGGCTTTGATCTGGCAAGACCACTCCTGCGAGAATGCAGGCTGTTCCGGGACATGGGTCTGGACTGTCTACAGAACACGGTTAAAGTACAGTGAAGTAGGAATGGAGTCAAAGCCCCTTGCTCTGTCTGACAGCATCGGTGAAGATTTGTGACTAAAAGCACAAGCAACATTATGAAAGAGATTCATATTCAACTAGTAACAAGAGGAGCTGAATTACCAGTTGTAAAACAACATCTCATCTATTTTTAATATTAGCACTCCTCTTAGCAGTATGACATGACAGGGATGAGAAAAGGCAGCAGAAAGGAAAAATAAGGAGGGAATGTCTTGTCTTTTAACCTCTTCATATCCTCACACTAACCAGTTTGTATGAGAAAAGAAGCATAAACCAATTACAGGAGGAAATGCTACAGAGACGTACTAAAAGTTAGGTCAAAAATAAGAAATTCCTGATATCAAAAGAAATGTGGGAAAAAAACCCAATGTCCAATACTTTTTGGATAGTTTTTCAAAACCCAAAAAACCTTTATGGAATATCTTTAATTTCTGCTTGCATCTAAAAGCATTGAATCCATCCACTCCTGTTGGAAACACCACTAATTATACATTGGACAAGTATGTAATCATTCAAAGAGTGACAAGTCCAAAATTATAAAGAACAGTGTAGCTGTTGTTATGATTCTTGTTGATTCTCACATTTTTCTCTTTCATCATAAAGTGATGATATAGATGAGACAGGCCACTACTATAAATCACACAACTACAAAACACATTCTCCTTCCTGCCTCAGTCTTTTAACCTTTTCCATTCAAGGTCTAATAAAAAAAAAAAAAATAAAAAAAAAAGTCCTATTGTTAACTCTTAGCACAATGAGTTTGGAAACAAAGACATTACAATCTTCAAATGTGAATATTCAAAGCCAGGCACTAAAGTCCACATATGCCATTCATATATGATTTGCAATACATGATCTGAAGTATCTCGTCTTCATCCAGCTGTCCTTTGAAAGCAGTTTCTGCTCTTATTCAGAGGATAAGTCTGAAGTGTTCATCTCAATATTTGTTGTCAACTCATTAATACACCTTACCTCTTTTCCTTGTCTGTTGTGCTTTGTTTTTTCCCTAGTGAACTGGATCTTCTTCTTTAATAATGAAGACCTTGATCACTTGCTACAAATTGTCTCTCAAATGCAGGTAACTGGCAGACAATAAATGCTGCCTGGCTATTCAGAGCATAAATCAGTTTTGCTGGATAATGTGAAGACAGAGGAAATGTGGGTTTAATACTTTTATGATATGATTAATTGATGCTGTTGCCTGCAATAGAAGAATGGACTTAATTATCCATGTCTTTTCCAGTCCCATATCCCTATGCCCTGATGTTAGCATGTAGATGACCAGATTCACTGTGAAACCACAGAAATACAGAAAGCCATCTATCAGGTTGATTCTTACATTAGCTTCAGCATTCTTCATCCCTGTTTCCTTTATAAACATTATTAATCTGCTTTCATTGGGTAGCTACACTTGGGATACTTGCCTTGCCTTCGCAAACATAAGTAGCTCATGCAAAGCCTGAATGATGCATATTCTGCTATTCCCAGAATTTTCAGAATAACAACTGAGAAAAAATAAGGATCAAGTTGTCAAGGTTTTAACTTGCTACTCTTCATGTTGTGCAAATATCACACATTAAGAAAAACAAGTTCTTACAAACTTATTTACCTGATGCTGCTACCACTACAGCAGAGTGGTTAAAAAACAATTGATTTTTTTCAAGTTCACATAAATTTGCAATATGCATACACATACATGTATTTAAACATATAAAACCTTGGGGGGGGAAAAAAAAGCTTCCTTAAACCAGATTATCACCACCTAAAGAGGGTAAAAAATCTATTATAGAAAAATAATAAGGATAACACAGATCTATTGCTCAAGTCACTGAAAAAAAAAAAATCAGCTGCTAATAGGACAGACTTTAACCAAAAAAGGCAGTTGTCTCTGCTGTTTCCTCTCCTCCAAAGCAAAACACAGCCTCAGTGGCCCAACTTCTGCATCTTCCCTCAGTATGGCACAGGGTTTTGTGAGAAGAGCACATGGACCCAAGGCCCACCGAACCCATTGTCTTCTGCCCGTCTGTAGAAACAGAGAAGCCTTAGGAATGGAACTAGCAAGTAGGGATGCTTTTGCAGTGCCATCTTTCCTCTCTATTCATCAGCCTTCAGCCCAGAGACCTCCATGGACTGCCCAGGGCTTTTGCATTTGAAATCCCTGAACAGACTCTCCTTCTTGAACTGACTGAATTACATCTGTGATCATGCAAATTGTGTACCTCCTTGAAAATTTCAAGTGTGCACTGGATGAGGATGTGCCTCATATTTTGTTTGATCTGTCACCAGTGAGCTGCATTTGTTGCCCTCTTGAGAGACATAGAGTAATCACTCCTCATTCACTATTTCTGTGACTTTCCTTATAAACTTCTGTTATCCTTCCCCAGTCACCTCAGAGTTTGATCATCCAAATCAGGCAGCTAAGTAGAACCAGCTTAGGCTAGAACTAACCAGAGAGAAAGACGATGCTTAACTGAAGCCACTGCATCACGATTTTCCTTCTGAAGGCATTCATCACTCCTTTCCCCTTACTTAACAGAAGGTGTGTCATCTGGAATGCTGCTGAATTGTGTCTGGCAGAAAATAAAGAGAAGAAAAAGCTAACATTTTGTGTTTGTGCAAGTACTTCTGCCAGCATTTGGACTACTGCCAACCTATTGAGTGCAAGCTTGCAGAGGGTTATGATGTTGTCTGGGCATTTGATGAAAACTATAGAACCTGAGAACACAGGCTTTTAGGTGTGAATGGTGTGTGCTGAATTGTAATGCAAAGTTGCACTGATGGAGTGGAAGACTGAAATTTCTCAAAATTTGCTTCCTTCTTCCCTCTCCCCCTCCACCTAAACACGGATCTTCTGATGTCCCATTAATATTCTGTTCTTTGAAAAATTACATATGTAAGGAAGATGAATGTTATAAATTCACTCTTCTGTAATAGTTACTCCCTCGCTTTGAGGAAAAAAAAATCTGTCTGAAAGAATGTTATCTCATTCCTTTTTAAATTTTATGTTAGAATATATAGGCAACATTATCATTCGAACTACACCTACAATGCATGAGATCTTTCTAAAATGCTCACAGGTGTAAAAGTTTTTCCCTCTCTTCAGATGTTATAAATAGAAAATAATTCTCTCTTCTTCTATTTCCACCATAAAGCCTTTCAGAACAGATATCAAATGGAAAGAAGTGCTCACCAGCCACAGACAAAACACACTGCAGCAAGCAACTGCCTAAGGAGACTGATAATATGAAACTTTGCACTTCACAGTCCCTCAGGTTTGAACCTGCCCTAGGTATGTGATACACTTCAATGAAACAGAACAGTTGCAACACATTTCAATATGGAACTAAAAAGAAGATAGAAAACTGTTGATCTGCACTGAAGTAGCAGCTACAAAGCCTGCATAGTTGGACAGACTCAATGTCAGATTTCAAATGTTTAATACAAAGAATTCAAAGTTAACATTTTGGCATTCAAATACGTATTCATCTTTACAAACCAAAATATCTTTCACAGTAAGGATTATAGGGGTACACCTGAGAAAATCCTAGGTTTAAGGTGTGAATTACTAGGACCAGCCAGTAGGAGGGCAAAGTGCTCAGGGAAGAATTCATAAGGAGATATGAAATACCAGGAACCCAGGCTGATGGGAAAATGTGTTGGAAGAAGCACCACACATAGTACAGCAACTGTAAATATAGAAAAGAATCTCAGACTGGAGAGTCACATGTTTAGAGAGAAAAAAAAATTGGCATAATGCACCACTGATATTCCAGATCCAAGTATTTGGGGAATAAACAGAGGGAATATAAGACACTACTACTCACATAGTCCAACCTCTAATGGAATTAGAGGCTTCTCTAATTCATATGTACTTCTAATTCATCATGGCTAGGCTTCGCGAATGAAGATTTGGGAAGGGCTTTACCCATGCTTGCTGCAAGCGCACTCGTGGCTAAAAAGGCCAATGCAAGATAGGCAAGTCGGATTGCAAAAGGCACAGTGGAAAGTCTCCATGGGCAGTATTGATAACAGTTCATGGGCAATTAGAGCAGAACAACACTCACAGTGTCCTCCATCTGCAGAATCGAGCATGGTTCTGATGTTACTTTATGTCTTTGTGTCTTAGTTCAAGGGGAGAACTACGATATCTATGTTGACCAAGAAAATAAT
>VWZF01004826.1:80687-91134 GCA_013396755.1 Sclerurus mexicanus
TAGGCCCCTCTCCATGTGGAACAAGCAGTGCTCTCCTTGAAAAAAGCTGCTTGGTCATTCAGGATGCTGCCAAACCAGACTGTCATCTCCAGGATCAGTCTTGAGCAACCAATGTCCTGAACCACCTGCATGCAGGGTTGGGGCTGAGGCTTCCAGCGCACCTTATCACTTGCCGTTTCATCCCTCACCTGTCGCTGCAGGGCTTTGCAAGTGTGGGTGAACTCTTAAAGCCTACGCAGCAGATTTTTCAGGTGAGGCGCAGCATGCTCAGTACTGGCCCCACCCTTTACTCCTAAGGTTCATCTGCCAAGGCCTAGCAAGCTTGGATGGTGACAGCGAAGTCCTCAGAATGTAGGTTTGGTTAGATTATCCTTCCCTTAGATGGATGATGGCCTTACAAGGCTAAGCGAGCTGCATCTGCCTGGGTTTGAAGTTAGAGTTGTCCTTCTCCTAGGATGGTTGCTGGGAAACTAGCAAGCCCATCCTGCCCATGGACACACTTTGTCTGACCCTTCAGTTGAGACCTGACTAGCATGGGAGACCCTACCAGAGGCATGTACCACTGGCAGCACAGCTCGCAACCTCATAAGGGCATGCAAGCTTCTCCCCCGTGACAAGGGGGTATCCATGGAAAAATACTTCTAATTAAAGTTATAGTAAAGGTTTTCTAAAGCAAGGAGTTCCTGTATAGCACCACAGTGTAGACCCTCTTCTCTTTGGGAACCTGGGAGTAAAACATTTTGTCCTTTGAAGTTCCAGGAGGCTGTTTCCACTTACATCAGGGGCCCAGAAGAAATGTACTGTTATTGAGACTTAAGCCTTCCAGTGATTAAAATTGAATAGCTAGAGATCAAGACAGCTTTGATGTCATAACTAATTATGAACAGTAATTATAAAGGAAAACATCAGTAATTCTCTCACAGTATGATAGATACACTGAACACTTTTTAGTGTTGGGTGCTAAGTCTATTTTTCAGCAGCGCTATAGCTCATGGCCACTGGTGCTTACTTAAGTCACCAAATGAAGTTTGACATCATCGACTTAGATCTCAGTGTCAGGAAAGGATTTACAAATTGAAACTAGAATCTAGCAGACTTGCCTAGCAGGCTGGAGAAGTCAATGTTGATCAGAGCATGATTTCAGCTGTCAAATATGTACACCTTGTACTGTGTATCAGTGACTACCTATGCTGGAAGAGGCTATACACATATTAAAGCACCTGTAAACAGAGAGATCAAGTATCATTCTGGTGTTCAAGATTCCTGTTTCAGACTGAAAAAGAACATTAGTGCAAGCTACAGAAGATTAAGGGTTTCAAAACCATAAAAACAAGAGAAATAGCTGTGATACAAGCTCTGTAAGAAATAGGATGAGACTAAGCAATTGAAAAACATGCAGATAATTCAAGTGCAATTCAAGACCATTCCAAAGTGATTAGACTGGAAATCAATACTTCTGAAACAGACTTAAAGTAATTCTAGAGGTGATGATAAACATTTCTTGCTGCACAGTAGGGCTGTTTCCATGAACACCTAGATATGACCCAAAAGTGTTACAATATTTAGACATCTAACAATCTTGTAAATACCACTAGTCTAAAAGGCTAGAGATGTCCTTTCATTCAAATACTACACGATGTTGAGAATTTAACCAACCAGAAGTATCTCAATCAAACAAAAAGTTTTGAAAATACTTGCTAATTGAGATATTCCTAGAGTAAATAAAATTTATTTGTCATGTTCAGGAAATTGTCATGATTTAACCAGAGCATCTCAACAATTTAGAAATTTGGACAGAATGATTTTGCACTGGGATTTCAGTTTATCTTTTAAAAGAGTTCAAACCAAAACAGACTGGCCTAACCCAAATTTGAGGTTTATATGCATTTCTTTTTAAAAGTAACAACTTGCTCCAACTCAGGACAGGAAAAATGCCAAATATCTAAAGTTAACATGGTGAAATCAGAACAATTCACTACTATCAAATGAAGGTGTGCATTTTCACTGACTGAAATATATGTACACATATCTTTATTTATTCAAGTGTTACGATCTTCATTGTTGGCATTTTTTGCTTCAATGAGAATTTAGAGCATGAAGCCTTGGAGACGACTGTCTCTCCAGAAGAGTGAAAAGCAAACTCTACTAGGTAAAAGACACTAGGATGTCACTTGCAGAAACTTAATGACAGTAGAATTTTCTGTGAGTCTCAGGAGTTGTGTCTTTGCAAAATGTCACACTATCCCTCTTCCCCTCATCTTTCTTGGGTTCATGCAATTCTGATCTTTCATGACTCTTCTGGTACAAGCCAAGTGCAGAAGACCATTATACAACACCAGAAGGGAGAATGAAAGGATCATGAGTCTTCTGGCTAATCTCCCTGTCCATTTAAGACACCACTGCCAGCATTCCGAATAAGTAACTAGGTAGGGCTATTTTCCATCATGCTCCCGACTTGGATGAGTGCTGGGGTACAGCCTGAGTTTTATATACAGTGAGTGGAAGAACCATAAGAATGGTTGATTCTATTCTGGGCTCCTGTGACCATCTATTGACCTTCCCTCCCTTACTGATCATTATAATCATGGCATTTTTCTCAAATTTCTTACCAGCTGGCAGGCAATGACCCAAATCTACAATCAGTTTTGCCTTTGATTGTGGAGAAAGAAAAGTATAGCTGTGACCAGAAAACAAAACTGGCCTAGAGGAGAGATAAAGTTGTATTCTACAGAGCCCATTTTTATATTTTTCTGTCTCACCGGACTTCTGACCAAACTGAAGTCCCATTTTTTTCCCTTGCAGAGCCACAAAATATGTCAAAGAAAAAAATGGATCCTGTCCATCATGTAGCAGTAACAAGATTGCTAGCTAGGTATGACAAGAAGTAACTGGAGAATGATTTGCATTGATGATTTACACAACAGTATAACTTTATTTTTTAGGACCAGTATGTCAGGAGGGAGTATAAGCATCATGTGATCTAGGAACATAACCCAAGATCTGAAGAGAACAGTCTGTTGGAATTCTCTAGTTACTTATCTCTGCAGAGTCATTCTTTCCTCAATTAAAAAATTTAACTTCAAACCAGTCAACTTGTCTTCAGCAGCTTGTTCCCAGAAGAACTATCTAAAAGGAGACAAAAGAAGATGAAAAGGTATACACCGGCAGTGGAATCTCTTTTTTGTCGTTGTTGCACACAAAATGCCAGAGCTACTGTACTCAAATTCATTTCCTAAAAAATAATGTGCTCATGAAGGAAGACCCTGGTCAGTCTATCCACCAAAATATACCATAAAAATGTATTTTCTATCTGCTGCCTCAACTTCAGTTGCTTAGAGCCTTGTCTGCTTAAAAAAACCCCAAACCTTGTTCTTCACATTTCTGGCAGATTTGTTGAAAAACTATCTGTTAGAGAACAAAGCTGAAGAAGAACTGAAGTATATACACATGAAGCAAGAAAATCCAATTTCCTCATTAAAACCAATATTAGGCAGAAATTACCATTTTAAAAGTTCTGTCACCCCAGGGAAGTCTCAGCATACTTTCTATCTAGCAGAAATAAATTCATACTTTAAACAGATTCTAATGACTAATTAATTTTTCTTTTTTTTTTTTTATTAACTCATGAGCAGACTAGTTACTTTCTTTACTGGAGTTCATCTACCACTAGAAGGTGTGCAGACGAGCCCAACACATTATTGTTGTTCAGCTAGTATCTTTCTTTTTAGAGATTTTTGTAGCACATCTCTGTTTATTTTCAAGAATATTTCCTAGTTAGAATAGATATTTTCCCTTTTTGTACAGATGGGTAAAGACATACAAAGAATTGAAGGTCTAGGCATGATGTCAAAAGCAAAATTGAGAATCTGTCCTTTAATACTTAGTCAGGTGCTGAGTCCACTCTGCATACTTTGTGGTAAAATACACAATTATATTTGGTTCACTTTTATTCATTTTTTCAACTTGCATATATAAGGGTTAAACCAGAAAAGTCATTCTTAAGTGGGATACAGGAAGATTTTCATCTAAAAGACATTTTTAATAATTCAAGAGCAAAGAGTGCACTATCAAAAATCTGTCTTACTGAAAATGATGATGGCACATATTAACAAGCTAGTGAAACTTCACTGGGTGTGCAACAGCTATCTATGCCTTTTCTCTATGCATCAAACATATTGCTTCTTGAACCATATTTTCTTCGACTGTCCCATCCAAGTCGTCACACTCTCAGGGGAATCCTTCACAAAGCAACACAATGAAATACAAAACCCCGTCTAGGCAAAATGAAAGCAGATTGCAGGTACAACTGAAGACGACACAGACACCTGTATTTTTGACTTTGGACTGACTAGATATTGGAATCCCCTTAGGCTGAAGAGGAAAGCCAGAGTAACTTAAATGTCCCTTTTATGCTCAGTTTCGGATTCTCAGTGAATCCCTTGCTGTTCTTTGCAGACTGAACCAGTTCTCTGCAATACAGTCCGAGTGACAGAAACTGTAGCAGAAGAGCTTTTCTTGGTAAGCATTGTTTCAAGGGTACAATGTCAGATGTTAAATTCTTAAAACTAACCCACCTTGACAGTTGTCCCGCACCACAACAGCATGAGTTGCAACCATCTAGCTCAGTGCCAGAGCAGCTTTCTGTGGAGCATGCCAGGAGGGTTTGTCAAGCTTGTGGAGTGGCACACTGCTGGAGACGTGCTGTCCTGCTTTGCCCTCTTGCTCTGTGCTTTCACAACTGCTTTCAGAGACAATGTGTACAAGGAGGGAATATGAGCTTCTGATTACTACCAGAGGAGTTGATGTCAGAATCCTGGGATTTTATCTTCAGCTTTGTCTTCCCCTCTCTGGTTTAGATTTAGGCCTAGAACAAGTCAGAATTTCTGCCCCAAAAGCATTAGGAAGCCAAGACAAAAGCTGCTTCTGTCTCCATCCCATACAGCAGTTTAACCATTTAATAGAAAAGCAGATGATTTTCTTCCAAAAGTTGTGATGGATATTAACCAGCTGTAATTCAGTTAAGTGTCAGATCCAAAGTGTTACAACTATACTGTTTGTTCAGGACCAGGAGAAGGCATGGTCAGCCTACCAAATTATAGGGGCTCATCATTTGTTGTCCCCCTCTGGGGCAGCACAGTTTTTCCACACAAGTCTGAGCATGCCAAACTCCAGACTTCTCCCATTGCTCTTCACTGTTCCTTACATTATGAATGACAAAAATGACATAGTAAAATGTATCCATGTTATTTGTCTTTATTAATTTCATCTGCAAAAATAAGAAAATACCCAGACTTCAACAAGCTTTCTTTTAAGCTCTGAAAGAACATCAATTAAACTGAACACATGCACCACACCACAAAGAAAGAAGCCTTACACAGAATTTGTGTATAGCTATAGCTGCTGCTGCTAATCCAGTAAGAAAAGTTTATTTATTATTTATAAAACAAGCACAAATACACACCAGAAGCCAGATATTTCCACCCCTATCTTTCACCTGGTTCTATACGACACTGTTTCTATATGTTTAAATGAGAATTTAGTGGCCTCCACGTGGTTCTGTTGTACTATGGCCATTGACAGTGAATTCTTACACAGTGAAAAAAAGACCCTTCAGCTGTTTAAACTTAGTAACTCTACAGGCAGGCATACATCCAAAACGGTGGGAGAAAGTGCCAGATACTTGGCTTAAAAAGTTACTTAATCTTTTTATAGAGTATGTCAACAGCAAAGATTTGAGTCCTGTTCAAGTTCAGCCCATCACACTTCCTCAGGTTTTAACACATTACTCAGATTTGCTTATACTTCATTTTAGCAATTACTTTTTAAGAAATACAAATTTGAAGATATTTCTTCAGCTTCAGCAGTAAATATAGTTATTCTGTTCTGATGTGAACTGAAAGATGTAAAACTGAGGTCCTTATTATTTGAGTTGCAAAGAAAATGGAAGCCAGTGTCACTCTCATGCTCTCCCCTTTCCTGAATAACCCCTGTTTCTGAGACAGTAGAGAACCCAAACAGGGGGCTGGTTATTGGGCTTTTCCTTACAGCTCCCAGCTTGTTTTAGGCAGACCCTGGACTCACAGCACTGGGCTGCGCATGCTCATTCAGCCACATTCTTGGCTGGCAGATCCTTCCCGGGTCTGTTTCTATGGCATTTCCTCGTCCCCCTCCCACCTGCATCTCTGCTTACAACACCACTAAATGAGAACCTTTGTTTGGGGTTAGGACAGGCTCAGGCATTTTGATGGAGCTGCCATTTTTTTTCTTAGTGCATGGAAGGTAAACACTACACTCCACAGCTTTAAGCAAAGGTTAAGCTTCATCTATAATAGAATTAATGCTTACAACTTTGTTGCACATAAATCCATCTAAAAAGCAGCTTCTTCCACCACATCCTGCCTTTGATTTCAATAATGATGTTTCTGAATTGTATCTCTGCATTGCTGTATTGATATACCTGATGAATCCTCACAACTCAGATTTTCAACATAATTAAACCGCTAAAAGAAAACTGAATGAATAAAGCATCCCAATGGCAAAACACATAGATGTTCTAGCAATAAACACAATATAAGAAGTTATAAAATTAACCCATGATGGGGCTGGAAAATGCTTCAGAACATCACTGAGTGAATGAATACACATCTACTAAATTGAATGCAATGTGAACCCACTTTCTGGCTACCTTCAACTATTTGGACTTAAGAGCCCTCTTAGTTGTATTTCATGCAAAACAAAACGCAGACATCACAATGAAGAATATGAAACTAATTAGCTTATTTGGTCTGTGTAACTCCAAAATGCAATAACTAGTATCTGAAACAGTAAATTAAGGAAGAGATTTGACTGGACTGATTAGAAGGTTCCTCCTCAGCTGTCAGCACTCAGATTGTCATAGGCAATAAGAGGTTCATCCTCTCCATCGCTGCCTGCTGTAGGCAGAGAAGCTGTGCTTCACACCAAGGTTTTTAAGCACACAACAACTGACACTCATTTTGGCCTTGATATTGTGCAATCCACTTACAGGTTAAACGAAACACTGAACACTAGCCCCAGAATATGCCCCAGCATCTGCCACTGCAGAGCATCTGAACAGAAATTCCTTTGCCATCCTCACGAGAGCATTATTCCACTGTATGGATTTGTTTGTTTAATCTCTTTTTATTCTCCAACTAGCTATGAGGTTTAAGATGGGGCTCTGGAATGACTCCCCTAGGAACAACAGCTGACCCTCACAATCTGACAACCATCTGCTGAAACTAAATTTAGAGAAAATATACCCATACAGTCCTGACTGCCAAAAAAACATACTGAATATAAGCAATTCAAATGAAGCTGAAAAAGTGGCCAAGGAGCCATTGCATCACCTTGGTTTACAGTGAGGACTTGGCTATACAGCAACATAGCTGCAATAAAAATCTGATTCCTAATGTGGGAAACATAAAACAAAGCAATATTATTCTTAGATTATTTTTTTCTTGAAGCAGAACATGGTGATGTTTCTCCTTTCAGTTCACTTAAAATGGATGTCATTATATGTAGTCAAGTCCTGACCGCTATAGCTGGGCCCAAAGGAATTGAGGAGGATCATTGAGTGGAGTGGCAAGACAGAAGGTCATCAAACCAGCACCACATTACTCTCCTGTGACATCTGATGGAGCCATGACAGCAGTTTGGATGCTGGATAACATGAATATTAATCTGTACGATTTACAAGTTACACTGTGACTTTGGAGTGACACTTCTCATGTGCCCTTGTGGTACCTTGGTGACACTGTGGGAAATGTGTAGTGTCAAAACTCTGTTGTGAAGTGTCACTTGCTGCTTTTTTTTTTTTTATCTTATTTTGAATCAGATGCTGCAGTTGGAAGAAGTCTCAAGCAACAGGCCTGGATAGTGATGGAGCTATATTAGCAAATTTGTAAGTCAATAGGATGCTGTTAACTCAAAGCATTTTCCCAAAGAAGCTGTGACCTGTCTGTATGCAACTCTGATAAAAACTCTGATTTCTACACGGAAAACATTTGTACCACAAAGTTTCCCTCCTCTGAAGAAACTACATTTCATTTCAGAGGTAGAGAGGACAAAAATAACTATCTTGAGCTTCCAAGAGAAGTCTTTTAGATAGAAAACATCCTTATAGAGGCCAGTTGAGCCAGCCCGAATCTATCTCAGCCGCTCCTGCAGACACAGTACTCCATTATAACACCTCAATTTGCTGTGGATTTTTTTTCTTGAATAACCAGCACATCCATAAATATTAAGAATCAGTTTACAGTGCATCTCTCAAGTCCGGGTATGTCCTATATCAATTCAAAACATACTATAAAAAAATCAGACTGCCAAGAAAGATCTACTTGTCCTCCTGCTCCAAAGGAAAAAAAAATATATATAAACCCCTCTGACTTTAGCGTGGCAGAGAGCTACCAAAGAGTCACATTAATGCAATGAGCTAAAGACCTGATGGTTCTTGTTCCCTGTGATTTTCACTGGAAGCAAGGCCCATCTGAATTCTCGCAAACTTCCTTCTGGCTTCACACTAGTTAATAGAAACACACGTAGAAAACGCTCCGAGAGAAACCATACTGAATATTTGGTGCCGTCCTGCGGAAAGATGTAAAACATCGCTGCGCACCTTTTCCACACACGTGTAAGAAATACCTTTGGCACCTTTGGGGTTAATTCACGTCCGGCCTCTCCCGCCCGTGGGGGTTCCGTTCCCGCCGCGGGCTCCCCGGGCAAAAACAATGGCCCGTACGGGGATTGAACCCGCGACCTTGGCGTTATTAGCACCACGCTCTAACCAACTGAGCTAACCGGCCCGATGACAAGTTTCTTTCTGGGAACTGGCTCCAATCGCGTGTCTGGAGCGGCGGCACAGCCCGCACCCTGAAAACGGAGCTCGGTGCTGTCACTGTGCCAGCTCCTGCGGGGCCGGGGCCGCCCGGTCGGTGTTTGTGGCCGTGCTCCCGCACGGCGGCACTCAGGGCCCCGCGTGGCAGGGCATGTTGCTGCTGCCCGGAACCGGCAGAGCTCCCAGGCCGGCACGGGACACCGGCACATCTTGCCCCGGAGCGGGCAAGGAGGTGGCAGCGCGGGCTGCAGGGCGGGGCCGGGCAGGCTCCGACTTCGGAGGTGTTCCGGGCGCCTGGGCAGGCTGCAGGGCTACCCTGAGCAGGGGGCTTGAGACAGGCATCTCCCGGGGTCCCTGCCCGCCCGAGTTATCCCATGGCCTGAACAAAACTCGCACAGCCTGCGGCAGGCAGGAGTGAGGCTCCGAGCAGACCGGCAGTCTCTCCTCTGATGAGCCCGGGAGCAGATAGGGTTGGCCGGCATCGCCTGAAACTCACCCGGCAAAGAACTGAATATGACTGAAAGCACTTACCTTCCATAGAACGGTACATGTGCTGGTTTAAAGGTAAACCGGCAGGAGAAATGGACACACCACGAGAGAGATTATAAATCAGAGTTACAATTTAATGAAAGGTATTACAATAAATACACTGACACAAAGAGAAAAACTGCTTTCAACTCACCAAAACCCAGCAGTATAACCCAGTGTTCCGGGGCACAAGCCCAAAGGNCTCTTCTCACTCAAAATTAGGGCCCCTTGTGGTACACAACGTGTATCTCCATCTTTTTACATTACCCACCAAGTGCAACCAGGTCCTTGAGCAAAAACAATCCCTCGGATGGGTTTGCCTTTGTTGGAGGTGGGACTAATCCAAACAGTCTTTCCTAACATACCTCTCATATGGACCACAGGGACTTTATCTCCATCTAAAGTATTCAACAGTTCTGATTGGGAAGGACCAGCTCAATTGATGGAGCCTCGGGTGTTGACCAACCAGGTGACCTTTGCCAAATGCAGTTCCCAGTGTTTGAAAGTTCCCCCACCCAATGTCTTCAAGGTGGTTTTCAGTAGTCCATTATACCGCTCAACTTTCCCAGCAGCTGGTGCATGGTAGGGGATGTAATACACCCACTCAATGCCATGTTCTCTGGCCCAGGTGTCTATGAGGCTGTTCTTGAAGTGGGTGCCATTGTCAGCCTCTATTCTCTCTGGGGTGCTGTGTCTTCACAGGACTTGCTTTTCAAGGCCCAGGATGGTATTCCAGGTAGTGGCATGAGGTACAGGGTATGTCTCCAGCCATCCAGTGGTTGCCTCTACCATGGTCAGCATGTAGCACTTGCCTTGGCGTGTTTGGGGAAGTGTGATGTAGTCAACTTGCCAGGCTTCCTCATACCTGTATTTCGACCACCGCCCACCATACCACAGGGGCTTCACCCGCTTGGCCTGCTTGATGGCAGCACATGTGTCACAGTCATGGATAACCTGTGAGACACTGTCCATGGTTAGATCCACCCCTCGGTCACGAGCCCATCTGTATGTTGCATCTCTACCCTGATGACCAGAGGCATCATGGGCCCATCGAGCTAGAAACAA
>VWZF01004831.1:1867-15808 GCA_013396755.1 Sclerurus mexicanus
GGGAAGGGAAGGGAAGGGAAGGGAAGGGAAGGGAAGGGAAGGGAAGGGGAAAGTGAAAAGCTGTTTTCCACTGGAACGGAAGAATGGTGAGGCAGATTATTCCCCATATTCTCATTAAAATGCTTCTGCAAATTGATGCTTATGATTTATCACTGTCAAAATAACGGATTCATATTTTACCATATAGTAAAAAATTCCTCTTTCAGTGCTGTTGTGTTGATATTATGAGCTGTTTGTAGGATGGGGGAAAAATTGACTAGGGATGAATTTGCCTATGCATATGCATATATGTGTATATAAGAGAGTGATGGGTAAATAAGGAGATTAGCACAGGGAGTCAGTGAAAAATGGGAACAGTAGTTAATTTGGAGCAAGCATGAAAAAGTAAAAACATTTACTGCATGAACTGGATTTTCTCCTGCTCTAAACCCAGCATAATGAGACAACTTCAATGACACCCAGAAATATTATCTGCCTTTTTCTTCTCTGAATCTTGTTGTGACACAGGAGTTGGAGTATTTCCCCATTCTGCTTTTCAACCATAGGTAAATCACTTCATCCATGTGTCAAGATTTTCTTGTCTTTTGAGTAGGACAGGGATTATGCTATATGCCTTTCTTTGGATGAACTTCACAGCTGGACATAAGGAACACATGATGATGCTGAGTGTCGCCACTCTACTCTCCCCTGCTGGCCAGTTGTGTGGAGGGACTTTTCCTGGTATGGACTCTTTCCCAATATGTCCCTTCAGCAAGTGGGGTGGGAAGCCACTGACATAATCTATACAATTGTCATCTGGTGATTTCATGCTCTCATTCTATCACCTGGGATACTCTTAATAATGACTAGCAGATGACAGTTTTAATAGCTTTGTCTCCAGATCTCCTAGTTCCTTGTGCTCAGAGATTTAAACAGAATAAATACTGTTCCAGTTGATGCCATGCTCTGATACAGCCTGCTCAACATCTTTCAAGATCTCACTTTAAATTGCATCGCAAATTATGGATCATTTCTTCCAACCCAAAATGTGCATTGCCTCATACAGTCCCATTAATTTGGCATTCAGGATACAGTCTGATGGTGATTTTTCTCAGAAACTAGTCAGTTAATCTCTGATAGTTTGGAATAAATGAATGTTCTCTTTGGTAAGCCAGATGCTGCTTTTCTTAAATTATCACAACTACAAACCTTATTAAGTGGGTTTTTTTGTTTTTTTTTTTTTTTCTTTTTCTGGGTATCTACTTTGAAAATTTGAACATCCACAGTGTCTGAAGAGGTCTCCCATTCGGTTAGGTAAAGCTGAATGGCCACAAAAGTAACAGGGGAGGCCTCATGTCTTCAATTTAGCAACAAAACAAATATAGCATGGCTGGCAGCAGAGCTGCATATCTTTATGCTGACCAGCTTCAAATCTGTCTAGGTGGAGGCAAGAACACCAAGAGCAAAAGGGAGCTGAGCTCTTTCTTCATTCAGTTCTAGGTTATTCTGCTTAGGTTTTCAGGAAGGACCTGATCTTCCTGAAGTAGAAATCTAATTCGAAGCTTCTACTCATAGTGAGACATGACCTTCAGAGGCCAAACTCAATCTTGCTTCCCATTTTCTCCTTATTCCAAGTTTACCTGTTCCCTGCAGACAAGAGTCTGATCAGGTCCTGAAGATCTCAGGTGATGAAGATTCTCCACCACTCTCAGGCAATCCATTCAGTTCACTGCTATTCATTCAGAGTATTTCATACAAAACTTGACGCGCCCTTGCAGCAGTCTAAGGCCTTAATCCTTATCCCAGTGGGTTCAAATAAAGATGAATCCTTTCCTCACTGCAGTCCTTTACATACCTGAAAGTGGCTACCATGTCTCCTCTAGATGAAGCTGTACAATTCCCTCAATACTTCTTGCTTTGTATTTTGAAAACCTCTGAGAGAAGGTCCTGGAGTATTGTTCCTGTTATAGAAGTACCTGAGAGCTGAGGGGCACCCAGCACTGAGACCAGGCAGACTGACAGCATGATTTTAGGTAGCTGGGGTTTAATTATTTTGATATAGATTGCTAGTTGTGCTGGGGGGTTTAATGAGGAGGATGTTTGTTAACAAGGCAAGAGATGGTAACTAAATGGTTGACCCATGATCATGACTTTAGCACGCTGACAATATGTGCTGTTTCTGAATTTATGACTTAAGTTATTGAACGTCTTTTTCAGCTCCCATCTGGCCAATCTCCCATTTGCCCTCCCCTTCTCCTTCCTTCAAGGACGGTGTTGAGAAAGAGAGGGGATTTAGACAGCCAAACCTCCTGCCTCAGTGTGCCAAGCCTTCCCCAGGCTGATGCAGCTGCTGTTTTCTCATTACAAATCTCCCAGCTTATCATTCAGTGTGAAACTAAGTGAGGAGATAATGCTTGGTGCACAAGGTCGTTATGCAAGGACACATAATGATTCAGGATAGTGGCATTTATTGAGAACTAATCCAGAAATTTCTAAAACAAATGAGTAAATAATCTGCCACCTGATGACATATCCATGGCTTCCTGTGTCTTTGTATTTGAGAGACATTTTCAAGTCAATAAGCCATGTGAATGAAGATGAGAAATGGAACTGAGGGCAGGGATACACCTAGAACCCCACTCTTCAAAAGGGCTTGTTCTCCACCTTTCCCTGTAAAAATGTTCCTTAGTGAATGGATTTCCAGCACTTCAGAAGACAGAGAAAGGCTTATTGGCAAAGGGTCAATTGCCTCTAAATGAAGCATGAGCTGTTGAGTGGGTTGTAAAAGATGTTTTATGTCTATCAAATAAAATTCACCTTCTGAACATCTGAATAGCAATGCCTCCCCACAGACCAGGCTGTTGTCATTTCTACCAGAATGTCCAAGACTCAGGTGTCCCCAGTAGCATGAGCACCAAGGGTGTATTTAGACAAGCTAAAAATGAATTGGTTTCTAAGATGTGTCTTAGTGGTCTTCTAACTCACAGTATTTGTTTTTGAACAGGACTTTATGCCTAGGGTACAAGCAAGGCCATTCTTCAACACATTAGCTGCCTTTGCTTTGCTATGTTCTACCTCAGCTGGTGCTGGTTGCATGGGCTGCTTCTTCTCCTGAAACCATGGAGCTGCCACCATGGCTACATTCCTCTGATGCTGGTGGTGTCTAACAGGAGGAGTTCCATGACTATGAGATACCAGCTGCTTACAGGTGCTCAACAGGAATACAGAGCTCTAGTCACAAAAAATTGGAGCAGTCACTAACATTGCCTCGTCTTGTGTGAAAGTCCTTACATGTCTCATTGTCCTTCCTAACTTATCTTCCTCACTCCTGGAGTCATATAAACATCTAAAGATTTTTTGGGGAGCAGAGGAGAAAGACCAAATGGCCAACATGTTTCCAAGAAGTGGGATATAGCATTGTTCATGATGCTCTGGTCCATTCTAGCTGGCCCATGCAATGGAGCACCAGGTCTGTTTGAAACAAGTGCACTAAGTATCAATTTACAGTATGCCCTGCTGTGCTGGGAAAGCTGTTGCAAAAATCAACATTTGACTCCTTTGCTGCTTGCTGGTGATGTCAGGAAACAAAATTTTTTGCACTCAAGTAAAATTCAGTGTGTCCACATAACAGCAGGAAAAGAAAATGATGATAGACAGGAAGAGTCTATTACAGGAGGTAAGGCACTGATGGACCTAAACTCAGGCCAGGGTTATTGTCCTTGGCTGTGGTCCACCCACTCCCCCATCCCCCTGGCCCTGCAAGTGCTCCTGAGCTCTGTCCCCATAATGGTGCGGGAAGTCTTCCCCTAAGAGACTCAAGATTCTTCAAGTGCCTACAATTGCCCCTGCCCCCTTCATCAAACCCAGCCCATAACACTGGCTCGGCACCAGAGGAATGGCTGAATGCTGTGGCAAAAAGCCCTATAAAAAAGCTCATGCAGTGAAAAGGAAAGGAAGGACAAGAGAAGGGGGAAGTACTACAAGCATTTCTTCCTGGAAAGCTCTGAGCATCCTCTGCAGGTGTCTAGGTGCTCTCAAATTCTTATCATATTTGTTTCAGCTGACTGATTTGAAGCTCCTGAGCCATAAAGCTCAAGCCAGCTGAGCAGTCCCATCGCTCCCAGGTGATTACCACAACAAGGAAATGTATTGAACCAAGGTTCCTGACATTCTGCATCATTTCCAGGCAGAACACTGCAGGAACAGAGCTCTTAAGGAGTAGAAAATTAAAGTAATAAATGTAAATGACATCTATTGCAGGGGAGGATTAAACCCCAAACTAACAGGCATGAATACGTGAAAATGGTCATCTGAAGCAATCTTCTGCCAGCAGAAGCAGCTACTGCTCCAGAAATTGTGCACTGCCCTTTTTCACAGGGCTGGCATCTTCCTTCTCACCCCCAGCTGGCTGCCCAATCCTCGTCTGCCATCCTTTGATGCTGCTGAGCATTGTGTCAAATTTACACTGGCCACATCAAGGTGCAGGAGCCCTGGTCTTGCTTTCTGCTTGTGAAGTGTCACGCATACCTAGGGAATCCTAAAAATAATAAATAACAATAACCAATCACATATTCATAACCAAATCATTGTTTACATAGTGAATATTCAGCATGCACCAGATGGTTCTTCTTTCACTGCCTCCAAAATGGAAATGACCAGTTACTAAAGATAAAATATTCCTTCCCTCTGCTGCTTCCCTAGGGCTCCTATTTGTTGTTCTCTTGTAGAACTGCTGCTCCCTAGAGAAGAAAGCCTTTCAGCCTTGGAAACAGTGAAATCAGACCTGAAATATGAAATGTTTCAGCAGAAGCTGCAGATAAATGAACACAGTGTTAAACCAATTCCAGAAAATAGACTTGGATTAATCCTCCTGTCTGCTGCAGCAGTGCTCTGGGAGAAGTGATCTCTCTCCCCGCTGTCACATGGCTGCTGTCCCTGCTATCAAGATGCTCCTCCAGTGGGTCTGTAAGAGCAGTTCCTAAATTACTTTTTCTCTGCAAAAATGCTAGCTATCAACTAGTGTAGGTGCACTGCACAGAACCACCACCCCAGCCACACTGAAAGTGGCAATGAGTTTTACTGAC
This sequence comes from Sclerurus mexicanus, assembly GCA_013396755.1. Taxonomy (NCBI): domain Eukaryota; kingdom Metazoa; phylum Chordata; class Aves; order Passeriformes; family Furnariidae; genus Sclerurus; species Sclerurus mexicanus. The sequence continues at coordinate 6,931 of VWZF01004831.1, forward strand.
TACTTCGTTGCTACATGGAGGGCCAAGCTCTTGTCTGCTTCATTTCCACCCACCCCAGTGGGTGCAGTTTCCATTTATGATCTATTATGTAAGATGTACTAAGAGCACTGGGAGCAGAGACCACGCCTTCAGCCACCCAATGCCAAGTCAAACACCAACTTGCTTCCTGCCTTTCTCTGTCCCCACATGCCAGGCACAAGCTTGCCCAGCTCCACTGAAGGAGATGGTCCCATCCTGTCCCATTCCATCAAGCAGATTGGTATAAAAGACACTGGGCTCAAACTGTGGCAGATTTAGGAGGAGCTTGAGTCCAGGCCCTTCATGTTCCAAGCACATGTTTAAGCGCTGGATTTGGTGCAGAAGAAGGGCTATTATCTCTGCCAGTCAGGTGCCTGTATGGAGGGGATTCCCACACTGATCCCTGAGTGGGTGGAGGTACATTCTGTGTAGCTCTGAGCTAGACATGTGTTCAGCTCCATCACCAGCCAGGGCATCCTCTGGGCAGCTCTCTGTCTCTATGAGTGAGAAACAGCATCTTTCCCTGGAGCAAATCTGGCTTTAACGGAAGAAATCCAAAGCCCTGTTCAGGAAGAGGATGAGAGGCAAAACCAGGTCCTTCTCTCAGGACGCCAGAAGCAGCCCCACATTCACCTTTTCCCAGTCCCCATGGATTTCCAGGGGAGGCAACTCTTTCTTTGTGCCAGGGGGATGGGGATGTGAATGGGCGAGCTACCCCTACAAATGTTGGAAGCAAACCCCAGGCTCCTGAGGCCAGTACCACCTCTGGGCTGGGCAGAGTTGACGGGTAAACCTTTTTCCAGTAATATTATCTCCCTAGATGAGCTAAGGAAAGATAGATAATTGAGATGCTACTTTCTTTCCTCAGCTGTAGGAAAAGAAAGCCATGATTTGATCATGGGTAGCTGCCAGTTTCCAGAAACCACCTGATGTATTTGATATCAAACAAATGAAGACCATAGCACTGCTTTGAGTATGACCAAGGTTATGCTGATGGCACTGCATCAAGGACAACTACACATCAGTCTATCGAAGAAAGAGCATGCACCTGTCAGATGGTAATTTCCTTTCTCCCCAGACTTCTGCGCATCTCCAAAGGACAGTGGTAGTCCAGGGCTACAGAGCCACTGTGGTGTCTGCTGTGGAGATGGCACCTTTGGCCATACTCTCCCTCCCTGCAAGGGGCAGTGACTGAGTGAGGAAAACCAAACAGAGGACTGCACTGAAGAAGCAGTTGTCCTCCTCAGGGGATGACTACTGAAGACCACAGTGTAAACAGCAAGAAAAAGGATGAATTATTCCCCTCTGAAAACCCACTGAGGAGTTAGGGGTGGAAACAAAAATGAGGAATAAATACCAGGGAGAAGTTCCACAGCAGTGAGACTTGGACTTTCTCCAGACTTGTCTTCACATGCTTCTCTCAGATTCCTGTCTGGTGGATATGGAGTAAGAACAGTCAGTACCTAGGTTTCCAAAATGCCTGCCAGAAGGAGAAGTCATGATCTGCTTCACTCACAACTTGGGAAAAGGGGCTGCCCCACAGAGTTGAAGGGGGCAGCAGGCACGTAGCACCCACGGAAGCAGAGGGAGCAGGGGTCACACAGCAGGGGCACGGCCACTTTGGGGCTTCAAGGGAACCAGGGTCAAGGGGATCCCTGCAGAAAGCTCAGGCAGGAGGGGTCCTGGCATGGTGTGGAGGGCAGGACAGAAAGGAGCTGGGAAACAGAAGTGACGGAAATGAATACGCAGGGATGGAGAGAACTTTGGTGTGGTGTTGAAAGCTGGAAAGAACAAGGGTGGACGGGGCTAAAAAGAGCCAGCAGAGAGACTGGGGTGATCACCGGGATGAGAGGGGCTCTGAGCAGGGGGCCCTGGCTTCCCAGGCATCCTCTCAGCTCCGACTCATCTCGTCGGACCTCCCTGGACCGCCCCCTGCCCTGTTTTCCAGGGCTGCCGCTGGCCTCTCTCTGCCACGTTTGTAGCCAAGGAAGGGCTGCAGGTTCCCGTGTGACCGTGAGTCTGTCACCTGCTGAGGAGCGACCCGCGGGATGCTGGGGATGGGTCGGCCCAGGGGGGGCACAGCTGGCCCGGGCGGGGGCGCCGGGGCGAGCCGGCANTGCCGGCCTGTCCCCCGTCTCGCAGATCGAGATGGAAGCCAAGCATCACAGCACAAGAGAGACCTCTGCCCTGCCTCCCCCTCCAGCTCTGCTGTGGCTGTGATCTCCCTTGGCTGGGCAGCGCTTTCTGCCCGAGCAGGATCCACCTGCAGAGCAGCAGCCCCCACCCACAGCTCCCCAAATTGCCACTGGTGAGGACTGCAGTCCTCAGTGCAGGAGGATAAAAGGTGCATCAGATGTGAATCTTATCTGCTGCAGTGACTCGTGCTCTGTCGCAACATGGCTAAATGTGCCCCAGGAGTCCTCCAAGTTTTTGCTTGGGAGCTGCAGTGGTTTCTCCTTGTTTGTTTCACCACACATTACATTGGTCACCAAGAGGTAGCAAAAGAGCTGCTGCATCTGCCCTGTCTCAGTATGGTAGAGCTCTCCCTGGGGCTCTGGGAGGTTTGCTGAAGCACTGGAAGAGCTGCCAGCTGTTGAGCTACCTGGGAAGGTGGATGAGGGACCAGAGGCAGGTCTGTGATCAGCAATGACCACCAGTGTTTCTGCGCTCCACTTGTCACTGGGTGGCAGTACTAACCATTAATTGCATGTCATTCATTCACATTTCCCTTCTGGTTTCAGTTCAGTTGAGCATTCCCAGCTCCTCCCTGACGTAATTCCATTCAGATGAACTCCACATTATCTCCACCTGAGGGGTGCCTTCATTTCAGTGCATGTGGAAAGGAGGGGAAGGAGAAAAGAGCTTCAAAGAACAGAACCATAGAATCACAGAATGGTTTGGGCTAGAAGGAACCTTCTAGATCATCTAGATCACTAGACCAGGTTGGTCAAAGCCCCATCCAGCTTTAGCCTTGAACACTTTCAAGGATGGGACAGCCACAATTTCTCTGAGCAACCTGTTCCAGTGCCTCACCAACCTCACAGTAAAGAACTTTTTCCTAATATCTAATCTAAACTTACTCTCAGTTTGAAGTCATTACCCCTTGTCCTGTCACTATATACTTTTGTAAAAAATCCCTCTTCACCTTTCTTGTAGGCCATCTTTAGGTACTGGAAGGCTGCTGTAAGGTCTCCCTGGAGCCTTCTCTTCTCCAGCCTGAACAACCCCGGCTCTCTCAGTCTGTCTTCATAGAAGGTGAATTAAGATGAAGATGATAAATTATACACACAGTAAAACCATAGGTAAAGCCAGCAGCATGAGCAGGGAAATTAGTAAATAATTATTTGTTGCAAATTAGGCTCAAATATTGACCACAAGTTCCAGGATGGAAAGTGGGTGAAAGCAGCTTGTCATGTCAGGAGAGCCATAAGGACACATTGTGCCCTTCATATAATGTGTGACTTAACCAGGGAGCACCTTGCTGCAAGGTGCTGTGGATGTCCAAGTTTTATATGCTTCTGAATTTCTTTCAAGAACAATGTGTTTGCTGCTGAGTAGGAGAGGACACTACAGAAGCATCATTCTCCTGCTCTGGTATTATGCTGTTCTCAAGGTGTTTGCTGCCAGCCACTTCCAGAAACAGAATACTAGCCTACACAAATCCCTTTTCTGACCTAGAACAGCCCTTTCTTTTTCTTTCTCTTTCCTTTTGGCACTTTTTTTTCATTCTGATGCTACTCTGTACACAGAGGAAAGGCGAACGAGCTGCTTAGCAAAGATAGTTTTCTTGAATATTTAGTATATGAGACAGCCTATTTAGAGTTAATGACTTTCACAAAGGAATGTGTCGCCATGCATTAGCTAGCTAGTTGCGCTGCTGGCAACTATTTTAGCCAGGGAGAACATCAGTGCATTGTGTTTGCTCCCAGGAAGGCCGGCATGCGGGCAGAGACACAGTCTGCATGCAGAGCCCTGCATTTGGCCAGAAGAGTATGGTTCATTACATAATGTGCATCTTCTTCACTGCCTCTCCCAGCTCAGCCTGTTATTTTACATCTTTCCTCTATAATCCACTGATATTCTCATTAAAACTACCATCACTTTTCCCTATTATGTCTGCAATCAATCTTTCATCACTCTAGACATCATCACAAATACCATTTTTTGACTTTCAGAAGGTCAGTTGCTCAGCCTGGACTTTTTTCTCCTCTATTGGGAACTACCAGTTGCACCTCTTGAAGAAGAGGTGTCATTTCCCTGAGATTTCCAGAAAATATCTCACTCTGATCCCTGACCTCCACTTCAAGCTCCGTATAACCATATATTTATTTTGTTTCTCTCTAACATGCGTATGTCTAAGAGAGGGAAATGTATTTTCCACAGAGTAAACGGATCCATGTTTCTTTCTGCATCCATCTCCAGACCACAAGGAAGCAACATGGCACACCCTAGGCTTTCAGAGCAGACAAGGAGCTAAGTCAGAATGTCTGACATTGACAGGGTCGGTGAGCAGTGGGTCTGACCTCTGGGGAAGTGCAGGCGAGCTACTTGCAGAGTAATACAAGGATGTTTGATGCACAAAAGCTGGATTGGCACTATCAGGTCCAAGCCTGAATGTCTAGGAGAAGTTCTCCAATGGGTCCTTGTTCAAGAAGGTGAGTGAAGTGCTCCGTGTTGCTAAAGGCAGGATCTGGGGAGGGAAAAGTGGAGGAACATTTGGTTAGTGGAAGGATGTTGGGGTGAAGAAAGCCCCAAGCAAGAAGCTGCAGGAGCAGGTGGGAGCATCCACAGAGGCACTGCTGCAGGCAGTAGTGCTTGACAGCTGGGAGGGCTGGGGATGGCTTTTGTGAGATGAGCATGTTGGGTTTAAGCTGCTTCGGGGACTTGGACAACTTGAGCTGCCTGTGCTGAGGGCCCAGACATGGTGTCTTCTGGAGCAGGGGTGGCAATGTTTGGGCAGCACCATGGGAGTACCTTGATTACCGAGGTCAGCCAAAAAAATGAGATCTGGAGTCGCAGTGAAATCTTGTGCCTGCAAGCACTGAGCTGCACTGTCCCACCTGACTGGCAATTGGGAAGAGCCAATTAGCATATCTAATGTAACTGATTAGTGCGTGGTCACGCAGCCTAGGTGGTGGGTGACTTTTGAAGCAGATTTGAAATTATAAGCACGCAGACACAAAACCACGAGGGAGCTGGCATGAGGAAGAGACGATTTCCCAGCGTAGCAGCTGTGGCTCCAGTTTCTCAGCTATTCCCAATGGCAAGCTGCCTTCAGAGCGCCCTGAGAAGGTCCGGGGTGAGCACTTGAAAATTAAGAAATTAACTTTTTTAATTAACGGAACTGAGGTGGCTGGTGTGATGGTGGCTCAGCCTCTGCTGAAGCACTGCCAGCCTCTCCTTCTGCAACGCGCCAGTCCCATGGTCTCCTGTGGGAAAGAAGCATCTTCCCTGGGGTCGGGGGTCTCCGCCAGGCAGGCTCCAGTGAAGGGCACAGCCGTCCCCTGCGCAAGGGGTTGCGGTTCTCTGGCAGCCGAGCCTGCGGGATTTCAGGGCTGTATGCGGGAGGTGCTGCCCCGCGTTCGGGCTCTGGGAGCGGCTGTGCCTCAGCCCGGGGTGGTGCCCGCAGCTCCCCCGCGCTCCGAGACCAGCGATGTCCGCGCTGCAAGGAGCTGCTGCCGACAGCAGCCCCGTTTCCTTAGTTACGGCAGGCAGGAGGTATTTCGGGAAAGAGGCAGGCATCGCTGGGAGAGGCCGGCAGGTCTGGCGAGAGGAAGCCGTGTGCCAGGGGGAAGGTGCCCAGCACCGCGGGGTGGGCGAAGCTCCGACCCCCTCAGGTGTGAGCTTCCATCTCTACCCAGAGGGTAATCCCCCACTTGTCCCAGGGATGAGAAGAAATTCATTCCTGCTTTGAAAGCATGAACATAACGTAATGATTCTATGAGCCCTCCAAGGAAACCAGTAATTCTGTTCTGGAAGCAGTTTTCAGGTAAGAAAGTCTGGGACCACATCCAGGGCTGTGATATGCCAGCACCAGCCATTTTGTGCCTTTGCCCATTCCAAGCCCTGCTTCCCAGGTGCTGTGTCCAGGCATGCCCACACCGCAGAGCCCAAAGCCCCATGCTGGCTCCCCCACCTGCACTCTTCGATGCTTGCCTACCAGCAAGCACTGGCCAAGGGCTCACAGGCCACACTTGCCACGCTGCAGCTTGTCCACCCATCCTTGTGGGGAGCAGCCAGCAAGGAGACATCCCAACAGTGCCATGCTATACCAATCTGGGCTGTCAGCCGGGGACACAGCCACACTCTGGCTGGCTCCAGATGCAGGATCAGGAACTAAAAGGGTATTTTCATTCCCTAACCCTTCAAGTCAGACCCAGGTCTGGGTAAACTTCAGTTTTCCAGTTCCACACGCACCAGCTCCACAGGGGTATTCAAAGGTACATCCCTAGCTAAAAGCCACACCTTTGCCAGTATTTTGGAGAGACACTGGTGCTGTTCAAGAGAAAACCAACAGCTTTTTTATCAAAATATAGACACAGTACTCTTTCTCCAGCTGTTGTTCTCAGGAACAGTTACACCATCTTGCCTGAAACATGTCTAGACAAACAGACAGAGTCCCTGAGCCCACCTAGAGAAATTCAGCTTAAATATTAAAGCTATAAACGATGAAAAGTAGGAATTATGATTGGGAACATCACACAGACAGCAGGATGCAGCACTACAGCCCCAGCTGTGAAGCAGCTCCCTGTGCCTCATCCTTCTGCTGCCCCTGGCTGCAGCTCTATGTCTCTGCACTGCTGCAGGATTGGAAGCAATGTGGAAAAGAGGTAATGGGCTTCTCCACACAGAGCTGGAGGCTGGGCCACACACTGCTCATGGTTCCCAGGCGTCTATGGGATGCCTGAGCCCTTGTGAGACCATATCTGTAGGGCTCCTCTTGGGCCAAAATCATGGCCGCTGAGGCCCAATATGTAACAGAAAATGAAGGAGCTTTTTCTCCTTGTTTGGGCTCCTCTGTTTCCTTTTTGGACTATTCTATTCTATTCTATTCTATTCTATTCTATTCTATTCTATTCTATTCTATTCTATTCTATTCTATTCTATTCTATTCTATTCCAACTAAGAACAATCTGAGCCAGAAGTAGGAAGAAACAAAGATTTCCAGGGAATGGCTTATACACAGGCTAGGTTTGTCCAGCTTTGTGTGATCCCTGATGTCTTGGCAGGCCAAAGGAGGGGGAGCAGGCATTCACTCCTTTGGGACCGGGGCAGCTTACCGGCAGCAAGGTTACCAGCTCTGCTTGGCAGTCAAGATTTCCCAGCAGCATTTGCAAATTTAAGTGATGGAGCATGTTGGTTTCCAGTTCAGTAGGTCAGGGAAGCGATGGCTTATGAAAAACGCAATCCTTGCTTGCTAAGAAGTAGGGTATCGAATATTGAGGGCCCAGTGGCAGATCACAGTCACAAGGTATTTTAGAAAATCCCCACAGATTTGCTTCTCCCACAAGCCCCTGTTGCTCAGGGTTTGCAGAGCACGTGTACTAAGCTGGCACAGTCATCTCTGCTCTCCCCTGAAGTAGACAGTGTCCCCTGATACAATGCAGCAGTCAAGGTCTCCAGACCTTGGTGATGTTGTAGGACTGGAGCTGGCTTCTCTGGAGTGAGAGGGCAAGCTGTGTCAATTATTCACATCATACATATTGCTAAAGAAGATGGCAGTGAAAGAGGTTTGGAAATCTTTTATTTGGCTGTTCCCTATAATTTTAAGCATATTTTGCTTTGGCTATGGTAGCTCCAAGAAGTCAGTGGCTAGAGATAAAGGTCTCATTTATAGTGAAGTTTTATCAAAAGGCATTGCGTTGTAGCCCACGTGTTCTCTGCACAGTGCTCCAGCAGACCAGAAATTAGCTGAGTGCTACCTCAGCCTTGGGTAGCCTGAAAAAAAGAAAGACACTAGGGGGGACACCTGGCTTTCACCCCTTGGTTCCTCATGGTCCATGGGCCATGCCAGCCTATTTTCACTTGCAGTGTGAAGGAAGGTTCTTGGCTGGCCACTCATTACATTACATTTGTTCCTTGATGCTTCTCCTGGTTATTTTCATAGCTGTGCTTGTGAGACCAGAAGGTCCTTCAAATGGCTGGAGCTTAATCACTGAACTGTGCTTCTTTAGCCCTGAAGATATGACATGAGCCCAAACAAGGCTTCAGTGGATGCTGCAGAACAACACTGTTTACTCAGTGTCTGGAGAAGCCACAGATGTGGGACCTCAGGTGGCCCATATGAAGTGGGAGCAATGAAGCAACGGGGATGTCAGTGAGACTTCCCTGCAGTCACATTCTGGTGACTGTTCCCTGGTAGCCCACTTGCAGGTGTGACTCTGACCATCACTTGGGAACACTGGTAAGCAGGATGAGACACCTGGTACTGCAGCCCCGGGTGTGCTGCTGTCCGATTCTCCAGCATGAAGCGCGCTGCCTGCATCCTCACAGACTGGAGGAACGGGAAGCAGGGTGGGATGCCTAAGAAAAACGAGGCTCTCGAAGCCCCTCTGCACCTTGGTGGGTCAGGTCCCTGTCCCTCCTGCCGGTCACTCCTGATGACAGGAAGGCACGAACTCTCTGAAGGAACAAGACCCCTGGGAAGTTTCTTCGCTACCACCCTTGCCAAGCAGCTGAGCAATGCTGCGTCAGGGTTTTTGCCAACGTTGCTGCGGTCTCCAGTGCACCCCCCAGCCGGCCCTGCAGTGTGCGGGGGGCTGAGCCCCGCTGTGTCCCCGCCGCCCCGGCCCCCGGCCCTGAGGCCCGATGTGCTCTCCGCCGCGGCACCGCCGGGCACCACCCCGGGCACCACCCCGAG
>VWZF01004831.1:17623-56116 GCA_013396755.1 Sclerurus mexicanus
TTTTTGTGTATAATAATACTTGAATCACTCTGTAACTGCTCTCCTCTTCAAAGCTCTCCTTGAGATTAACTCTTTCATCTCTGGTTTGGTGCCTGCTGACAGTGGTAAGCATAGGGTGGTCCTGCAAACAGACAGAAATAGTGATGCTTTCTGGGGATGCTGATCAGGAGTGTGTGTAGGCCCTCGCGGGTAGATCCTGTCCTCCTTCCATGCAGAGACTTCTCGCCCAAGGAAACTTAAGTCAGATTTCAGCACAGCTTCAGAGCCTACATCTGCAGAGTTGTAGAGGGAGGAGTGTCACTGCTTTAAAATATTCCTCACAGGAAATACTCCCGTCTTAACAGAGCTTACCCAAAGCAGCAAGGAGAGGGAGAAATGTTTCTAACACCCACGAGTGAATTCAATTGATATTAAACTGATCAATCACCTAAACTCTTAGGCAAACATCAGTGTGCTGTGCAAATGCCGACTCCTTCATGAGTCCTACAAACACCAAAGCCTTCTACTGTTGTCACTTCTGTGTTTCTTACCTACTTTAGTTGCTGTAAATATATTTTGTGTACCTAGCCCCAAGTTTGAAGAAAACATTACATTGCTGATACACTATGCTCAGAGTAGGAGCAGGTTTGCTTTGAGATTATTCCAGGACAAGCAGCTCGCTCAATTTCCTTCAGCTGTGGCTTGATCACATTCAGTCCCTAACCACCTATCAACCTCAAACATAAGAGGTCTTAAAGCTTTAGAAGATCCCACTTGGCACCTACCTGCACTCTAAGGTGTCTAAACACCTTTTCAAAGCTGCCTTGAAGTTACTGCTTCTAACGTGTCTGAGACTGGTAATTAGGCTGTGATCATACCTTGTTATTAGATGGGGACAATTGCAGCAGTTTGCTCACACTATTACGGCAACAATGCGACAGCCAGAGAGCGTGCACAGCCCTTCCCATCATCCAGGCCACTATTGTTGCTGGTTAATGAGTGAGAAAGGGCACAGCAGGTCCCCTGGGCCTCTCTACAGAAGCAGAGAAAGGTGGAGTAGAGTAGCCTGGCACGGGGTATGGGCTCCTCTCTCCCAGCCTGCTGCCCTGGTCCCTGTGTCACCCTCACCTCTCTGGCAGTTCAGCCATCCCTCGATGTCACACCTCCTCACTAAGTTTACTTTTTATGACTCATCTTGATAGTTACCTAAGCTCCAGTGCTGTCCTGCCTATCCTGATATAGCCCTCTCTTGGATGATGGCTGTGTTGGCTTAAGAGCTGCAGTCATACTAAGGGCTGCAGAGAAAACCTCTTTGCCTGAGAAATTGACTTAGTCATTGAAATTAGTGTAATGTTGCCCAGCCTCTGGAGAGCATAAACACCATGGCATAGAAGCATTTCAACACAGGAATCAGTTGTGCGGTTCCCAGCAGTGTCCCCATGAGAAACTGGATATAATTTTGACAAAGGGAGGGCTTCTCATAGTGGTAGTTTGATCTCAAATAAAGATGTTTCTAAAATGGAATCCCAGAGCAGAGAGGTTCAGTGCTCCTGTTCAGTGGGAGCATGTGAAAGCTTTGGATGACCTGATTCCCCTATCCCAGCACCAAAGTCTTGTGTCTTGTCATCTGCAGATTTGTGGGTGAGCTGAGAGGAAGGCAGGATTTGAACAAGCCAAGCCCCACTTCATCCCCAGGTGCTGAAAAGCAGGTTGTGAGAGATGGAAAAATTTATCATGTAATTTTGAATTCCTCCTAACTGAGAGGAAGGGGCCAGGCTTCACCACTTATTGGTGGTAGGATACAGCTGAGGCAGGAGGTGATGGAGATTGAGACATTGAGGCCCTTAATGTGCTGTGTTGGATGGGCAAGGGTAGACCAAAATTCAAAGAAGCTGCAGGGAGCGAGTTAGGGCAAATCTCAGGTTTGGAAGGGTAGCTGGGGAGCAGCTCCCAGCTGCGCCCCAAAGTGAGCCTGTGGCATCCTGAAATAAGGCCTGGGGACCCTGCATTGTCCAAGTCAAGGTGGTGCTGCTGGAGGAATCCTCTTGCTGTGCTACCCATGCAGCAAGGTGACCCACACTAGGATGACACGTCAGGAACGTGGCACAGGCTGAGGTGCTGAGATTGTGTGAGGGCAGGGAAGCTGAGGGGTGACTGGTGAGACGTGGAAGTGGCTGGCTGTGGGCCACAGGGCACCTGCTCAGCTGGGATCCCAGCTGGCACTGGGACAGCCCCTAGTAACGTGGGACTTGGGACACACCTGGCTGGAGAATCTGGTTCCAAACAGCAGGTTGGGATGGTCTTCTTGGTATGGCTGTAGTTTGGAGCACAATGTTCATACTTGGAGATATTCAAAGCCTGCCTGGACACAGCCCTGAGGAACCTCCTCTAGCTGACCCTACTTTGAGAAGGGAGGCTGGATTGGACAGTCTGCTTTCAGCTTCAACGCTTCTCTGCTTATTTGTGCTGTCTTCTGACAAATTCAGTCACCGTGGGATAATCCCCAAGGCAGCATTAGGTGAATGACCAGAAGCTGACGTTTGCCTTGCTCCCCTGAATATGCAAGCAGTGGTCTGGAGGTCTCTACACTAAAGTGGGAGACTCCCAGGGTTTGCAGGCTCAAGGCTAGAGACATGCACTGCTCATTGTGTTTCTGGGCTGCTTTTCTCAGAGAGGGCAGAAAAACAAACCGAACTTTGTAGACTTCAGAATAAGTTTGATCTGTGCCTTGTTTGGCCCTTGACCTGCTGCTGAGTAGGATGGATGGATTAAAGTCACGATTTAAATTAACGATCAGAAAGCCACGACCTAACTACCTATTTTTAATCTTGCTGTGTTTGTACATGTTTGTACACTTCTGTTTTTTTCCTAAGGACAAGTTGATTCTCAGTGATTAGTACGATGTGGTACTTAGGGCTCAGCAGGAGGCTGCACCATGCTTAAGTGAGTGGGTTTACAGCATAACATATGGTTATTTAGATATTTAATGTCTATACTACTTGAATTACAAAATGGTGAGTGATGCATTTCTTATTAGATATCACATAATTATTTATTATAAATTTGGTCCGGCTGTATTTCAGTGGAAAATGAAGTCCACTTTGAAACGCAGAAAGTGAACACTGAGAAAGTAGTTTCTCGCTGATTAAATAAAACTGCTTAATATGTATGGGCCCACAAAGAAAAGAGAATAAGTTTATGAAAACATTCTTTATATATGTAATGAATTTAACAATAGTATACTGCTATACTATATTGTATTATTATAATACTATATCATAGCAACAGAATTTTATTATAGGAGATATAAAGTATAGCCAGTGATATAACCTGATTATTTCTGGCATTTTAGAATTCAGAACTAGTAGAGATCATCCTCTCACACTTCATCTTCATAGGGCTTTGAAAGGGAACCAGGCAGTCCTGCATTAACCTGCAGTATTTTTTCAGAACTTTGACTAAACTAATCAGTGTACTAAGTTAACTGAAACATTTTTTCTTCTCTGCTTTCAAAAAAGACTGCTGCTGTCAGAGCCACTTTTGCAGTTCATCAGGCTTTAGCTCCATTTGCTCAGCCACTGAGCAGATCGGGCAGCAAGGACATACTGTATGAATTTTTACTGATTTACTTTTTGCTGGTGAGAGGAATCTGAGGTCTTAGCGTGTAGGTTATAAGAACTTCCAGGGTGTAATTGGCTGTCTTTTAATTTGAAGTTTTTAGTTCAGACAAAATCTGATTACTTTTAAGTCAGGTGTATGTTTCCAAGAGTCATCATTCTTTTATTTGTTCTGGTTCCAAGTCCTCTTTATTGCTTTTTTCTTTCATATTACTGCTGCTAATCTTCTCATCAGGCAGCTTCATTGGATTTTTCTGTTGGGAGGTTTTCATCAAGTTTAATATTCTTTTATCTGAGTTTTTAATTTCTTATGTTTTCTTACATGAAATTTCATCAAATTCTTCCTTCTTTAAAAACAAAAAAAGCCCCAACAAAGCAAATACTGATAATAACAGCTGCAATGGCTGTGTCACCTCTTGAGAACAGTGCATTTTAAAGACTTTCAGATTTTGTTCAGTTGTTGCAGGAAAGTCAGGTGATGGATGTTTTTACAAATACAGTTCTCTGATATCCTACACATTGGGCTGGATAAAGCTAGCTATGCAAAACTGTAGTAATTGAACTTACAGAAACTATGACCATGCTCTAAGTCTTGTCTTGGATGCATACATACACTATGATGACTTAAGGTGTGTTCCGGGGTAGTTACTGGGTTTCAGGATTCCTTCATCCTGGTAGCTACTTCTGAGGGGATGGCTTTTTATTTGGACAGATATGTGAGCCCCTGCGCAAAGTCAAACTTCAGGGATTTCTTTCCCTCCGTAATAAGAAGGTGAATTTACAGCCATCATGAAAGGCATGCTGCAGTTTGTTTCACCAGAGAAGGGATTTCACTCCACATTTTTTTGGGCTTTGGTTTTTTGTTTGTATGTTGTGGAAAATATCCTGGAGGCAACATAAGTTTCTGTATATGTGTAGCCTTTAAAATCCAAGCTGGGAGCGATGCTTGGGGGCATTCCTCCACCTCCCCAGCTGCCTGTGGGTGCCCTCCGTGCTAGTGCTGTGTCCTCCCCATCCCTGTGCCCTGGGGCAGGAGGAGAGCTGCACAGGTGCCTGATGGGCTTGCCAACCTTCCCATCCAGTGCTGCTCTCCGTGCTGCAGGAAAGCAGCTGGGCAGGGTTTTGCGACCAGTGTGTCCTGCAGGTGGTCCTATCCCCAGCGAAAAGGGAGCAGTGTAAGGCAGCAGTGTGAGATTCAGCGTCAGTTTAATGTTGATGCCCACTACTCTGGAGAAGCATTTGGCTGCCTGTTCAAAGCTCTACTCAACTTCCCAGGGCTGTGGTTGGCACAAGGATGTTGGGATGAGCTGGAGGTGAGGCTCCACAGCATCTGCAGTTGTGCAGATTTTTATCTCTCGTAAGTACAGGTGTGCTGCTGGCACTACCAGAGGGACATTTTATTGTGGGATGTGCCCATGCTTTAGTGGAAGCACCGGTTGTCCCAGGGAGCCAGTCTGGGAGGTCTTGTGCACTCTCACCTTGGGTTTTCTCAGACTGAGTGCAGGTGTTTCCAGGTGGGAAGATGCTTCCCAGCAGCTATGCAGCACAGCAGGCATCTAACTGCCCCTTACGAGGAGGTGGAGACCCTCACTCGTTTAGTAAATGCCTTGCTGGTGCTGCAGAGGCTGAATACAGGATTGGGATCTTGGAGCGCTCAGTGCAGCACCAGCCTGGCCAGGCATGAGCAGTGCTCACAGTGGCAAATTGAGATGTACGGGTGGGGTTGCAGTCAGTCAGAACAGCATATTTGAAGTCAGGCGTAAAGCAGGAGCCTTGTCTGGGACTAGGCCAGGACACCTAGCCACTGTGCAAACACCTCCATATCAATGCTGCATACCCAAGCATCTCTTCCAAAATGGACACAGAGCCTGTCTGATTCCTCCTAATTGTAGCTGGGCCTCAATAGCTGCTGGGCTGTGGAGAGGCTTGCAGTGGCTGTTGCTGGGACACTGATGCCTGCCTGGTCCCCAAATCTCTTTGGATGGCTGTATTCCTAGTGCTGGCTCTGCTGTGCCCAAAGTGCCGTGGAAGGACAAGGAGGCATGAATTTGGAGAGGCTGCAATGCCTCACGTTTAATTTCCCTTTCTTTTCTGTTCCATGTGAGCAGTGATGATGTGGATCCCAGGGGGTGGCTGCCTGGGGACCCACTGCTGGCAGAGTAGGCAAAGCAGCACAGGGGCTTCCAGCCCTTCCCTGAGCACAAACCTGGCTGTGTGCAGGGAAGCCAGACTTGTGAAGAGAAACCAGGGACAATCTCTCTTTCTTCCCTCATATTTTCCCTCTGATTCTTGATAGCCCTTTTCCAAGGCTGACTTGCCCCTGAAGTGTCTCTGATGCCGACTATTGGATGCAGAATGTTTGAAAGGATGTGACCCCCCCTAGCAAACCTGCCAGGCTGGGCTGACAGCCCATACACAGTGTTGTGTTGCATACTCTTGCAGCAGGAAGAGCTTGCAGGTCTCTCAGTGACCACCCTGCTGCCAAATCTGCCATCTGTCTCACATCCTCTGGGCGATGCTGTGCCTCCCAGCCCACAGCTTCTCTCCTTCCAGTGCCTTGTGCCTTTCCCAGCCTGGCTGCTGTACATGTCCAGATGTGACACTTCCTTCTCTGCCTGAAGGGAAAGAAACCATTTCTTATGTTTTTCTCCATCACATCTGTCACTCCCGACACCCCTTGCCCTGGCTGTGGGCAGCTGCTGGCCAGTGGGCATAGCCAGAGAGGGGCAGGAAGGCAGCACAGTGAGTGTGGGCAGTGCCAGCCTGCAGCACTGGCACAACAGAGTCTGCTTGCTGACCATCTGTGTCCCACTCATCCCGTGTTCTGGGCCACCCGCCTGTGATACGTGTGTATTGGGGGGGCATCGTGAACTCCAGTCTTCGTCGCAAAATTCCTGTGATTTTCCTCTTATCTCTGATGCTCCAGAGCCATTTGACTCTCCAGGTCCTCTCCATGGAGATGAGAGCAGGCTGGTGGATGTGATGGGCTGTCTCTTCTGTTCTGCTTGGCTCTGCTGTGCCCTGCCCTGTACTTGACTGGAGCTGTGCTCGGGTGTTGTGGACAAAGGGAATTCTCCAGGAATTATGGAAGTGATGGGGACAAGTTGTCTTGTCACCATATGTGACCACCCATCACACTGGGAGGAGGCTGAAAGAGTTGGTGCTTTGCAGAACCATGTGTCTGCAGCTCCACATGTGCCTGGGAGAGCAGCCTTTTTTGACTGCAGTAACAACCTTCCTCTTAACTCCCCAGAAATCCGTGTGGGCTGCAGAGGCGGCTGGATGTATGTCCCAGTGACCAGAGAAGAAGGACTGTCTGCTCCCTCTGCTGCCCCAGTGAAAAGCAGTGCCAGGACCGCCCTGCATGGGGGCAGGATCTGGGGTGGCGGGTAGGCAGCTGGCCCATGGCTCAGGCAAAGGCACTGCAATCTGGTGTTGGGACTGTGAGATGGGTTCGGTCTCTTCCCTCCTCCTTTGAAAGAACCAAATTTTCTTGCACTCCAGGAGATAGGTGGTGATTTGATGAATCCCCAGGGGAAGGAGGTGGCCAAGCCAGGCCTTGGGGAGCACCTTCTCTCCTTGTCCTCTTGTTGCAGCCACCTGTGTACACCATCAAAGGCTTTCTCTTCCCTTTGGGGCACTTTGACTCAACCAGCGTGCTGAGAGCTAATCTCTCTCGCACGGCTGGATGGGACTTACACAGCGGCTGCTGGGGCCATCCCCACTTGTGCAACCCACTGGTGCCAGAGCCTTCACTGAGCTGCCAGCTCCTGTGCTCCCAGGGTGGCGTGATTCATCCCAGTCATATGGTGTTACCCCCAATCTGCTTGGAAGCTGGACAGAGGTGGGAGGAAAGCCTTGTCAAGGCCAGGATTGGCATGTGGTGTGCTTATGGGCTCCTGCTGCAGCCCAAACCTCACTCTGCTCCTGGCACCGAGCACAGGCGAGAGAAATGTTTTAGCTCTGCAGATGCTCTAAAATCATATTTTGTGTGTGTGTATGTGTATATATATAGTGTTGTAATGCACTGCTCTCAGGAAGAAGCTTTTATGCTTGCAGAAAGGGGAGCTGGGCAGGGTAGGAGTGTTTCTTTGCTCCTGCAGCAGAATCAGCTGTGGGGGATGTTGTGGCTACTTGAAGCTGGGGAGGAGTGAAGGATATAGAGAGGCTGGTGGCACCCAGGCATCAAGGCATCCCCCAGAGCAGCGTTAAGGAAGGTGCATGGCTGGCCCCAGGAGAAGGGTATCAACAGGATAACATAACACTGCCCCTAGGAGGCTGTGGGATGAGGGTGCTCGGTGGGAGAGTGCTCCCAGGTGCTTGTCAGGCAGCAGCAGGCTGGAGTGGAGCAGAGCTGGGCCCAGCAGCATGAGTGCCAGACCCCTGGTAGCCTACCATGTGCCCGTGCTCATGCAGCATGGCACAGCAGGCTTATGACCATCAGCTGTGAGGAGGGCTGGCTGGAGCTCAGCAGTTGAGAGCAGCTGTTCAAGGGCTTGAATTGCAAGCAGTATGATATTGGGCTTCTCGGTCTGTGTCTCTTTCTTGCACAGCCCAAGTCCTCTCCCTGCCATATATCTTTGCTAGTGTATCTCCTTCCCTCTGCCCTCAGGTGAAGTTCCATCCGCTCAGTAGTGACGGCTGTAGCTGCGCTAGCTGCTCCTGTGGCTGGCAATCTTTGCAGCAGGTGGCTTTATAAAAGGCAGAAGGTAAACATCCCACTCTCCTTTCCAACTTCCACAGCTCCCTGCTCCCCAAACAGCAGAAGGGACTTGGTCAGGAAAGAGCTGCTTTTTCGCTATCTCCATCCTGTCTTCTCTCCCATCTTCAGGGGCCACAGTGTTCCTGGCACCTTGTGGCACTGTGAAAGATGCCTGTGACTCACAGTGACAGCTTTGGGCCCTGACCAAGGCACAACTGCTCCTGGTTTGTATATCGGTTTCCGCAAGGCAGTGTTTTTCCTAGTGGAGGTGGCACTTTCCTTCACAAAGGCCTTAAAATCCTTCTCTGTGTGAGCACTGTTACCTGGGTGGCAGAAGAAGCAATCTGCCTATAAATGCCCAACATCCCACTGCTGCTGCAGCCATGCTGAGAGGTGCCTTCCTTGGTCTTCAATGCAAAATGTGAGCTGCCTCTGCCAGACTAGCTGTGTGTGGGCACATGGTCTGGTCTCAGAGCTGGCAGGCAATAAGCAACCTGGAGGTACCCTTTGCAGGGAAGCTCAAACCCTTCTCTAGGGCTGGCTGCTGCCATGGCTCTGTCACAAAGGCAGTGGTGGCTGGAAGTCATTCTCATCTGCGTGTGTCATCATTACTTGGTTGCAAGTGCAGGGATTGCTCTGAGGACTGTAAACAGCATGCAG
The DNA here is from genome assembly GCA_013396755.1 of Sclerurus mexicanus. NCBI lineage: Eukaryota > Metazoa > Chordata > Aves > Passeriformes > Furnariidae > Sclerurus > Sclerurus mexicanus. Next base: position 26,582 of record VWZF01004831.1, read on the forward strand.
CATCCCAACTTGGAGCAGGGATCTGGTGATACCAGGGTGTCTCTTTACTGTTTTCCTGAAATACTGCTTTTCCGAATGGAAATGCATGTACAAGTGTATATGTTAACTGAGAATGCCAGGACGATACCGTGCCCTTGGGTCTCCATCCCCCACCATTAGCCCTGGCTTTCTCATGGTTATCATACAAAAGTTTGGGTTGGAAGGGACATTTAAATATTGTCTAGTCCAACCCCCCTGCAATGAGCAGGGACATCTTCAACTAGACCAGGTTGCTCACAGCCCTCTCCAACCTGACCTTGAATGTTTCCAGGGATGGGGTATCTAGCATCTCTCTGGGCAGCTTGCACCAGTGTTTCACCATCCTCATTGTAGAAAATTGCTTTCTTGTATCTAGTCTGAATCTGCCCTCTTTTAGTTGAAAACCATGTCACTACAGGCCCTGTTAAAAAGTCTGTCCCCATCTTTATTATAAGGCCCCTTCTCTGGCTCTCTGCTCTCAGAGATCGCTTACCAGCAGCCCGGTGGCTCCCTGCCCTCTGCTGGGGCTGGGCTTGGCCCAGGTAATCCTTTGTGCTGAAGAGTGTTGATTTAAGTGTTATTAGAGGACAAGGGTACAAGATACAGAATGAGCAACAGCCGTCTGCCCTGGGGAGTTTGCAGGAATATTAACTCATGTTTGCTCGGTGCATTGCACACACAAAGTCTGGTGTGAGGGGCTCAGCACACAGTGTGCACACTGGGAGAGGGAAATGCAAACTAAACATGGGTTAGAGCCAGCCTGCAGTGGCAGCTTAGTCAAATGTGGCAAAAATGGCTGGGGGTGGAACGAATAAATTCCGCTCCGATTCTTCCTTCCCAATCTCAGAGTGCTGGCTCCAGCAGCTGCTGGCTAGCACATGTGTGGAGGAGGCACTGGAGAGGAGCTGCTCTGTGCACAGCGTCTCCCACGCACTGGCCAAACAAATCTCTCTGGCTGTAGATCTCACTGAAAGCACTGTTTGCTCTCGGTTACCTGGGATTCGGCTTTATTCTTGTGCCGAGGAGCACTGCAGCAAGCCAGTCTTGGCCTGCTTGGTCTACAGCATCCCTTGAGGAGAAGGGGCTTATGCAGGTGGCTGTTTGGTACCACAGAGGAAGGCTACAATTGTCCTGCAGAGAGTCCCAAGGGAGGCTGGGGACAGGGATACCTTCTTGTTAAAAAACTTAATGGAGTTTAGTCTGTCCAAGTGCCAAAACCCCATTCTGCATGGTGGTGCTGGGCAGGAAGGAGAGAGTGAAGAGCTGGGGGTGACATGGCAGCAACCACAGGGGGACATGGCAGGGGAGGGTTTGGCTCTCAAATGCTGTGTTGGTCGGGTGAGTCCCCAGGTCAGCATGGCCCTGCACAGGGTTTCCTAAAGGTAGTGGCAACCTGCCACTCCTGAGCACAGAAAAACTTGCTTGGCTCCCCAGAATGGAGTCAGTCTCAGCCTCCTGGTGGGTTACATTATTTAGGTGGACAGGGTTGGCAGGGCAGGTTGGGAATGGTGAAGAATGGTGGAGTGGCAGTGCCGAAGGCAGGCTTGCCATCAAGGGGAAGAACCTCATTGTGTGCTTTGCATCCCCAGGGCATTGGTGGGCTCACAGGCTGGCTGTTCCCCCCACCTTCCTGTCCTGGCTGGCAGTGAGCCTGGCAGGCATTTGTGCTCCTCAGTGGGAGAGCAGTGCAGAGCTTACTGGTGGAGAAGATAAAGTTCATCTACACCATTTTTAAGCAGGTTTATTTTACTCAGTCATGCACTCACACTCCTTGAGTGGTGGGTGTGGGTGTGGAAGGGAGTGGGACCAATGTAAATAGCCATCCTGACCTTTCTTGAGTATTGTATCCTCATTGGCAATTACAAAACTAGCGTTTGAGCAGGTGTTTTATACCTGTTAGGAGTCATATGTTGCTCCAGAGTGGTCCTTTGCCTCCAAACCTTACTAACCCCAGCCCCTGTAGCCCACCAGCCACGTTGGTGCTCTAGGTTTGGTTCTCCTTGTTTAGAAGATGCATCTGGTTTCCAACAGGCTAACAGAACAGGCTGGCGTATGTCCTGCGTCCTACTGGTGATGGGGTATTCTGCTGGCAGGTTGTCCACACCGTGGCCTCTCAGGGTGTGGGCACAGCATTCACATCAGTGATTGCTACCAATCTCTCTCCATCCAGCAGCTTGGCTCCCCAGTAGGATCTGGCTCCAATCTCTATGATCACAGCCCTGGGGGAGGTAAGGCACCACCACAGTGACAATGGTCTCCTGTGCAGATGCCTTTCCTGAAGATACTTAAACTGGTGCAAAGAGCTGCGCCCAGGGGTGCTGATGCCACACATGTGCCCACCTCACAGGCCATGAGCAGCCAGGTCCTCTCTTTGCCTTTTGCACTTGGAGACCATGAATCTAAGAGGGAAGGGTGAAGGGAGAGTCGTGGAGGAATGCCTTGGACCTTTATGGGGTTTTGGAGGGTTGTGTCTGTGGTCCCATCCCCTCTGTGCTCATTCCCCTTGGGAACAGATGTGGCTCATGGTGTGCCTGTTCTGCCATGCACCAAGCAACAGAAACAAGAGGTCACCATGCCCCATGTTTGCCTCTGCTAGGATGTGTGCTGAGCTCAGTGCAGGGTGTTGATGAGCCTTTTCCCATCCTGAGGTGCTTGGTTAGCTGTGCTGAGTCAGTGGCAGTGGCTCAGGTTTCCTGCCTTCCCTCTCACTGCAGTCCTACAAGGTCGGTCACTGCAGTCCCACAGGGTGGGACACTGGAGATTTGCCTCCCTGTCTGGTCCTGTGCACATCAAGGCATGAACCTGATCTCCCTGTTACAGTGGTCTTTGTTTTCCCCTTCTGCAGCCTGGCCACAATCTACTTGTGATGGAAGAAGGATGCAGAGGCAGTCAGGTAGCACAGATGCTTGTTTTCTAGGAGGCACGGTCTAGGTCCTCAGCCTGGCTTTTCTGCTTGTTTTATGCGGCCACCGACAGCTCCCTCAGCAACCCCATGCCCTGGCTGCCCACCTGCCAGACAAAATCAGTAACCCTGTCCCCACCAGAGTGGGATGTTGAGGCAGGGTGTGTGTAGGCATGCTGGGAAGCCCAGCTTAGTCATCTCAGTGCTCCCAAGACTTTGTTTTGATGTTTTGCTACTTCAGCTGTCCGTGAATCCCCTAGCAAATGAGTTTGCTGGCAGGATGCTTCAAGGGAAAGACGAATTGTGAAAAATTGTATTCGCATTAAAGACATGCCTTATTTTTAATTGGAAATCTGATTCTCTGGATTAGTGCCCACCCAACCAGAGAGAATAAACATATGCTGGTGTATCAACAAAACAAAGAGGGCACTGAATATTCAAGGCAAACCTTACACACACTGAAAATGCATCATAGAAATTATCCAGCAAATCAGTTACAATGACAAATCTCATACATTCACTATCTATTCACAGCCATCAAAAAGAGAAGCAAGAAGGATTACTTTTCCCTATTGCTCTACACATTTGCTGACCCTATTTTAGCATCTTTCCTCTAAGTAAGACCTATAATGGATAGACCATATATTGCAATTTCTGCCTTTATGTTATTGCTTCATTTTCCCCACAGAAAGCCTGTCCACTCCTGTGTTTTTTGACTGGTCCATTGCTGTCGCTTCTCCAGAACAGGGCTGCTGAGGAACACCTGTCTGTGGTGGGTATCTAGAGGCACTGCTTCATACACAGCTAATGGGAAGCTATCCCAATGCCTTCTGGAGGTGAAGGTATCCACCCTGCTCTGTTATTCACAACAGAATTTCCTCTTTGGGCCTTAAAGATCAGGAAAAGCAAAATGGCAGTGGCATAGCTGGGACCAGGAACTGTTTTGGTGATGCTGTGGATTTAGTTGAACCTTTCAGATACTATCAGAGAGTGTTGTCACATGAGTACTGCAAAATGCTGCATTTTCTCCTGTGTGGTGTGAAAATTTAGCTTAGGGGTTTCAGCAGTGACTTTAAGTGTGACCTGCAGTGTCCCTGTGATGTCATACTTTGTATACCAGAAACATACCTCTCTGACCAGAGGGAGGTTGAACATGTCCCACAGGTCTGAGTTCAAGTTGTTCTTGGTGCGCATGAGCAGAAACCTGCTCTCGCTGTTTCTGCTGCATGTGCTGTTCCTAGAACATCTACATGATTTACTTTCAGCTGGTTGCTCCCAATAGTTATTTTAATGGTAATGCTGCAACTATATAATTTGTATTAATTTTTCTAAGCGCAGCACCATAAAAGATGAGATTAGCTGGAATAAGTGGTCTAGAAAAGTACTGTTTTGGGTATTTCAAGGTAAGTTTCTCTGGTTATCTGGTGTTGAAGGGACCAGGGAAAAGGCAGGAGAGTGAGCTGGACATGAGCTCCAGGGGAGCTGGGATGCACTGCAAGGGCTATGTTACAGGCCTGCTCATGACATGATAGCTCCTTTGGGCTCCTTTGGAATTGGAGGTGCCTAAAAGAGAGGGGACAGAGCTGGACTGGGGGACTGGGTCTACAGGTATCTTCTGCTCTTGAAATTTCTCTCTGCAGTCTGGCATTGAAACAGCAGTGCTGTGTGGAGAGACATGACCTGGTTGGGCTGGGAGAGTGAAGGCTTGCATTTGGGAGGTTTCTGGGGAGAAGAGCTGGAAACAGGAGGTATTAGCACCATCTCCAGGAGGAACCCATTGCTTCTGGCCACCAGGAGCAAAATACCAGCTACTGGGGGAAGGGGATAGCTACAAGGACTTGATAGGGAAAGACAACTTGTACAGATTTCTGTGAAAATCCCCCTCACCCTGCCATCCTTCAACAGGATGTTCCTCCTACGAGTGTGAAGACGGTGCCTAGAAACAAGCTGCAGGATCTTACCGCTGGGTAGTGGAGTGGTGGTGGAGAGAAGGGACTTGGAAGTTGTTAGGAGTCTCCTTGTTTATTTGCTGAAGGTCTAACAGCTCCCTTGGTCAAAGACACACTCTCCTTGTTAACAAAAAGGCAGTGAATTATTTAGCAGCTGAAAATGCCAGATGGCAATGGCTCTGCTGCTTAAAGGAGGAGGGGAGAGAGGGAGCGAGACATGCACATTGCAGGAAACAGATTGAGAGCATTTCCATAGCAAAGAGCAGACTCTGGCCAGAAGTCCTGGTGGCCCAGGTGGTTGCCTGATGGCAAGCAGGAGGCAGGCGAGCCAGGGCAAACAGCTGCCACTTGCCAGAGTAGCCCACTCATTTCCCACAGGTCTCCTCTTGTTGGCGGTCCTTTGTCAGGGGTTGTTATCCTGGTGGGGCCATGGTGACCCTTAAAGAACAGGACTCCCAACTTTGGCTGGGAGTCAGGCCATGACTGAGGCTTTGCCAGCACATCCATCACTTCACGCCTGGGTGCAGTGATAGTACTTCAGTCCCAAGTCTACTGGGGTGGCCTTTGGAGAAGTATCAGCTTATCTCAGGTGACTTGGCAGTTCTTCTGAGAGTCACACTAATGGTCAGCTGTCGCAGCTTGGGCTGTGATGTCTCCAGACACCATGAACAGGTCAGATCAATGCGTATGTGGACAGAGACCTCTGAGGAGAATTGAAGATGCTGTAGGCAGCATGGGCAGATCTGTATCAGACACTGAAGCCAAGCCTCAGGTGACACTGCGCCATATGCGCAGGAAGAGGGAGTGAAGATAGACAGATGCCAACCTAATCCTGGAGTGGGGTGAGCCTCAGGTTCTTCTGGGCTCACAGCCTTGGTGCAATCATCCCAGCTACTCTTAGGCTTCCAGTGGAGATTTTTCTTTGGGATAGAATTTATACTTCAGAAATGAAGAAAATAGCAAGTCACCATCTTTTTTGTGTTTAATTTGGAAACTTGAGGCACCAAGAGTAGTTCTTAAATTCTTTGACCCTCGTGACAGCTTGAGTTCAGAATCCCTTGGGAATCCTCAGCATCCAGGCTGTCAGAGCCTTTTCTTTTTTGTCGACTCTTGTGTTTGAAAACCTCCTTCTTTAGCTTTTTCTTTCCCTGGATGAAGAGGTCAGAGAGTCAGTCTCTCAGGCATATAACCTGTGTTAGCTCCTGCCTGGCACTCTCATCCTGTCTGCTCTGCTCAGCTGTAGGGTGTGGGTGTCTGGGCTTTTCAGGAATTTTAGAACAGGACTAATCTCCTCAAGCAGCAAACTGCACGGTCTAAGAGAGAGAGCCTGAGGTTACAGCAGCGTATACAGAATCATATGCTACTGTAGTCTCCCATCTGTCACACTGACACAGCAGAAGTAAATGTTTCCCAACAAAAGCAAATCTGTGTAGAGATCAGGAAGATCCCCTTTCTAAGCCAAGCCATTTTGTGTGTTCTGTCCCTGTGCTTCCCAAGGATCTCTCAATCAGGTTTCCTATGGTGTTGAAGAAGAGTTGGTCCTGTTTGGTCTTGGTGGAAAAAACTGCCAACACTTTGCATCTCCAGATCGCTGAAGGTGCCAGCTGTCTTTGTTTGCATCCTCCTCCATTGTTTAATCTTGTCCTTGTGGGCTTTGAGCATTTTCCAGCAGGGATCACGTGTGTCTGGGTGACTGCAGGGGCTGCAGCAGGGTCACAGTTGTGGCTGGAATATAGATAAAAAAGAAGGAGAGGAATGAATGCCCGGTGGCTTGAATGCAAAGCTCGTAGGAGAACATGTTAATAAACATTCTGAGTTTTCTGGTGGCCTTTGCACTGGTCACAGTATGCTGGCCACAATATACTGTGCCCAGCATGTCTGCAAGGCAAGGAATTTATATAGCTCCTTATAAACTTTAGGCAGGCCAGAACATATTCTTGTCAGGAGCACAAGTTCCTGAGAATAGGGATGTAGATTAATCGTGATTGGAAGGGCCTCCTTGGAGGTCATCCTGTAAAGGCCCTTGCTCAGGACCAGGCCAACTTCAAAATTATATTTGTCAGCTCAAGGCCTCCAAAGACTGTGGCTGGTCTTACCAGACATAGCTGTTCTCCTCTGAAGGCCACACAGCTCTCTAGACAGTAGAGGCAGCTGGCTAAAAGTGCCAAGAGGGGCTTCAAGGCAGAGAGACGTGACAGGCACATGAGGATAAGAGACTCTGGCCCCCTTGTCCCCACCTCATGTTTGTTAGTGTTTGCTATGCTCCTTCCCTCTCTTCCTGTCCTTCTGGTGAGTGCAGCGGACGCTCAGCAGTGTCCTGGCACGCATGTCTGTGGCATCCCCATGAGTAAAAGCCGTGTTGGCTGCTGTAGGGTGCTCATTCCCAGGGGTCTCAGGCACTGCATGTTTGGAGAGGATCTTCTCCTGACTAAAGCATGGTAGAAGGAAAGGTTTTGTAAACAAGCCACAGTCTTTGTCATTAATGGGCTTTAAGTGTCTTCTGCCAGTGAGGACTGTAGCCTGTGGTATCAGCTCCTGGGGAATGGGGAGGGAAGCCTGGCATTTAGGGTTTTGAGAAACTAATACTTCTGAAGACATTAAAATATCTTGGAAGGAGCAATTCTGCTCAGGTGAAAAGATGAAAGGGAGGTCCCACAACTCCTGAGTCACACAGATTGTGATGCCAGAGGAGGACAGAGGGCTTAGGGATATCTAGCTGCAGAGAGAGAAGCAAGTGCAGCCCCAGCAGCCCAGCTGTTAACATTATCATTGCTCTTTTTCTCAGAAATTTGAGCAAATGCTTCATCTCCTCATTCCTGCCTCTGACTGCACCAGGGTGGCCATGACTCGACCCAGCTTCTGGGACTGAGGGGCAGAGGTGGTGAGAGATCTGTCTCAGGTATGACAAAGACAATGAAATAGCATGGGGTTTCATGGAGTGGGGAAGGAGCAGGAAGTAGCTGTGAGATTTCTTCAGCAACACCCCTTGCCCTGTGTCCCACAGCCTCTCCCTGGGAGAGACTGGGACTTGGAAGCTCCAAGGTCACCAGCCAGTCCTCTTCCTGCCCTACCCTTAGTGAACTCCTCAGAATCTGATGGAGGAGACCTGAAAGAGTAAAGGCTTCTCCATCCACACCTCTGCCTCTGTGTTGCAGGGTGAGACCCCACGACAGTGCTGATGGAGAGTGCATACTCGATGGAGCCAGCACCTGGTGGTGCCAGCCCCACTTCGCTGGATGTGGTCATCTTCTTGGACGCCCCAGTAAACAGCACAGAGGAGCAATGCTTCAGCGCCCGCTCCCGCAGCACCGTCCTGGAAGGGCTGCCATTTGGTGGAGTGCCCACCGTGCTCGCCATCAACTTCATCCTCTGGCTGGTGAGCAGGCCAGGAGGGTGACATTTCTACAGGGACTGCAGCCCCTGGGTGCGCTGAGAGCCACTCACAAGTGCAGCCTGTGCACCAGTGCACCTGGCTGACTGGGGGAATGGAGGTGAGTGCAGGAAACCAAGGGCTTTGCCCACATCATGATGGGCAGCAGAGGGCACTTGGACAGCGGTGATGAGATCATGGATCAGGAACAGTTCGGCTTGAGGCAACAGTTTTGCATGAGCTTGGGCTCATGAGTGAGAAAGTGGAAAGGAGGGATGTGAGACGATCCCACAGGGTGAGACCCTTCAGCAAAACCCTTCACACTTCTCTTTCTTCTTCTTCAAGCTTCTCCTTCTGGTCTTCTCCTGTCTTCGGAAAGCGGCTTGGGACTACGGGCGCCTGGCACTGCTGATGGACAATGATAGGTGAGGAGGATGCAAAGCCAGTGCAGATGATGACTCCATTCTCTTCAAGAGGGCTGGAAGGAAGGCCAGCACTGCAGGGTGGCATACAGAGAAGTTCAGCAGGTGTTCCTTTCGTCCTCCACGCTGGGAATGGCCCGGCTGCCCTTGCCCATGGAGGCACAGGCATCATCTGCTGCACAGAGAGGGAAAGCCTGGGTCAGCTTTCCTTCTCTCTTGCCAGTAGCATTTGGTGACAGTGCTCTTGACGCCATTGAGGGCACTGTCCTGGAAAAAACAGAGGCCCAAGAACTGCTTTTGAGTGGGGACTGAGCCGCTGCCTCTTCTACCACTCTTGGGATGAGCAGGACTGGCTGGTGGAGGGGGCAGAGGGAGACACGTGGCAATAACACTGTTCCTCATGTACCTAAGCAACTTGCCTGACCTGTCATTTGGGCTAGGTACAGAATCCCACAAAAATTAGCAGAGCCCAGACCAGATTTCCAGATGGGCAACTGTCTGCCTCCCAGAGCCCAGCTCACCCTAGGCAGCAAAGCATCTTTGTACAGGTGGGTGCACACAGGAAGGGTCTCTGTAAGGCTGGGCAGCCCCCAAGAGCAAACTCTGTTAAAGGCCCTCTCCTCCCTTCTCAGCTCCTCTGGGCCTCAAATTCTGGAGCTGAGTCTGGCAATGGACAGGTAATGTTTCCCTTCACCAGGGAGACGAAAGGGCAATCAAAACTTAAAATGCAAGCTCTGATTACATTTCTTTTTACTGTAAAACCATTTGAGACATCTGAAAATAGTAGAATAGAAAATATCTGATTCAGAAGGCCCTTGTACTGGAGCTAAGGCTAATTCTCCATGAGCCACCCTATTGTGGGTCAGGGCCACAGAGGAGCTGTGGAGACTTGTCAGCATGGAGGCAACATGATGCAACCCCTCTGTCCCAAGTCCAGCTATAGTCACTGGTCCAGCCCCAGTGCAGGATGCATGAAGGAGGGGAGTCATTTCCTGGGCTGCTCTCCTAGGAGAGACTTCTCCAAGGGTGCTTATCTTCTCCTGTCTCTTGCATCTCTTCTGCCTCACCCTTCCCTTTCTCCCCTCACTGCAAAGTCTGACGTCACTTTTCTATGGAGAGCAGAGTGAGAAGGAGAAGTCCCCATCAGAAAGCAGCCCCCTGGATGCTGACAACAAGGATGTGGTGAGTGCCAGTGGCTGTAGTGGTGGGAGCTTGGGCTGGGTTCATCCTGGCCCAGCCTGTCTTGTTCTTTATCAGAAACCTAGGTCAGAAGTTAAATGGGAGAAATTAAACCTTCCAATGCAGGGTTTCCTGCTAAACACACTTTAGCAGGGGGGAGTTCCTGAAAGCTGGAAGGTTTTGTCCTGGGTTTTTTTCAAAGCATCTATCTTAAATGGCACTTCAGAGGGGATGCTCCCATCAGGGCAAGCATCTCCCAGCTGCATGGCTGTCCTTGCAGCTGCAGGGACCTAGTTGGATCTATGGCCAGAGCCTTGCTGCATGCCTGCAGGGATCTTTCACACCCGTCAGGACAGTCCCCTGCACCACGCTTCCTCCTCTGCCAGCATGGTTGAAGGCAGGGGCTTTCAAGTAATGTTTTGTTTCTCTCTATCACACCAGGCACGCAACAGGCTTTGCTGGAAACAAACAGATGGACACATTTTGCTGCCTTTTTCTATTTATTTTTTGACAGCAAAAGCTCAAAAATCAGTCACTGGTGTGACTATGAAAAAAACTGACACAACATTAAAGAAAACTAGACAGGAAAGAAGCAAAATCCTTGCAGGAGGCAGGAGGCCTGTTTAAAGCCTCTGTACCAGATGCTCCAGGCAAATGTATATTGCTCATGAAAAAATAAGTGAGAAAGACCATAGGGAAAGCCATCATGCTAAAGAGCAGATGAGGGGAGATTATTAGAAGTAAGAAGACTTAACAAGTCAAACCGTTCACAATTGAGGGAAATGTCAAATCTGCTAGGTCAGATGTAAAATACACTAAGAAAGGGTAAGAGCAGTTTTGTGCAGAAATTTGTAGAGAGCATAAAAACAAGTACAGAATCACAAAATCACAGAATGCGTAAGGACCAAATGGAAGGGACCAAAGTGAGACATCTGGTGGAACCTCCCCACTCAAGCAGGGTCATCCCAGAGCACACAGCAGAGGATTGTATCCAGGTGGTTCTTGAATAACACCAGTGAGGGAGACTCCACAACCTCTCTGGAAAGTCTGATCCAGTGAGTGGTCACCCCCACAGGTGGGAGTCCATCTCTTCTCCCAGGTAATGAGAGACAGAACTAAATGGCTTCAAGTTGTACCAGGGCATGTTAAGATTGGATATTAGTAAAAAGTTCTTCATGCAGAGGGTTATCAGTCATTGGAGCAGGCTGCCCAGGGACCTGGTGGAATTACCATCCCTAGATGTATTTAAAGGATGTGTAGATGTGGCACTTCAGGACATGGTTTAGTGGTGGACTTGGCAGTGCTCTGTTAATGGTTCCAACCTTATAATTCTGTGATTCTACAAATCCTCTGAAAAGTGGTGAAGAGGCCAGATGACTGAGTGCTATTTGGTATGGCCATGACCAGGAGGGCTGCCGAAGCACCTTGAACTTGTATGAACTCTGGTGTTAGTACAATGCAAAATAACCCCTTAGTATTGCATATGCAGTGACAGGGAATAAGCTATTACACAGGAACTTAGGTTGTCCTGTATTACTCTAGAGCAGTGCCAACTCAGCACTTGGTAGTGGTCAAAAAAGCGCATTGCATGTTAGGCACTGTCAGGAAAGGGGCAGAGCAGGGAGCTGCTGGGAGCCAGGAGCCTGTTACAGAGATGCTTCTTATGAAAATCCTTCTGCAGCCAAAACTATGCACCTGACAGCCATGACCTGCTGGTTGATGTTTGCAGGGAGACTTCCCTGTCCCTATACACTCCTGCTCCAACAGACCCCCAGCTCCCACTCACAGGAATTCTCTTATCACCAGGTTGTGTGGTCCCTCAGGGCTGTAGCCACCTGGAGGAGAGGTTGTGCTCAGCTTGTCACCAGCTCTTTTAGGGTGTGTTTTTCCTGCTCCTCCCAAGGCAGCTGTCTTTGCCACTGGGCGGAGCATCGCTGAGCTGCCTTGGGCACTGCCTCCATTTGCTCAGCCCCCCAGCCATAGGCACTGCGCCACCTCTGTGTGTCCCCAGCACATGTTATGCCCCAGCTCCTCACTGGGGAGGTGGGGGTGGTTGCCCCTGTCTCATCCTGACTCTTTTCCCTTCTAGGGATTCTGCTCCTGGCTCCTTTCTATCTACCAGATGAAGTAAGTGTGTGTCCTTGGCATTATGGCCATGCCCCGCAGCTGGCCACCCCTGGGGAGCTGGTGCCCACAGATCCTGGCCCATCATCTGTAGCTGCTGAGACCAGCGGCAGAGGAGAGCCCTCTTAAAACATCAACCCTGAAGAGAGAGCAGAGGGCTCACCTCTGCATTTCCCTGGCCCCTAGATCCTATCCCAAAGAAAAGGGCTTCAACCTCTTCTGGTAGGAACTAGTTCTTAGTGGGATGGCAGCTGAAGAGCTGCTTGTGTGCCTTATTCCCTCTGTGCCCAAATCCTTTGTGCCACAGGCAGGATGTCATGAGTTGGTATGGGTTGTGGGAGACTGGAGCAGCCAGTGTCTGCATGATGGGAGATGGTGGGGAGGAACCACCAGCACTCACCCTCACCTGCTTCTCCCCAGGGACGAGGAGATTCAGAGCAAGTGTGGGATTGATGCCACCACCTACCTCTCCTTCCAGCGGCACCTCCTGGTCCTGCTGATGCTGGTCTGTGTGCTCTCCGTGGCTGTCATCCTGCCTGTCAACTTTTCAGGGGACCTCCTGGGTAGGTGCTTCCTTAGTTACAGGATGGTTCAGGATTGTTGTGGAAGCTTCCCGGTCTTGTGGGAAGCACTGTGCCTTTGGGACAAAATGCAGAAGAACCCCTCTGTCAGAAGCCCCCAAGTAAGCAGGAACCCACCATCAGCTGTGGGACAGAGGAACACAAGAGATAAGGGAAGTTCAGGGCATGAGTATTTGATGGGGACCTGGGAGACAGAAACAAAGGAGCAAAGACCAGAGCCAACAACTGCAAACACGGATGTGCACACTGTACTGGCTTCCCTTAACATTCTGCTTCTCCTCTTCCTCTACAGGACACAATCCCACTCACTTCGGCCGGACAACCATCGCCAACATCCCAACGCAGTAGGTGCTCCCACATGCAGGGGAACTGTGTGTGCTGCTGCTGTGATGGGCACTGCTGGGAGCACCCAGGCACAGCACTCACCACAGCCCCATGATGGGGACAGGGAGAGGTCCTTGTGAGCATGCCACTCACAGTAGCACCCGTGTCTCTCTGTACCATGCATGGGCACAGCCATGGCAGCCAACACACTGGCACTGCTTGTTGCACCCTGCTGCTGTGAGAGGTGCTCTCAGGGGTGCTGCATGGCCTCATTTCTGTAGTATCTCAGCCTACACCCTGGGTGCTGCCCCTCTAGTCCCTTGGGTGGGGGTCTGACAGCTAGCATGAGGAGGTCCCACTGGGTGGAGGGGGTGGCCATGGGTGAGGTACTGAATGCTGAGCTGGTCCCCATACCATGTGCTCACCAGAGCACTCTCTGATCCCCTCTTCCAGAGACCGTCTTCTGTGGCTACACAGCATCTTCGCCCTCATCTATTTTATTCTCACCATTCTTTGCATGGCTCACCACTCTGTCCACCTGGAATACAGAGAGAATGAGAAGGTGAGCAACCACCCATCCTCCAGCCCTGCCTTGTTCAGTGCTAATGGACAACTTTTTGCTGTGCACAGATGCTGGTCCCAGTAGATAGGGAGAGCTTTAGAAACAGCCTGGGGCTGGGCAGGCAGGGAAAGATATGGCTGGTTTTTGCCAGCCTCTGGAAAAAGTCTGACAGCCTAGGGGTACATCTCTCTCTCTTGCTGTCTTGTCTTTTGAGACTGAAGTTCTGCTGCGTCGTGCTGTCTGGACACCCCCAGGGTTCGGGACTGGGCATTGAGGAGGCCTGTGCTGACTAGCCTCTGGGGTGGCAGTTGGTGCCCCAGCTCGCTGCTGGGTAAGCTGGGTAGCAGTGATGTGTGCCACAGATCCCCTGCCCACTCACCTCTTCTGCCCCTTCTGCTCCCCCAGGTCGCTCGGACGCTGATGGTTACCCACATTCCCAGAGAGATCACTGACCCTTCCCTTATCATCAAGCATTTCCAGTGAGTAGTGGTGTGCCACAGCCTCACTGGGCGAGTGGCAGGCAGGTGGCAGGGGCTCTCCCTGTCCCCTGGCTCCTGGTGCCACCATGTCCCTGTGCTTGCAGCGAGGCTTACCCCAGCTGCACCGTCACCAACGTCCAGTTCTGCTTTGATGTGCGCAAGCTGATGAAACTGGATGCAGAGAGGTGAGTGTGCATGCCCACATTGCCTCTCTGGGTGGGTGTACCATTTGCTCCCCAAATGACCTTCAACCCTATTGGCTTCCTGGCAGGCGCAAGGCAATGAAGGGTCGACTTTACTTCACCACCAAGGCGCAGAAGGAGGGGAAGATCATGATCAAAACTCACCCCTGTGCCCGTATCTTCTGCTGCCGCTTCTGTGGTTTTGAACAGGTAGGAGGGTGCAGACAGGGCTGCAGGCAGCAGACCTGCACCACGGGCAAGGCAGAGCATGGCAGTTTGCCTGTGCCCCAGCCCGGCAAGCGCAGCAGAGCTCTGGCTTCTCCTGCAGGTGGATGCTGAGCAGTACTACGGGGAGCTGGAGGAGAAGCTCACAGATGAGTTCAATGCTGAGCGCAACCGTATCACACTCAAGCGGCTGGACATGGCCTTCGTCACTTTCCAGGATGAGCGAATGACAGCTGCGTGAGTGCCCCTCATGCAAACAGGCACAGGGATATCCCACAGCCTGGTGGCCACCACTGCTGGGGAACTGGGACACCTTGCCAGCTTTTCCAGCCAAAGCCAGGCAGTGGATCTGTCTTCCCTGTGCCTCTGCCATCTGTGAAGATGGCTGCCCTGTTGGGGCTGGGGGAAGGGTCTCACAAGAAGTGAGACCTGACCCCTGGCTCCCGGCTCCTGCAGGATTTTGAAGGACTACAGCCACATCCACTGTCGAAAGCACCCGCAGCAATCCTCTGTCACCACCGTGGTCAAGTCACACCACTGGGGCATTCGCTATGCCCCTGCACCCAGCGATATCATCTGGTAAACCCTCATGGCAGGAGGGAGGGAGGAAGTTGGGGCGAAAAGGCAGAGGGGAACTCATTCCCATAGCTATACAGAGCCCATGCCTATGGCTGTAGGAGCCCATACAGCTGTAGGGAACATATGTCCATATCTATAGGACACTTGCCCAGGGTGGCAGGGGTTGATAAGCCCTCCTGTTGCCATAGCAGAAGTCAGCAGAGGTAACTGGGATGATTACCCCAAGGGTGACAGAGCTCAGCCAGCTGAGGTTTTGGGTGTTTGCCAGGCTCTGAATTCTCCAGTCTGACTCCAAAGCCTCCTAATGGTATGAACTTCCTCTGAGTCTGTTCTCTGGTCCAGGGGGCTCTGCATGTGACAGCACAGCAGTGTTGGGAGGGGAAGAGGGTGAGCTCAGAACAATGTCTGCCAGAACTGTTGGTGTGGATAGCAGGAGGCAGAGCTTCATCAAGCTATGCTGTGAGGCCCAGGACACATGGCTTTTCCTCTACATCTTGTCCAGTTCATGTTTTCCTCTCACAGGGAGAATTTATCAGTCCGTGGAACATCCTGGTGGGCGCGATTCATCCTCCTTAATATCTGCCTGTTCGTCCTTCTCTTCTTCCTCACCACACCAGCCATCATTGTCAACACTATGGACATGTTCAATGTCACACACCCTGTGGAGAGCCTCAAGGTAATCCTTGGTACCCCGTACCAGTTTTCCGAAGGGGTCACTATTTCCAGGCTTGTCCATGACAGGGGAATGGTACCAACTCTACACTAGCCCAAGAAGACCAGCCATCACTAGGATGTGCATTGATGAGAGACACAGAGTGGTCATGCCTCTGGTTGCCATACATCCTCTTATTGGTGTGTTTCCAGTAGCAGAGCACTGGGGCACCTGTGGAAACCTGAGTTTTGGTGCTGTTGTCTATGAGGGTGGGCATGTTGCTGTCTGTGCACAAGGAAAGACCTGGGAAGAGCTCCAGGAACACATCTCCTTCTTGCTCATTGATCTGGGAGCTTTTGGGTGGGCACTGGGACTCAGAGCAAGGCTGTGGTGCCTTTGGCTGGCCTCAAGCTCTTATCTCCTGAAATAAATGCCCCTGCTTAGGGAGGGGATGCCTCAGCCTGCCTGCAGCACACACCATCCTGTGCCAGGAGGCCCATGGAGCTATCTCCAGCATGGCTGTGCTCTGGTGGGCTTCTGAGAGGGTCTCTGGCATCTCTTCTCCTGCAGAACCCCATCATCACCCAGTTCTTCCCCACGCTGCTGCTCTGGGCTTTTTCCGTCTTCCTGCCATTCCTTGTCTACTACTCAGCATTCTTCGAGTCTCACTGGACGAGGTAAGGGGGCTGGCCCCCACAATCCCCCAGGGCTGCCATAGATGGGAGGAACCTCAATGGAAGGGAAACCCAAGCTGCAGGGAGGCAGGCAGTGGAGCAGCAGACCCCCTCAGAGCTCCATGGATGTTTCTCTCCACGGAAGGAGACACAAGTCCATATCCAAAGGAGCCATTTCCTTCCCAGAGTCCTGAACACTTTCAGGCTGCTGTCAAAGGCAGGTGATTTTGTGATGGGTCTGAAGAAGTTTGTGAAAGGGATAGTGCGATGGTGAACTGACAGCAGCAGGGCCATGGTCCTGACTTGTGTGGCACATCCCAGACATGCTCCCAGCCTTCCAAGGCAGAGGTTTGGGTTCAGAATGCTGAAAGTCTCCTAGCAGAGGAAACTGCCCAGCTCCTACAATGTGTTCTCTTCTGTCTTGGCCCTCTATTGGCCCCAGCCCTTGTGCCTAGTCTGGAGTTTTGTCAACACCTTCCTTCCTTTTCTTGGGGGAAATGGGGGCTTCTGAACCCATTCTAGACACCCATCTGCCTCTTGCTGGGTGTCTACACTAGCAGGAATGGTAGGAGAGGGCAAGGTTGAAAGACATGAAAGGCTGGGAATACAAGAGCTTTTGCTACAGCAGATTCCTCATGGTGACACCCCCTGGCCTGGGGATGCTTTGCAAGGCCCAGTAGATGCACAGATGAAATGTACTTGGCTTTCTGGGGCTGAGAGTAGCTCCTTGGGTGAAGAGCGAGATCCAGCCCAGCCCCTCACTCCACCAGATGCTTTTCCTCAGAAAAGTGCAGTGTTCTTTTTCTTGTCTCCCCTCTCTGCAGGTCAAGTGAAAATCAGATCACCATGCACAAGTGCTTCTTCTTCCTGGTGTTCATGGTTATCATTCTGCCCTCACTGGGTCTGAGCAGGTGCGGACCACCCTGCCATGCTGCTCTCCCTGTTCCCCAGCTGCTATGATCACCCCCAGGCCCCTCACCCCTGCAAGCCAGCCCCAAAGGGCTAAGGTCCCATGGCCACTGGAGCACAGCAGTCTCCGGGGAGGAAAACACTTCTTAGCAGTGCTGAGCTGCTCACAGCTAGATGGTCATGGACAGAGCTCCCTTTGAAGTGGAGTGGAGCAGCTTGCTAGGCTGCCATGGCTGACCCAAGGGTGCTGATGGTGGTCAACAGCTGCTTGGGGCCAGCCCTTCAGCAGACCCTGAAAGGACCTGGACAGGTATCTGCATAGTCCCAGCTACAGCGATCTGGCCATCCAGGAGGCAAGCACTCACTCCACAGTGGTCTGGTGTGGCAGAAGGGGCTGCTCTGGCAGTGTAGGATTTGGAGGGTCTTGCTTACTCAGGGCAGGGGAAAGCACATGCCCACTGGGTGTCCCCTACAGTGCTCTTCAGCTCCCCTTCTTTCTGAGCTGCTCCTCTTCTCTTCCCTCCAGCCTGGACCTGTTTTTCCGATGGCTCTTTGACACCCACTTCCTGGATGAAGCCGAAATCAAGTTCCAGTGAGTAACAGGAAGCTCCCAAACTTCCTAGGCAAGCAGGAGCACCTGTTAGCCCCCAGCAGCTCTCCCACCTGCCTGCCCGAGCATCCTCTCACACTCTCTGTCCCGGGGTAGGTGTGTTTTCCTCCCAGACAACGGCGCTTTTTTTGTCAACTACGTGGTCACCTCCAGCCTGATTGGGACGGCCATGGAGCTGCTGCGCATCCCAGGTCTCCTCGTCTACACTGCCCGCCTCTGCTTTGCCAAGTCTGAGCCTGAACGGCTCCATGTCAAGCGGGTATGTGGTTCTGGTCACCTCTGAGCTTACACAAACCCCAGCAGAGCAGGAATGCATTTGCTAGAAACTCATGGTCCTCTGTGGAGATACTTGTGGGGACTTCTTCAGGATTCCCTTTGGGGGGTAATGGGGATGAGGCAATCCTGTAGGCCAGTGTGCAAAGGCAAGTGCAGCCTTTGCAGAGGCACTAATGATGCTGTTGGTTGTGTCCCAGAGCCAAGCCTACCAGTTCCAGTTTGGACTAGAGTATGCCTGGACCTGCTGTATCTTCTCTGTTGTCATGACCTACAGCATCACATGCCCCATCATTGTCCCTTTTGGTGAGTATGATCCCATGCTTGTGGTTCCAGCCATGCCAAGAACAGCCTGTCCCAATCACCGGCAGGGGCATGGCAGGGCAAGCTTCCTGCATGGTACAGGAGGGCACCCTTGGGCATCATCTCCAGGGCCTGTCTTGCTATCCCATTGCCCTTCTCCCAAATGGCTGCTCTTGTCCTGCCAGGGTTGCTCTACATGCTGCTCAAGCACATGGTTGACCGGTACAATATTTACTACGTGTACATCCCCACCAAGCTGAACCAGCGCCTCCACGTCGCCGCCATCAGCCAGGTTGTGGTGGCCCCCATCCTCTGCATGTTCTGGCTGCTCTTCTTCTCCGTCCTGCGCCTCGGTAGGGAGAGCTTGGGGCTGCGCCCTGCCACTGCTGAGGGTCATGTTTGGGGATGATGGCGAGCCACAGGTGTCACCCCTGAGTTAGGCATGGCATGGAAGGTGGGAAGGGGGAAGGTGGTGTGGAGACCTGGCATCTGAGGGAGGTGTTACCGAGTGTTTTGGGAAGGGGGTAAGATGTAAAGCAGGCACCAGCTTGGGGCTCAGCTGGACATGCAGCAGGTTCTTGGAGGCTCATGTGCTGCCCCAGTGTCTTTGTGCTCTAGGTCCCACCCGGCCTGTCACCCTCTTCACCTTTGTGGTCCTCCTCTCCTGCATCATCTTCTCCTTCTTTGGCCTCTGCCTGAAGAAGCTGCAGCCACGGAAACCCTCCAGCTACCAGGTGAGCAGCTGCCCACTCTGTTCCTTCACTCCACTGCATCCCCTCCTTGCATCTCTGGGGTGCACTTGCCATGGGGAGTCTGAGGCAGCACCTGGCTGGCCCCAGCCAAAGCTGGGATCCCCAAACCATCATTTCCTCCTGGCCTACCTCTCCTCAGATGTCTGACCAATCTGAGGGCGCCTTCAATGATGTGGAGCGGAGCAGCGTTTCCTCCACCCCTAATTCCAATGTGAGTACCACTCCCCAGCCCTGCTGTGGCTCCTGTCCTTGCTCCCTTGGGTCCTGATGGCCCACTGCCCCCTGGGGCAGCTCTTTGTGGCCACTGTCCTGCAGGAGCCTGAGCTGAGCCTGACCCCGGCGGCCTCTCCAGCACACCAGTCCTATGGCACCATGGGCAACCACCTGGAGCCAGCAGAAGATGGAGAAGATAGGGGGCTGCAGAGCTTCGAGACAGAGCTGGAGACAGTGGAGGGCGAGTACAGGAGCAGCCCTGTGATGGAGAGCCAGGCTCGCTACCAGTGAACATCCATGCCGCCAGCCAAGGACCAACCATGCTGAGTGGAGAATGTACCATGGGGCAGGAAGGAGCCTTCCTGGCACTGGTGGGGGCCACCTCTCTCATGGGACAGGGGGTGACAGGACTGATGGGGAAGACCCCATTGCGGGGGAAGTGGCAGGAGACTCTGTTGGTCCTTCCCACTGCCTGGACTGGCTGAGCCCCCTAGTGTCCCCCTGTCCCCACCTGCCTCTTCCAGCCTACTGTGGGGAAGAGGGAGTGCAGCAGTATAGGGAGAGGGTCTCTCTAAGAGGCCATGCTTTTGGGGCAGGAGGGAGGCTCTTGCCCCTCTGTGAGGAGGAAGCAGCCTAGACAGCACAGATGAATGTGCCCACCACCACACTGTCCTGCAGGTCTTCAGTGGTGGGGGACGGCTACCCTTGCATCCCACCCCACCCACCCATTGCTTTGGCAGCCCATCCCACTGCCTTCCCTGCTGCTGGCCATCCAGGCTGCTGCCCACCCTGGCTTTGCTCATTGAAGCAGGGACTGCTAACATGAGCGTGCTTTGGTGGAGGAGGTGAGTGCCCAGGGCAACTCCTACATCTGCCTGATCACCAGTAGTCCTGCCCCAAGGCAGGCATCAAGTGCAAGCCCATCTCTTCCTCAACCTCCTACCCCATCCCTCCATCCTGCTGCACTATGTCTATGCACTTGGGCTCTTGGGGAGAAGCAGGAGGTCAAGGGACAACTGTGTTTAATGGCTGCAAGGGCAGCTCCTTGTCACTCCTCTCCCCCTGCGGCAGCATCTCCCCTTGTGCTCATGCTCTCCCTGGGATTGCCCATGACACCCAGCATGGCTCTGTCCTGGTGCAACAGAAAGGCAGGGTGAAGGCTGGCAGGACCCAGACTTCCAGGTCCTCCTGGTCCACCACATCCTGCCTGCCCTCACCCACAAACCACAGCTGTGGGATGCTCCCCCAGCAGCTGCACCGCCTCTCAAGTGTGAGTCCTGCTGTGGTGAGTGTAAATGCACCAATTCCTGCCCAGACAGCATCCCTGGAGGTTTCCAGCTCATCCAGAGTAGCTGTGGCAACCTCTGGGAACAGGGCTTATCCTCAACCTGCTCAGCCCCTTTCCTACCGTAGCCACCTTGGGCATGCTGGTTCCTCGCTCAGCCCTGCTTAGGCCTCAGGGCTGATTTTCCTGCCCTTGATTCTTCAGCTAGCTTCAGAGCAACCAGAGTTGCCACCATCCCAGGGCGTAGCAGAGAGGGAAGGGAGGTCAGTGCAGCTGTGCTGGCACCAGGGCTGAGTGCTGCTGTTCAAAGGCAGATGCTCAGCCATGGCACTACTCAGCATTAGTGGTGTTGCTGGGAGGGGGGGCACAGTGTGCCAGTTCTAGGCAGGGGAGGGGGTTGAAAGGCAGCCCAGCAGTGAGCTGTGGGTCTCAGTTGGACTCAGGTGGGCCCTGGGATGTTCCTGTGGGGCTGGTGGGTCTCAGTACAGCCAGCTGGCAGCCCCATGGCCCCCATCCTACCCACACTCCTGCATGCTAGGGCGGTGGCTGCAGCACATTAGCCACCAAGCTGTTGCCTCAGGTGTTTTGAGCTCAGCTGCTCCCTCCCAGTCCCAAAAAATATCCCGAGGGGTTTGTGGCTTCCTGCCCAGGTGCCCCCGCGGCTGCCCACAGCTCAGCCACTGCCCTCACTGCCTGCTCCAGGGGCAGTCCTAACAGGGCAGGGGGATGCTGGTGGCCTCCCTGAGGGTGGAAGCAAGTGCCTGTGAGTGGCACTGTGTCCTCAGGAGCTCGGGCTGCTGGTCTGATTGCCCTTGGCTGCCCCACTGTAGGAATGTGCCAGAGGTCTGTACCTTCTTGTGATTTATTGCTATGACCGTGCCTTGAATAAAATGACTTCACCCAGCTGCTGCCTGGTGTCGTCACCCTAACACATCTTTCCTGGCACCAGTATAAGGCGAACCCTTGCCAGTGGAGCCTGCAAAACTACTCCATCCCCTGTTTCCCTGTTGACTGCTTTTGACCCTGCCTGGGGATGTCCTGCAGAAGCTTCAGGGGCAAGGAGACTGCTTGGACATCTCCCCTTCCAGACTCACCTGCTCACCATGGCCCCCACAAAAACAAACCCCAGCAAGTGGGCAGAAACAGCAAAGTCACAGGAGCAGGAGAGCACCTTGCTGTATCCCATGAGATGGAGCAGCACAGCCCTTGGCACCATCCTTACCTTGGGGATGGGGTGCAGCCCTGAGACAGTCACGTGCCTTTCCTGCCCATCTCCTATCAGCACTCACTGGTAGGGCAGGCTCAGAACACCACCAAAGGTGCAGGCACTGCCTGGAGGTCCTCTGGAGCAACGGCAAGGAGCAGGGGCAGCAGGGACCCATCCCCATCTGGGGATGAAGCAGGTGGTCCCAAAGCTGAACTGCTCACCAGCAAGTCCCAGGGAAGGGAACAAACACCATTTTGGGAGTCTTTCTCTAGATTTTGAGCAGACTGCTTTGTTTTGCATTCCTCCTCCCTCCCAAAACACACTTTGTATACCTGAATTCCTACTTCAATGAATTACCTCTGGTTTCGGTAGGTCACTCCTGCTGGTTCTTCCACAGCTCCTCCAGTGTAAGCCCTGTCTGGCCACTCTGGCTTATGGCACAGGGCAAGAAGGCATAGGGAGGGCTTCCCTTTGGAGGAAAAACTGGAAAATTTAAAATCCCAGTCCCCCATCACACACCCCTAGAGGCTCCCCCTCTTTGCAATGAGTGGTAAACAGGGCTAAATGCTGGGGCAGGGGCTCTGGTTGTGAGCAAGGGCTGTAATTGCCTCTGGCTCACTGCTCTCCCAGCCCTTGTGCTAGGAAAGCTCATCACAGCCTAACAAGCCCCATCATGCTGCATCTCCACCATGTCCTCAGAAACTGACTCCCTGATTGCTGCCTGCACCCTCAGAAGTCCCTCACAGCCAGGGCTGATAAATTGCATGGAGTCTCCCACTGTGCTGGCCGGTGGTGGGCAGTGACAGGAGCATCCCCACCAGGCAGCAGCCAAAGGGACAGTTTGTGGGAGCCATGGCAAACCTACATGCTGCTGCAGGTGGTCGAAGATGGGGCTGCTGCTGGAGGCTGCTGCACTGGCTCTTCCTTGCAGCACCAGGGTTGGGCTCCCACCACCAGCCCTGAGGCTGGCAGCTCAGGAGCTGGAAAACTTATTTTAGCAAGGATCCAAAGGGGGGATTTCTTTGCATTAAAATCTCTGCTGCTCTCCTTGCCCCTTGGAGCCCATCACACATTGCCCTGTGGAACAAACTCCATCCTAAATGTTGCCCAAGGCAAAGCGCCATGGCTTTCCCAGGATGTTCATCCTTCTCTTCTGTGCCAGGGCTGGGATTTCCAGCCTTCAGGAGATGCTATTACAGACCCTGAGCGTGCTTCCCTGCTCTAGGCACCATTCCTCAGCACCAAGTACCCAACTCTCCCAGGGCTGGAAACCCACCATGTCAAAGCTAGAATATAGCCCAAGAAAGAGGAGACAGGACCTTCTGCATGCTCACCAGCTGCTCCCTGGCAGGGCTGCTGGGGTGGCTCTGCAGTCCAGCTGGCAGGGTGGATGCTGCATGGAGCAGGGCAGGACTTGGCTATGAGGCTGTGCTCTGCAGCTGCAGGAAATCAGCAGCGGTGACCAGCAGCAGGTGAGCCAATGCTATGTCAAAAAGAAAAGCAGCAGCTGAACAACAGAAAAGGGATTTTTAGGTTGATTGATTAAAAATCTGGCTCCATTAGAGATTGTTATATTTGAAGGGTAATGAGCAATCAGTAGCAGGATGTCTCTGCTAGCCCCTCCACTGTTCATCCATTCAATTACCACGCACAAAAGCTCCTGATAGGCACTTGGTGCTGGATGCCTTCTCATTTCAGTTGAGTTGTATTACACAAGTGCTCCAGTGACCAGTATCTCCAAAGTCAGAGCCAACAAGAAACCAGTAAACCCCTCTCGATCATCCTCCTTTTCTGGCCTGCTTGGGCCTTTTATATTAAAATAAACATAAAGCATCAAAAAGGGCTAAGACTCACTGTTGTACTTTAATAAACAGTACAGCTGGGTATAAGAGGCACACAGACTAGTTCAGTTCTCTTGGGAGTTACACAAAACGTGGCACAGAAAAGGAGAAGTCAAGGAGCTGGGAAAGCTAGAGGGACTGGGGATGGTTTGGGGCAGTAACACACACCCCCCCACCCATCACACAGCTGCCTACTTGTCACACAGAGCCAGAGGGTGTCCCACTCCCATGATGCTGAAGGCTGATGCCCCAGAACAGAGTTGCAAAGAGGACACCCCAATTCCCAAACCCTCCTATGCCATATCATGCCGTCACAGGTAGTGCCTCAGCTCCTCATCCCTCACTGCTGGGTGCAAGAATGAGGAGAGCATCACCTGACCCAGCAGATGGAGAGAGCCACAGGCCAGAATGCACACCACCACACTACATGACTGCAGAGGCAGAACATGGTACAATGGGGAGGACAACAAACATGGGGTTTGCTGCCTGATCCACAACACCTCTCAGCTTGCCTACCAAACACAGCGGGAGGTCTCTTTGATTTCTGGAAGTCTATGGCTACCATCAGGCCTGGTGGCAGGGAATCAGAGCCCCATCTCACAGGGCACCCCATTATCCCTTCCGTGGCACGGGCTTGGGAGACCTCAGCTACATGGAGCAGGTAGCCTTCTCTTGCCCCAGAGTGGAGGGTGTCTGAGTATTGGAGGAATGTGTCTCTAGAACAGGACCATCTCAGCCCTCAACACCAGGCTCCTCCTGTCCCAAAGAAGCAGCAAAAAAAGGTGCTGCCTGTAACTGAGTATTTGCTCCATGTCCTTGCTCTGGGGCTAGTCACAGCTAGAAACATGATTCTGCCTGTTCCACAAAGACCTCCACATAAAGATGAACTCTTCCTCTAAATGCTCAAGCTCAGCTCCTTCCAGAGCCCTCAGGTGCTGCTTCTCAGCCATTTCCTCGGATTTCTTCTGGCAGACACTATCTTCTCATTCCTATGAGGGTGAGGAACTCTGCACACGGGCACTGTGTGCAGCTGGGAAGTGCTCCAGGTTCTGACAGCATCAGGAGAAAGATTCCAGCTATGCTTCCTCTGGCCAAGAGCCAGAATTTCTGGAAGCTGTTGCCATGACATGATTGCAACCTTAATTTTTATTTTAAGAGATGTTTGCCTTGTATTTACTTTATTCTCCTCAACACAAAGCAGTAAACAGACACTGCCACTGCATTTCAGATGGCTCTAAGGTTAAACCAACTGGCCAAACCAACACTAAGCCTTTCAGCTGGCATCCCAGACCTGCCAAAAGCAGCCCCACCTTGGGGATAATGTGACACCACTGCTTGACTCATCCCTAGGAAACCTACTGAGTAGTGGACAACATGACACAGGGAAAAGCCATGGATCCCATTCAGGGCAGAGGCAAGGCTGAACAGAGCACCAGGATTAACCACCTGGTAGTGATGTGTTGGTGAAGGGAAAAGGGGAAAAGCCCCCTGCAAGGTTTGAGGACAACTGCAGTGTGAACAGCTCCCACCTCTGCTGCCCCCGGCCCTGGAGGGAGCCAATCCATCACTGCCACAGCTGAACCAGGCACAGCAGTGCAGGAGGAGTGAGCAGTGCCAGACCTGGCAAGTACAAGCACTACAAATAGGATCTCGGGCAAATAAGCCCACGAGGCCTATGCCACCTGTCACCTAACTAGGGTGGGTAGCCAAAGGAGGGAAAACAAGCCACCTAAAAAACAGAGTAGGTACGTGGGTGTTGGTGCTCCAGCTAGCCCAAAGGAACTTGGGGCAGGGTGGCATACCTGTGCTGCGGCACTCCCAGGCTTCAGTGCAGGGACTTACCCTGCCAGCCCTTAGCAAAGGCAGAGATGTGCTAGTGTTGAAGCAAGGTCGAATCACTGTGAGAGCCCCAAAGCACCTGTAACTAGTGGAGACAGCGATGGGCTGGTGCACAGAGAGAGACAGAGGTGGGGAGAGGCAGAGTGTGGCATGAGTGCTCCCCATTCTCAGGAGGACTTCTGCATGGTAAGGGGATGGGGACAGCTGGCAAGATCTAGTCCCCTTCTGGGAGAGTGTCCCAACCACGTTGCATGGCGTTCACCACAGCACTGTAGAGTTTGCTCCAAGCCTCCTGCACCTCTGGGCTGAAGGCAGTGCCAAGGCATTTCTCCAGCATGTACAGCAAGGACTCGCCAACAGTCTGCAAACCAAACAGGGAGGTGACAAGCTCAGCACCAGCAGATGATATGTAATCCCTTGTTTCACTCCACCACCTTTTTTGACTTCTCCCATTGCAGGGCACCTGCTCCTCCTCCACCAGCAGTACCAGGCTCCCCGTCCCTGGCTGCTCACAGGGGGCCCAGAGCCAGCCCATGTCATCCCCTTCTGCTGCCCTATGCTGGCCCTCATCCCACATGCTGGGTGACTGGGGAGTGCAAGGGCTTACACCACGCATGCAACACCAGGGTAGAGGTACACATCCATCCTCCACGGCTCCCAGATGCGGGCCCCACCCTCTGGCATAGCAGTTGAGCAGCAGAGCTGAGCAATGTCCTGATGCCAGGAGAGTGGGTCAGATCCCAGGGTGGATGCTCAGGGCCTGCCTTCATCTCAGTCTTTTCCACAGGGCTCCTCACATTGCTGTGAGCAACCCCACGCAGAGGCACTCACACACTGAGGGCAGGGCTGGTGGGGATCACTACCCCAAAACAAAAGGGACCCTGCTCCATCTGAAAAGGACAAAAGCTAGCAGTATCAGGAGCAAGCCATGTGTTGCTTAGAAACCTTTTCTTCAACCTGTTCTCCCCTGCTGAATTATCCAGCATTTCTGTTCACGTTTGATGGCAGGAGAGGAGTAAGCACGGGTTTAATATGGAAGATGCTCAGGTCTTACTGCCAGGGAGGAAGAAGGGGCTGAGGTGCAGCAACTCCATCCCAGTGCAGACACAGAGAGGTGGATGCTCCCTTTTCCAGATGTGGTGAGGTTTGCCCAGAGCATTTGATGCAGAGATCCAGGGCAAAGGGCTGAGCCTGAAGCCCTGTGTCGCAGAAGAGACTGCAGTTCCCCAAACCATGGTTCCCTTCAAACAGTGGAAATGCCTTGCTCCCATCTGTCCTTTCTCCCTGGCCTTACTGGGTAAGGACAGAAAAAAAAGGGAGCTCAAGGGTTTCCCTCATCGGGTCAATGTCATTACGTAGGTATTAACACCTCAGGCAGGATGCCCTGAGCCACCAGCTTTCTCTCCAGCCAGCTGAACCCAGAAGAAGGATGGGGACAGCCAAGGGCTGCAGGCAGGGGTGCACAAACACAGCCACAGCAGGACAAGAGAGGACACCTCACCGAGAAAGACTCAGTCTTCACACCAACTGCCTGGTGCTTCTTGCCAAGGTTGCAGAGATATTCTTCCAGGCAGGACAAGTTCTCCAAGTGGCTCACAGCAGCATCGATCACCAGCATCACCTGGTGCACAAGCAGAAAGGCAGAATGGCATTAACAGCAAGAAGAACAAAGAGTCTGACCCCTCTACTTCACCCTTGCCAGTCTGACCCAGCCCAGCAGATGCCCTCTGAGCTTTCTTTTGCTCTGCTGTGATCCATATGTCAAATCAGTGAGGCATGCTGGCAGCAGCACACACCTCATCCTTCTACGGGATGCTGCCAGAGCTGCACGTCCAGCAGCACTGCAGACCACCCTGTCCCAGAGAGGGCAAACTGCCCTGTAGCAGAGGAGCTGCAGGAAGACCTAATGCTGCTGCAGTTAAAACTGTTAGGACACCAGGACAATTGCATGGGAACCCTGGAAATTGCCAGGACTAGAGTTTCCAACTAGGAGTTGACAAGATGGTGCAATTCTGAATAAGGCCACTCTGATTCTAGGATTGGCCAAGGTATTTTGAAGAGATGGGGTGGATAGTACAGCCAAGTCTCTTGACCTGCTCTGGTAAAGCACATACCACCATGGTCTCCCAGGAGCATTAAGAGTCAAATGGAAACAGGACAGAGAAATGTAATGAAAGATGAAGGGAACAGACACACCAAATTAGAAGAAGAGATTAAAGCCAGGGTATGGTTATATTGGCAAAGCCAAGAGGTGATAGAATTGTGCCCTATAATTTCAACAGGGAATTTATCTCCAACAAGAGCAAATAGCTATTTCTGCTCAGAGCAACAGTAGGAGAAGTAAAAATGGACTTAACCTTGCCAACAAAGAGAGGCTGAAAAATAACAAAAAGCTTGCAGCTATCAGAGGAGCACACTCCTGAAACAGCCTCTTTTTACAGGAGTAAAAACAGGTAAGCAAAGACAACAAACTGACTTAAAGATGGAGCCAGGCAGTTTATGTAGGCATCTGCAAGCCAAGGCTGTGCTCTGCCCCAGCATGGCCTCTCTTCAGAGCTCAGCACATGGCCTCTGCTGCACTGGGTGTAATTCTGTTCGAGCATGAGCCTCTCCTCAGCATTGCTCCTCTTTGTTTTGGAGGGAGGTGAATGTGTTCTGCAGCACCCTCTCAAAGGCTCTCGGAGAGATGCTGTGGGCCTTCTGGTTCTGCAGCTGCACCAACAGCCTCTCCACAGTAGTGGGTCCATAGGAGCCTGGCCCACTGCCCAGCTCTGTGCCACCTCCTGGTCAGCCTGTGGCCAAGCAGAGGGCTTCAGTCTTGTCTGGACAGAAGTGAGCTCCCTGAGGCAGCTCACTCCTGTAGGAGAAGGAGGCTTCCAGCTTTCACAGGACACAATCCACTCTCAGATGAGGGTATGGAAATCAGCATGGTGATTTTTAGCCACCACAACCCGCACTCTTATCCCCTCCCCACTGTTGTAGGGCACTTTGTCCTGGCAATAGTGCCTTCTGCTAGCATGAGTAACCCCCCCCAGTTACCATCTCAGAAGGAGACTTCCCATGCATTCCCTGGTCAGACACACCACAGTCCCAAGTCATTCCTCCACAGCAGCTGCGCTCCAGCCATGGCACAGCCCCTCTCTCACCTTCCTGATGTGATCCAGGAACTCAGGGGCAGAGAGGCACTCCTGAGGGCTGGTAAACTGCTTGCAGTTGTACTGAAAAAGGGGCAACAGGTCAGGATCCAAGTCAAACAACCTGCAACAGCAAGAGAGAACCCTCGTCTTCTCACTTCCTCAGCTCTGTTTGAAGTCCTACTCATCCCAGGAACAACCCCAGTAGCAGCACATCCACAGCCCCCTTCTGCCTCCTTTCCCACCTACTGATCCGTCCCCACCTGTAAAGGATCCACAAGTTCTGAAAAGTTTTAGTTTGGGGCAATCCACATTACCTATAGACAAAAACCTTTCTAATTCCCTAGCCCACAACTCCAGCTCTTGGATACATGGCACCTGAGGACAGTCCCAAGTCACTGCAGTTCCTCCCAGCCTAGTCCTTCTCCACAGAGTCTTGGCTGTTGTCTCAACTCTTCTCATTCCCACTTTTTGATCCCCTTGAACCCAAGAGCTCCCAAATCAGGGAAGGCCTCCAAGCTCCAGCAGCCCTCTGGAGCAAGGGAGGCATGCACAAACCCACTCTCCAACACCATCACCAGCTCCCATTCCTCCCCCTCCCCACTGCCCCATCCCTGCCCCTGTAGTCAGGCACATAGGGGTCTCAGCAGCAGCCACACAGGTAGATCTAACAGGCCACGGGGAATTCACGCAAGACAATCGCCCTTCTCATCCTGCACATTAAACTACTGCATCCCCTTCCCCCCACATTGCTGTCGCTGTTCTAGTCTTGCTCTGGGGAGGTTTGGATCCCGCTCGTTCGGGAAGCTGCTCATCGACTCTCCAAATGGCCTTTTTAAACGACTTTTCATTTCACCGCAGCTCCGTGCGGGGCGCACCGGCCGCACACGGCACAGCCCGCGGGCAGCACAGACCGCGCCCGCCGCTCCGCTCCGCTCCCACCCTCT
>VWZF01004831.1:62644-92381 GCA_013396755.1 Sclerurus mexicanus
TCTACAACCTCCTTTCAAGTAGTTATAGAGAGCAATAAGGTCTCCCGTGAGCCTCCTTTCCTCCAGGCTGAATGACCTCAGCTTCCTCAACCACTACACATAAGATTGTGCTCCACAGCCTTCACCAGCCCTGTTGCCCTTCTCTGGATACACCCCAGCACCTTAATGTCTTTCTTGTAGTGAAGGACCCCAAAAGTGAACACGGAATTCAAGGTACAACCTTACCAGTGCTGAATACAGGGGGACAATCACTGCCCTGGTCCTGCTGGCCACACAGTTTCCGGTACAAGTCAAGATGTATCATCTTATATACGTTCACATTCTCATCTTAAACAATTTTCCCCACTTCTCAGCTGGTTTCGTTCTCCACCTTGTCAGCACACTGTCAGAGTGGGACTCAGCTGACCCAACACAGATGCTTTCACATGGACAAGTAATCTAAACTCCCTTCTGGTCAATGGAGAAACCCAGGTACTTCATAACTACCTCATGGTGAAAAAAAGCAGGTCAAGTGAACGAAGACTGAAGACGACCTTTTGTCAGCTGCATGACAGCAGGATGACTGGCTTTGGATGAAATCTAGAGATAAAGCAATGACTGCAAGAAGGGTAAAAATGGACAAAGCAATTTACAGCATTATCCTTGTTAGAACACACCCATTCTGATAAAGCACAAATTTTCTATTTCCAGAGCATGCATTACATGGCCCAGAGTTACAGAGTTAGTGATGGTATATTAGAAAACAACTCCAAAGTGTACAACCAGAATCCTTGTATGTAAATCAGGCAGCAGTGGCAGGTGTAGCGAAGATTTATTTCAGCATATGGAACTGGGGAGACTGATGCTGGAAGACAGGGAAATCATATGAGTAAACTGAAGAAAATGAGAAGGGGAAATAGAGGGCCAGAAGAAGCAACTTGCATTGAAAGTTTCTGTTCTGTTAGAAAACAGAAGATTAGGGAAGCAGCTTGAAGACAGAACACAAAATCAGTATTAAAACACCAGGTTGTAAAAAAGCCTCATTTTTCTTGAGGAACATGTAAGAGGCTGATGGCTGGAATTTAGAAGCCTAGAAATCTGGCAGGTTCAAATCAAATACAAATCAGAATCAGTCACCAGTGCACATCCACATGAGATCACTTACCTGCAGAAAGAAGCCATTCTTCCTTTAGAAGGCAGTGAGAAGTAAAATTTTACTTCAGATATTATCACAATTTCCAAACAATGCTTTATTCTTTTTCCTTTCAGTTGTCTCCCTGCATTGTAAGGAGCTGTACACAGCTTCTGTATCCGCAGTCCTTCCTTCCTTCCTTCCAGAACAATAGCCCTGATCAGACAATATCCAAAGACCAATTCGCACTGTGTGAAGCAATACAAGATGTCACTAGGCTTTTCAGAAACCATTTAATAGCCTATTGTATCACCCTGTACAGGACACAGTCCAGTTTCTAGCTGTCCTGGCTTTACTTTAGCAGCCCTTGGAACATGTCTAAACAGACTGGTTGGCTCTTCACCAGCACTGATCTGGGCATCGATGCATAGCCCCAGATAAGGTGGCTGTGTTTTGGTTTTCCCCACCTAGTTTCACCCGAAGCAACCCCTTATTGCACTGTGCTCAAAAGGATACACTGGCCTCTCACTATAGCCTGGTGTAGAGTCAGATTCTGATTTCCAGCATTCCAGTTTTATTACAGATTCTCACATTTAGTTCACAGCAAGGGCCTCATCTGTACAAAACCATGCACCAGTCTGATGTTATGGACACTACAGACTGAACACAAAAAGTACTTATAAAAAAATGTCAGATTCCTGAATAAAGTGCTTGATCTGTCAAATGAAGTGTTCATAGGTAACCTGCCAGAAACTTGATGAAAATACCCACTAAACCTGACATATACATATTTACAATGTAATATGCCTTTAACAGGGAGAAGTAAACCCGTTTCAACAGACATACTTTATTCTCATCCAAATATACCAGTTTCACTTCCTGCTGTGCTTACCAGCACTTGCTTGAATTGCAGTAAAATCTGACCTCCTTGAATTGTAGTCCAGCAACACCTGTGTGCTAAAAGCTGATGTAGATCATCACTATCCTAGATAAGACTCTTCAATGGGTCCATTTAAAGTTCATGTTGCTACGTCAAGCATGTATGTAAAGAAGACAGGAAAGGGGGAAAAAACACACCCCACAATCTAGACACAAAGAGAATGCTTCAAAGAGGCCTTTATTACAAAATTAGATTCCAAATTCTACCTAATTTTCCATTATCACCTGTACAAAACATATTTATAGCTCAAGGGAACATTCTCCCATCCACACTATGATACAGTAATTGCACTGTAGTTAGAAGACATTCAGTTCATGAGCAGATGCACGCACGCACACACACAGCATTAGTAACACAGGTTCAGGATACAGGACAGAATTACAAAAGAATTACAAAAGAATCCCTCTCACTGCTGCTCCAAACTCCTGCTCAGACAAGGGCAAGTTCTCCAAGGACAGCTCTAAACAGTGCCTCTTGTAAAACACAATAAGCGCACTTCGCAAAGTTCTATGAACAATTACAAATTCAGCAGCAGTGGTATCTGTGCTAATATGTCACCACCTCAGATTTTATTTAGGACAAGCATAGCCCTTGACAGTAAAGAGCATAAAAAAGTTTAAAAAGTGAAGCAACTCACAACCCACTATGCAACCAAGGTCTTAGTACTTTAAAGAAGACAGAGACAATTTTCAGAGACTGCTTGCAGTCCACAGTCCCTCACCAAAGACAGCAAGTATGCTATGGAGGTGTTGTTCTTATCCTCAGCCTTCCTTTCCCAGCAGGAAAGCGCCTTATATTCTAATAGTCAACACACTTTTGCTTTCATGACACACTAGCTCATGTGTGGGGTCACTTGCTACATTCCCCAGCTGGCAGAGACACAGCACACTGCTAAGGAGATTTTCACATGGCCAGTAGGGTCCTGAGAGAAGGAAACAGTGTTTGTGCACAGAGTGCCAATGCAGAGGGTGACTCAGGCACAGCATGGAAGGGAAGCTGCTAAGCGTGGCAACGAAGAATTTCAGGTAAATGCCTGTGTTTCTACATTAACAGCTGGTTTGCTCTCAAGTCCCTTGATAATGATTCTCAGAGGGATTCAGGAGAAACAGGAGGGAACTGTCAAATAACACATTTGTTTACCTTTCCATAACAAGGTTCTGGTTTTGCACTCAGATGACAAATACTCATCTACTCATAATACTACAAGATGTCCTATCCTATTCCTTATTCAGACACCTGTATGAAATGGATGCACAGACTAAAAACTGGGGGAAGCAAAGACATGCCCTGTACTTTGGGCATACGTGAAGAAGCAGAAGGAAGAAGGAAGATATAAAAAGGTAGATCCTGTCAATGCTCTTTGTGCATCAATCAGCCTTTCGAATCAAGATGCAAAGAGAAAACCCTACACAGACAAGACTGCTGATGCCTCTCGCACCCACAGGGCTGAGAACAGTGATGGTAAGCAGTGATGACACAAAGTCCTCCACCTGGACCAAGGACAACCTTGACACAGAAATCTCCATTCAAATCCTCCTCACAGTCACAACCCTGTCTCATAGCACAAGCAGTCCAGTTCCTGGAAACAGGCCAGTCCCTGCTGCTGGAAGAGATGTGTGTGTATCGATGTCCTGAAGTGACTGTTAACAGAAACCTTTTAAGGTGGATGGATTGTCTAGGATAAAGCTAGATGAGCCTGGAGGCCCTCTAACAATCCAATCCTTCAAAGACTGAGGAGTTGAAAATTGAGTTTACACACAAAAAAGAATTTGAAGGAGGGAACGTGGTAGCCTGCAGCCTTTTGTGATTTGAATCCATGGATACAGTTTGATGAAATACTTTGTCAGTGATAAAAGCAGCCCTGTCTGGCAAAGTTCAAAGGCAGCACCTGCTCCAGAGAACTGCATCTTCTGGCCCCAGAAAGCACCATTAGCCATTTTCCACCTGACCAGTGAAGACTAATAAGTAGTCCTCAAAACAAACCTGAACTGATTGCACAAGCACAACTGGAAAAGTAGAACTGAAGCAGCCTAAATTCCATCCAGAAAGAAAAGCGCATTGCCTCATGTTTGTACCACTCAAACATTTTAAGATAGTGAGTAAGGGAATCCCAATTATTGCATTTTATTGAGCTAACAAAATATCAGTTACTATTATGTTCCAGCTATGGCCTGACAGGCTTTAAGCAGCAAATATTGAAGGTCAAGTTCTAAAAAAACCAAATTTTCAGTATTTTCCTCCTGAAAGAAGACAGAGCTACGTTAATCTACACTTACTTGAAAACCCAGCCCCTGGAGTCCACAGGGTACAGAGGAAACATCTGCCCTCTAGACTTCAGTGTAGACCTTTCAATCCTTTTAACTGCAGATTAAAAAAGAAAAAAAAATGTTCTGCTGGAAGTTGCTCCCTCTTGTGGAATAGCTAGACTTTTTTTCACGGTATGCCTCCATCCCCTTACCAGCACACAAGTCCTAAGAAACATATTAGTCTCAATGTCAATCAAATGTTCTCAGAGAATTTCTGAAATGACAGTCCTAAAGAGAAATAAACCTTTGTATTGAAACAGAAGCTAGGCTGGTGTATAGGACGGTGGGATGGGAGCATGACATTTGTCACCTTTAGCACTCAGCTGCCAATCCACATCCAAAAGATTATTAATAATAAAGGATGGAGGCACCCTGGCCAAGGAACAGTCTCACTGATCTTCCTCAGTCAACTTCTACAAAGCCAAGCCCTTCATAATAACTGAAGAAATCAAGGTTATTGACTCAATTTTTGCATTCTCACAGGTTTAATTTGATGAATAAAGAGTTTTAGAGACTGTAATTTCAAAACACTCACATGTTTTCTTAGGGCTTTTTTGTTGTTAATGCTAAGGGCAAGTGTGTAATTGTATGTGCTGGAAAAAACTCTGCACTTTAAATCATGGCTTTTATAATTTCTTTTGGAAATCCTTCCCATGGCAATGGGACTACTTGAGGGAAAGCTCATATTCAGGACAGCAAAGTATTAAGTTAATAATCTCACCAACTGTGGAAGATGCTGAATCCCATTGCTACAAAGGCAGCACTGCATTGTCTGCCTTCCACATTGCCAACAGTTAACAGTTCACAGCTGCTGTCAGATCAAGCAGGATCTGAAGAAGTTTGCAGCCTTCTCCCTCATGCTTCTTGCCTACGTATCACCTCTGTGAACCCTTGGTTCATGCAGGTAGGAGCACTTCCTGCAATAACAAGTGGAAAAGAATCATCAAACCCAGTAGCCAATTAGTGCAATGACTTCCCACCATGTATGACCAGCAGGTGATTAACTCGAAACCTTTAGAATCAAAAGCACAGGTCCATCCCCATCCGACTTAGTATTTATAGGAGTCCACTTCTGGAGAGATGTGACATACTAAGTCAGAGTCTCACAATAGCAAGCAGCTGCCTTACTGAACAATGCTATGAATCTTTATTGCAGAGGAATGAAAGCAAGTCTGACTGGAGACCAGTCCTCCCCACAGAACAACTATGCTAATGCAGCCCTTCTGTGTGGTAGAAAACACATTAGAATTCAAGATTTGGTAAGAGAAATAAATGCACAGTTCATGTTTAAAGGCAGACACACTCACCTGCTGTTCTCCCTCTACCTGTAATTTTGATGCAAAGCTGGGAAGCAGAGCAAGAACTCTGAAATGGAAGGCTTGAGTTCATTGAAACATACACAAAAGAGTTTTTCAAACATTAGTTCTTGAGATAGCAACACAGCTGTGGTCTAAGGGTCATTCATGTTGGATGCTCCGAGGTAGCATTTTGAACTGTGACAAGAAATTGAAACTGGGTAAAGAGTAGGAGATGGAATAAAAGAAACATCTAAAAAATAGACCTAACACAGGACAAAGGCACCGTATAAACAGAATTTAATTTTCTTGGAAGGGATGGATTAAATATTCAATGGCTCTTGATACTTAACAGACAAAGTATTTTTGCCTGGCCTCACATTTCCTTCAATACAGTAATTTGATATTCAGCAGTCTATGAGAGGGAACTTTTTCAATATGGGAATACAGTGAGCAGATATCTTGGCACCAGCAGCCAGTTTTGCAAATGCCACATTCATTAAGATGAAGCCTTCCCCTAAAAGCACATGTACTGGCACTGAAATAGCTGAGATCAAAAGCTGAATGACAGCTGTCTGTAAAATTTCCAAGCTATCATTTCAATATCTAGTACACCCCCATGCTGGTCTCCACAGCATCCTGGGGCTGAGAATAAATCACCTGCTATTTCCACTGTAATTTCCTTAGCAGTTTCAGACAGAACTGCAAAGAAGCTACGAAGTGTTGAGCTGGAACAGTCTGGCTCTGGAAACAGACCTGCTAGGTGAGTGTTATAAATGATTAAAGGCGACCAGAAAGCAAGGCAGTATATAGGGCTAAACAATTTCCACCTCTGCCTGCAGAGGGCCTGAGAGACAGGCAAGGCACGGTGACTCAGATTTCAATCAGACCCCTTTCAGTCAAATTCTAAAAATTCAGGGTCAGAACAAAAAAACTGCAGACAGCCAGGGCAGGGTAGGATGGAGATCCGCAGACACTTACAGGAAGCTTTCAAAAACCTCACCGTAAGACTGGCTACTCATCACGATAGAAGTCCTAAGTTCTCAGACACTGTCTGGCTTTCGAACTGTCATGGTGCTTAGATTACAAGAAGGAAGACACACACACACTGGTGTACAAGTAACCACAGACAGCCTCCAGCTTCTACTGCTCTGACTGCTGCAATGCCACTGCTGTTTCACTGGTATATATTGCTCAGAAGGATTGACATTTAAGCAGCCAGTTGTCCATGAATATAACCTAAGGATTCAAGATATGAGTCTTTTAATTTAAGGGGACCTTCTCAACCTCTGCTTCTTCCAATGCAGACAGTGCAAACAAATGCCAAAGCAACAGAGCTACCTATACCCAGAGTTTTCCAGAGGGGGCATTTTACAGTCACACGTCTTCAAAGCACCAGAATCAGCCCAACAGGTAGCAGATCTCATGCTTCTCATCCACTGTTCCCAGGCTTCTTTTGCTGGTTCTAGAACTCCCAGGAGTCCATCCACCGGAGCCCTGCCATGGGGCTGCTAGGGTCGGAGGCCATGGGTCCTATCATCCCATAGGACAGAGGATGGAAGAGATAGAAGCTGTGGAAAGAAACCAAATGCCCATCATGTACTGCACAGTTTTCTGTCTCAAGAACTTTGCAGCACATTAGTCCATACAGATGTCCTATGGAATCCTTATCTTTGAGCTGCTCTAAGCTCCACTGGGGACCTTCTAATCTCTGCTGAACGCAATATATACATAGCACATAGTTTTATCACACATGGTATTTTCTCTTAGAAACCAACAGTTCTGGGAAAAGCCAGCTGATAAAACCTACAGCAATGAAAAATTTTCCTGTATTTGAGGAATATGGCATAATCACTGGGACTAGAACCAGAAACCACTGGAGTTTGGGTTTGGAGGAAAACAGAGCATTCACACTGTGTGCTAGAATAAAAGGAAGATTCCCTGCAACGAAAAAGTGTTCTGTAAAGTATTACTGGGACACAGATGCTGAATCTAATTGAATTTGAAGGTTTAGGATAAGGCCTGAAGATGTCTGACAAATTCAGCAGAGAAGAGAGACAGAGACACAGGCTAAGGATAACTAACAGGCAGTAAAGTTTCCATTGAGGTGGTAATTGTCACATATTTATGAAAAGTTCAGCTTTTAGCACTCACCTGTACAGGATGAGCAGAACCAGTGCCAGGAAACCCCCTCCATATACTTTTCTAGCTGTAGTGCTGGGTGACAAGAGTCCAGCACAGAACTTCAGTAGTGCATCCCAGGTAATTCCTAGGAGAAAGAAGAGGTAGGAGTCAGGATAAGAACTGAGCTGCTACATTCATAGACTGGGTTGATGGAGCTCTGTTAACACCAGAAGACCATAACAATTTTTAAATTCATTTACCTTGGTAAACTTCAGAACTATGGAGATGGTTTTGTATCAGCAGAAGTCTCTTTCTCTCCTACCTTTCCATTTGATTAAATGCAAAAGAGATCTGAGCCTCAGATCATAACTAAGCTGGTACAACATCAAAAGAAAAACTACCAACACCAAATTATAAACACACAGGACAGAACACAGTGCGGGAAACAAACATAGGGAAGTACCTTGTACAAAGCATATATATACAGTGCAACAGCAGAGAATAGGAATCTCATTTCTAAATCTAAATACCCTGAGCACCAGACATGACTGCCTCTTGGGGGTGCTAAAAAAAAAAGACAATTTGGCACTGCAAGCTGCTTGGTGAAAAACATTTTGAATTAGTCAATTAGTTTTCAAACACTTTGCACAAGCAAGCAGAAAGCCTGTAAAAATAACAAACTTTTCAGTTTGCAAACATTAAATTTAACAGAATTTCACCTGTTTCCCACCTTGTCTTTTCCTAGACTCTAGTATTTACCTGTCAACATGCTGGAAAAAAGCATGGCAGGAAAGTAATGGTGAAAGTAGAGAACTCGTCCCATCATAAAAAAAGGGAGGTAATGAAGGAGCCAACCCAGTGCGATCTGCCCTCCACCACGTAGCACGACTCTGGACAATTCTGGAACACAGAGACCAGCAGAGAAAAACTCAGCTACAGTTCCTATTTTCAAATTTTAATACACGAAGTAAATTCAATAGGAACTATCTTTGCAGGAAATCATGCATTGGTCTGAAATTGCTTCAAGCCTCTGCAACATTCTAACTGCATTCTTTATAAACATACAAACACCTTTCAGAACAGTTATCAGAAAAGATATACAAAGAGATAAGTCTCAAGGGACTGGCAGGAGGTCGATCATGCTGTATGTTAACACCAAATGTGCAGTTTCTCAGGATATATGTCAGACTAATTCGGTTGTTCCAGTTGCTGATGGTTTTTATTCTCTCTGCAATGAGACTATGAGCCATCCAGAAAATCACTTTGCCTGCAAAGAAATACTGCCTAGCTTTCAGAGCCTGGGGAAGGGACTGAGAGCTCTAGTGTCTACATAAAGCTTAGCCAATAACTTATTCTATAATTGAGTAGTCTCCCATCACATTTTAGAATTCACTTCCCACAAGAAGATCTACAAAAGGAAGCAACCATTGATGAAAACTGGAATAGTCAAAGTATGACTTATTAGGGTTTGTAAAAAGCTCTACAACTTTGGTATTGGACATAAAAAAAAGGATCATTATATCTCTTGCATTTGTCATTTGCTTTGCATAAAGATGAGGAAACATTTCTTGTTTTAAAACACTGTGCATACTACAGCAGTACAGAGAACATGCAGAGCTTCATAGCAGGGCATTGATCCAACTGGCCTGTATCCCTTGCAGCCCTTATAGGTAGCCTTGCAGTATTTCTGTTGAAGATCTGTGCTGTTCCCTATTAAAGTGTTTAATATATGAAGGTCCCATTCTTTTCCTTGTGGATACTGCTCAATAATCCAAGCTCAGTGGTTTCCCACCCTTGACACACAAAGTCCTGCCATCCACACACTTTTAAGATGCCTGCAAAAGGCACGTATGAAAAAGAAGACTGATCTCACCTCTGAGTTCAGATGTCAGTTGGACACCTCTCTTCAGTGCCACTGCAGTGCAAATGGTTATCAGCAGATACAACCCAATAGTGACCAGATTTAGCCACCAAATCACCTACACAGGAAAAAGAGAAAGATTTGGGACTTCATGGTGGACATGTGCGTGTGGGAGGAAATAGAAAGTTTCATGCAAACATGAAGAGTACAATAAGAGAGACAGTCCAAAAGGAGGAGAAGGAAGAGAAACACTGTCACAAGCAAGACTAAGCCCAAATTTGGTAAAGACATTGGCTTGGAACCTCCCACTCCAACTTACTGGGTTTCCCAGCAAATAAACACGGTAATCCGTCTCATTGACACCAGAAAAACGCAGGCCCTGAGGAGAGATCAGAAGGGAGTAAAATAGATATTCATCAGTCCAATTGCATCTTCAATGCAATTAAGAGGTGCTATGCTTCTAGAAGCACTGCAAAAGCACTTGAAAATAGGAAGGTGGACTGATCAATATA
Source organism: Sclerurus mexicanus (assembly GCA_013396755.1). Taxonomy (NCBI): domain Eukaryota; kingdom Metazoa; phylum Chordata; class Aves; order Passeriformes; family Furnariidae; genus Sclerurus; species Sclerurus mexicanus. Next base: position 72,794 of record VWZF01004831.1, read on the forward strand.
CCTGGTAGTTGATGGGCCAGTGCCAAGGTTTGGATGTGACTTCATTGTCCTTTGGTTTGAGGCCACTGTTTCCCTACAGATAAGTCAACACAAAATTTATATAAGCAGGCAGTTATGCTGCAATGTCTGTCCAGAAATGTCTGTGTACATCAATACTCTTCCTGAGCGAAAGTTCTTTTCTGATCTATGTAAACACATCATCTTCCACAGCGGGTCACAATGAGGACAATGCATGTTTTAATATTACTGTGCAAGTGAAAATGTTCTTTGGGTACCATAAGAGACAGTATTCTCTCATTTCTCTTCTCCAGCTTTTCTGTCACTGAGGACACATGTTGCATAAGCAAGACCTTTGTTCATTAAGAGACTACTGTGACAGGTTTCCCTCCAATATGAATAAAATAAAAAGGCTTCAGAAAGATTGTTTCCATGGAAACTCATGTAGGTGCTTCCTTACCTGAGATATATTATCACTGATTGCCATGGAAACACTTGACAATAACACTTTACAAACATTAACAATAATCTGCTTGACTACTTTCTTTCTCTTAAAAATCTGAGAACTTTACAAACAGCAGCAAAGAAAACCTGAGACTCCTTTCTCAAAATAGTAACTTCTCATTCTTCAGATGAAGGATTATGGAGCTGGAAGCAGAAGGGCTGTGGCCAAGAGCACAAAGAACAATCATGGAGAAAAGACTGCAAGAGCAGTCCACCTTGAAAATATCAAGTCTGCTCTTTTTTTTTCTTTTTTAATATATTCAGAGATAAAGAAGAAACCAGAAATCACAGCACTTTGATGAACATTAAAAAAAATCATAAGTTTTCCTTTTTCAATCCAAACACTTAATTGTTCTCCTAAGAGAACAATTTAGCTGTTTAGCTAATTTTCCTGACTTTGACCACCCTAATATCCTCCTGCTTCACAAATACTAATTTAACTTTAAAACTTTCCAGGAAGGTAGGGAAAGCATTACATAACTAGGCTGTAGCTAGATCACACCAACAGCAAAGCCAGGCATTAAATCTAATGCTTCCAAACTTAGACTTGAAAGATTTAGCTTCAAGACTATCTCTTTTTATAAGTATAAATTCAAGTAGGTTGCTCGGGCATGTAAATTCTGCCCTAGCTTGCAGCCATCACCCAGATCTCTCAGAAAGTGCTATTTCTTTTTGATGCAAGAGAGAGGAGGAAGAAAATTACAATCTAGAATTAATTACATCCTACCCGGATCATAACCACGTGGGACTCTAGCAGAATTTCTGCAAAAGAAGGCTTCAAAACATCCAGGCTGATATTGGGCACTTCAGAAAAAGAGAGAAAAATAGATAGACATCTGTATAGTTTACATTTATTTCCATCTTTTATGAACTAAATTATCTCCTCCTGCAACAAATCTGCTTCCAGAAACTCTTTTAATTTTCTATGCAATTCATTCATATTCTAAACACAGAGGTTTGCAGTCAAAAGTATCCCCCAGTGAATTTTACAATTGATGTACTCTTAAATTTCCTCCTTTACTTCCAGGAGCAAGAGAAATAGAGAGAACTCCACAAAATGAACAGAATTCTATTTCTGGCTGAAATTAGAGACATACTCTTCATAGGCTGCTGTTAATCTCTAAATGAGCCTTAAGTGTGGGAATGTAAAATGCATTACAAGAGAAGAAGAAATTCTACTCAGTCAAGAGCCTAGGGTTTCTCCCTTTGGTTTGCATACAGTTGCTCTCAAAGAATGAAGAACAGTAAGCTTTTTAATAACTCAGAACTCAGCTCAAATCACCCACAATTCATGCAATGAAAATTGTGTTGAATAACTCTGGCCAAATGAGGCTATGAAACATCTAACTCCTGGATGAGGCTCCAAGGTCCATCTGTCATTATTGGCAAACTTGCATCTCTGTCACACGCTATTCATTTCTTGATGGTATTGCAAAGTCATTATTTAGCATGCCTCTAGTAGGCAAAGGAGAAAAATACACCAAAACATGGTGGATCCTGGTTTTTTAAAAAATCATTGAAACATGTATGACATACTTACATCAAGGACAATGATTCCCAGTTAAACAAAAAATGTTCAAAATAACAGCCTGTACTGCTGTGCTGCCCATGAAGATCTCAATATCCTTAAAAAAGTCTTTATACTTCCACTACACGTCAAGCATTATCACCAGCTTGCAGTACAAACAGTGAAACAGAAAAGGGCTCTGCATCTCTGCATGGCCCAAGTTCAGGAAGTTTGCACCTAAGCTGGGAAAAAACACACAAATTCGAAATGCTGAATGCCAGTTATTGCCACCTGATAGCTCATCAATTCCTTTAACAGCAAGTCATAATGCATCCTCAAACTGAAATGAAGTAAATTACTTACATTTAGGGTTAATATGATCTTCAAAGTTCCAGAGGGAATTGGGAGTCTCCTTCAGGTATGGTGTGCAGGTGACTTCCACTTGTTCCCAGCCCCTGAGGAACAGCAGAACAGTCAACCACCACCCCACAAGAACACTCAGTATTTCCATTTCATGTCTGATTTTTCTCCATTTAGCTTTATACTTCTCCATAACACCTATCATATCACACAACCTCAGGATGTGCATCCTTACATGCTCTAAGAACCATGTAGAAGCCAAAAGAGGTTTGCAATGCAGACTACATCAAAATTCTATTGAATATTTGAACCACATTTCTAACTTTGGACATCTAAAAAAACCTAGGTTCATAGGTGTGATTTTTGAAAATGATGTGCATTGGCAACTAGAAACTACTTCAATTCAACCCTTATAGTCCCAGCAGAAAAAACCCACCATCATTAATTTAAATCAACCCATGCCTACAACAGCTCTATTACAGAAACAAAAGAACTACCTTAGGGGATACCAGTAACTGTTCTTTAGTCTGTCACCCTGTTTCTAGCAGGTCACATCAAAGACTCTGGGAGAAAGTGCATTAAGCCCCACAGTAATGTAATAGGTTAAGAAGGAATTTTCTGTCAATCACCACTTAGCAGACTTCATTAATTAATTAATGAATCCACTAATTAATTACCTTACTCTGAAGGACAGTGATTATTACCCTTTAAACTAAAAACAAATATAAAAATCCAATATACTCTAACCATCCTTATTTGCAGTTAACAAGTATTTTTTTTCCCTTAGCTCTTACTGTCACCAATATTTTGTGGCAATAACTTCCATTCACACAGTAAGTTTGTATTAATGGAAAAAAACCAAATCATAACCTTTTCTGAATGCTCTTGACAGAAACTGACGGTTTTTTTTAAACCAAACACACTGTTTACATGTGAGCCTAGTTTTATGGTGAAGTCTAACTGGCACTTGCATTCAGTCACCAGAGGTACCTGCTTACACTCACTCTGATTCAGCATCCACAGGATTCCTTATAATCCAGTTTATCAGAACACAGTGAAGGGAAGTCTAAGCTAGCAGTAATGGAGGCAGCTCTAGAAACAGCAGCAATGTGACTGCACAGCCTGCTGCTTTGAGATCCATGTTAGCATCCCACACAATACAGCTTTGCAGATATGGCAGCTTGCTTGCCATTAGCCTGGGTGTCAGTATACATGTAATTTTAATGATGAAGATATATAATTCAAGGAGACACAAAATCCCAACCCCTGCTAGTAGCAGCTCATAACCGTTGCCCTTGCTTCAGATGCTGCATGCAAAAACCACAAGACAAATTAATACCAATAAAAAGCAATATTGATGATTATGGTACAGAACAGCACGGACTGCCCCAGTTTCTAGCAATTTTTGTAAACTCTAAGGATAACACGGGACTTAAAGAACACCTCTGTCATCCCCTTCTGGACTTACCAGATGACAATATCTATGTCCATGCCACTCTTGGATTTCTGAGTAAGGGATATTACTTTTCAGAGCCATATACCTTTACTGTACCAGACTGCATAACCCTAACCCAGATCTTGCCCTCTGATCGTATTTTTAGTACCTGCTAGTTACATTTTTATTCTTTTAAAGAAATGGAGGAAATGTGGTCATTGCTTAGTTTAAAAGTACCATTGAGTAAAGGAACAAGTCAGCTCAAGGCCTTGCAGGGGTGGAGGGGGATTACAGACTATTTACCATTTTGGCAGAGTCTTTCCAGAAGAGCCCAATATACACCCTGTGGCCACATGGATTAGCCGGATTTGACTCCGTAGGACTTTGATGAGCTTCCCAGCCTTTCTGCCCACCACCTCAATCCGCCAGAAATCATTGGAGTCTCCTGTTCCATTCTATCATGGAAACACACCATTACAGAAAAAAAATCACAAAAACTGAAAAAAGGGAAGAAAAAACCCCCCCAAAACTAGAAGACACAGAATTGAAGCAATGCAAATAGGAAATTCTGAAACTCTAATGGCAGCAAAGCTAAACAAACTAGCTCAGACTGTTCTTACTCACACTTCACAGAAGAGATTCCCCATCAGGAGGAGATCATTCTAGACATGAACAACCATTCACAAACACATCTTTATCTTGACAACCTTAATTTTTTTTCTTATAATTCATACTTGACTGTGGCTCAGAATTACAGCATAAACAGGGGTAACTTGGCTGCTTCACAAAAGGGGTTTAGGCAACAGATCCTTGCACTTAGAAATTCAGCCCACAAAGCAGATTTCATTTTCATGATTCAAAATTCTGTCATCATTCTTTCAAAAAGGCACTTTTCTATGTGACAAGGCCAAATACATAAAATAATTCTTGTCAGAGCAACTTCAAGGTTGCTCAGATTGTCATTTCTGGAGTTCAATGCTGCCAAAGCCAGACTGGCAGTAAAAGTTTAAATTACTTTTATATCTCTGTTCACATTAAACAGACCTTAAATATGAGATAAGCCATTTCACATTAAATCAGTTTTTCCTTCAGGATGGCAGATGCCCATCTATCACCTTGGCTAACAAACTAAAAAAAGCAGCAATAAATTCCCTTGTCATAATATGAACTCTTCCCAAAAGAAGGAGCTTTTGTTTTATCTTGCCTTCACTTACTATTCCATAGCCAGTGACCTGAAAATGCTTCCTCGTCAGGGGAGCCTCATGCTGGTGACTGTGCAGATTTCTAGAAGTTCTGAAATGAAATAAAAAGTCAAACTTTTGAACCTTGTCCATTTGTGATAAGAACTTTGGTTTGAGCCATTCAGAGATCTGCCAGAGCTCTAATCTCTGGATTCCAACTGAGGGCAGGGCAGGATGCAGCCTTAACAGGATGGAGAACACTGACTGAATCTCTCCCTGCCCACCACGTGATTCTGAGCTTATGCCACACTGGGCAGTGACAGAAAAGGATGACAGCACGAATAAATCCAACCCCCAAGCTACAATCTGTCACCTCCAAGTAGAGAAGACATTGTTGGGTTTGGTTTGGTTTGCTATGGTTTTGGTTTTGTTTTTTTTTTAAATTAACAGTAAGGCTGGGACAAACAGGATAAAAGCAAGATCCTGACCTTTTGTGATCATCAGTTTTGCTTTTGAGGAGAAAGACTGTTCCATTTGGGGTGAATCAGTGGCCACCATTAGCAGCAGCACGCTGCAGACAGCCAACCACCCGCTCTGGCAGGGACTGCTGAGTGAAGCAACCAGAGAAGCCCAGCCATAGACCGGTCAGTCCTTGACAAAGCTGCCTGGACAGTGCTCACAGTGCAGCATCCCTCCCTCCCTCCTGATAAGCACGGACACGGCGCATCCCCTGGGATGGGCACAGGCCAGGCCACGAGCCACCTGCTGCCACCTCACCTCCCGTCCGGAGACCTCAGCAAGGATTAACACACCTGGCCTAACCGAGAGTTTATCAGCCTCGTTATCACTTATTTCACAGTAAGACCCCAAATTCAAGGGATTTAAAAAATAGTCTCATCATAATGTCGGAAACATAAGCAATGATTTGTGCACACGCCATACTGAATACAAGACAACATGATTTCCTGGCTCATAAGCTTTGAGGTTCTGTTAAGAAATCAAAGCTGTGAAAGTACAAAGCATTTTGGCACAGTGACATTAGACTAGACAAAGACCATATATCAAGTCTCTAGGGCTGCCCTTCTTCCTCTTAGGTATTCCCTACAGAGAGGGAAGGTACCAGCTGACATTTTCATTCAAAGTGTTTCACTACTGCCATCACTGTGCTGGTGAGAACTTCAGCGGGTGGATATTGCCTATGCATGTAGGAACAGGACATTTGCAGTACACTGACAAAAAAACCTCACTCTTTATTTGCTTAGAAAATTCAGAGAGTGGGGACGAGCCCACAGCCAATGAGGGTTTCAAAACTGCTTCTCTGCAAAAGAGTTGCCCCTGAGTATCGCACCTCACAGAGCTGAACAAATCTCTCTGCTGCTTAGATAGGTATTTCTAATAAAGTTGTGTGGCTCTGTTAAAAGTTTCCTATTTAACAGACACCTTTCAAACGTAAACCATAAAAGAAAAACTCTACAAACTTCCCACTGAAAATGCAGATATACAGATACCTCTGTCAGGCAGCCCGCTTGTGCTGGCCTAACCACATCGACTCCAGCAGGACAATTCTTCCACCAATTCTATACAATCACGCAATCCCTTTGAATCCCAGAAATCATCCTTACTCTTTATGTTCCAGACGAATAATATCTCCGTGCCTCACAAACTCCACAGGGCTGGAGGGGTCTGACAGATCTGCTGAAGGAAGACAAACTAATCATATCAATGTACTGACAAACATATCAGGGTCTTAGAAAGTTTTTTGTTAATGCTCATGCCTCAAGCATAATACAAGCAAAAAACTTTGTGTCGTCTCTAAGCCAGGTGTAAAACAATGCCCTAGGCTTTTGCTCTGAGGGCTACTCCAAAGAACACAAACTATAAATGACTCCTGTAACACTGGCTACAGGTGGGGTTTTTTAATATCTCAGTTATTTGTATTTTTTGTTGTTTACACAGTTCTTCATTTTTATATACACATGTGGCAGGCTAAAAAAAAGTAAACTCTGCCAGACCAAACATGCCTCAGCTACACTACATAATATTCTACAACAACAGATGTATGTACAAACCATAGACTGTCACGTTCAGTACTCTTATCTTGTCCCAAGCAATCATCCATAAAAATCTGTTAAACACAATGTACCAGAATGTACCAGGATCCAACTTCCCCAGGACTCTTAGCCACAATAACAGATTGCAAAAAATACCAAGTTCAGACAAATTTCCTCTCTGCTCTTATTTGTGGCCCTACGAAGCTGAAAAATTGTCAATGCAACCTTCAGCTGAGGAAAGCTTATTTACTTCAACTGTACAATCTGGAGAAGAACCAAAAATATAGTAGACACACGCAACATAAATCAAAATGGAGCCAGCTTCCCACCATTCTTTCTCCTCTCCCTCTCATATCCATGAAGGATACACTGCCCTGGAGGGAACTCAGAATATTTATGTGAAAAACTGAAGCAGCAGTTATAAAAGGCACTTTACTGGTATTTGTTACCTGTATCTGAATCATGTTTCTTTATAATCCACAGGTTATTCAAATCTTTATGTAAGTAGGCAGTGACCTGAAAGGACAACATTAATTATTTTACCAAACAAGAAAAAAGCTGGTGATAGCAGACACACATTCACCAGCAAATTGAAGTCCCACATGAATGTGCCAATAATACAGAAATCCTGGGATTACCTGTATGATAGTTCCCCTTAGAAAGTCAGTTATGCGCCATTCCTTAACCCAGATCACCCCGTTTAGCCAGTGTATAGCCCTCCTGCTCAGAAGCAGTACATTTCATGGCAATTCACGTCCATCATGAGTAACAGCCTCCAACCATACAGTTTGCCTCCTCTCACTCTACTTCAGTGGCTCCTTCTACAATAGGATAACAAAACCAGAACTCTTGAATAATCACTGACCACAACCAGAAGATGGAAGCAGCACTGGTTTTACAGACACCAGAGATTTATGACAATAGGCTGTGACAACCATACTTCTGCCAAAAGATCCAGGCAAAGTAAGGATTCAGGGACCATCTGTTACAGCTACACATGCTACACAGCTAATCCTGGCCAGCCTGCTCAGCCTCACAGAGAATGAGTGCACCTACTGCTACCATGGACGTGGGCGACCATCTTATTCCAGGCTGCTGCTCCCCCAAGCACGAGCAACTGTGCCCCTTGTTCACTCTCCTCTTCTAGCAACAGCAAGCCCTGCTCTGGGGGACCCTAGCCCAGACCTGTGCCTCCCACTCTGGTGGAAGCAGATGGCCCAGTGGGTGGGTGAGAGGCAGAACACAAAGGAGCGTCTGAGGGTGGGGAAAAAGGGATACCTGGAGGTAGAACCTCATACCTTGAGGTTAAGCCATCATAAGAAGAAGGAAAGGTGGAAGCAGAGAGATCACTTTTTTCTCCCTAAATCTCCTCCAAGTTCTACATTCCCTTCTCCTCTTAGAGCCCCAAAACTCTCCCAGAATCCCCGCCTTGTCCTACCACCAGAGCAGGGAGCATAGGGGAAAATCTCCACCCCTTCCCACCTTCCTCAATGAACTCTCATTAGAGTCCTCTCCAAATTCCCCTTCCCTACTTTTAGTGTCCTAAAGCATGCTCTGCACTTGAATTTTGCCTGTCCTTGAGCCAGTTTTGGTATGACATCTCCACCTACTGCAATGAACATCAATGTCACATAAGAGTATTAGACATTTTGATTGTGATGAACAGCAGGAAAAGAAGATCGAAACAAAGCTGTAATTTCTGAAAACTTCCTCCTCACCACAGAGACAGAATGGAGTTAAAAAACAAACACTTGTGTTTCTCTGGCAACCTTCTTTCAAGGAGTTCAGAACAATTTTTAAACACCAATATGCAAACTGCAAAAGATATCTTGGGAAAGGTGCAAAAGCGGCAAAGACTTGTAAAAGTTGATGACGATGGACAAAAATAAGAAATTAATTTTTATAGTATTTAGTTAGGGATTGATTTCAACTTTCACTTATTCCATAATCACTTAATGAGAAGCCCTTCATTCAGATAGTTTCATTATGGCTACATTAGCTTACAAATGTACAGATACCTAATTTAATGAGCAAAGCCTTACAAATTCTTTGGTGACAGATAGGGAAAGCAAGGCACAAAAGAGAGGAATTCATGTGAGGTCCCAGAGGCCAGAGGCTGGAGTAAAAACAATACACAACAGTTCTAGTCCCTTGCTTTTATTGTAGAGCAACAAAACCTATAAGGCAATATATTTGTTTTAAACGTAAGTTTTACAGGCTTTCTTGAGGTAACTTTTATTATGGAAGACTATTCTGAAGTCCTCTTGGCCTTCATTTATGGAGGGTGGTCTTGCATTACAGCAAAGTCTCATTACTGTAAGTCACCTCTCTGGTGCAATGTGCAAGGCTCCCTTCAAGGTTCCTTTTTAGTGAGACTTCCAAGACAAGCGAATAGCTGTGGCACTGAGGGGGTAACAGAGGCAGAGCAAACACAGAGCTCCTGTCACAACAGGCCCTAGTACTAAATGTAAAGGGAGCAAGACAATGGTTGCAGTCACAGGCAATACCACCACAGCATACTGACCTGCTGCTGGCGAGCCCCAACGCCCTCTGGGTAGAGGTGCCAGTGGGAGTGAAGGTATCCCCCTGCCATCCGAAGGTTCTTCATTGTGACCACAGACCCATATGCCAAGTCTGCAAGAGAAGGACGGAGGAAAAAAGGCATAAGGCAGCTCCCCTCTGTCTCCCAGCTAGTCTATACAGTGCTCCAATTAGACGTGCATCCTCCTGCTTCATTTTGATGAAGCTCATTTTCTGTTTAACACATTACTCCACAGGATTCATTGCAAGCTTAGCTTCCATCCCCAACCACAATTCACTGAAACTGTTACATAACATTTGGCTGAAACACTCCCCGTGACCTTTAACAAAAACAGGAGTACTAGTTCTTTTGTATGTAATTTCAATAATGAGAGCTTTGAGACAGCCTTCCCTAAGAGTATATGGTCAAATTAAAGCATGATCAAGTTTGAAAAGCACATGACTACTTTGAAGCACTCTATCACCAACCACTACGGCAATACAAGAGGGAAGGGAGGCAAGCTGAGCTATCAGTTAGTGGAGCTGATATCCTGGCTTTATAGCCTTCCAACACAAGTGAGAGAACTTAGTCTTCGAGAACAGACCCGATGCCCTCCCAGCAGCAGCTCTGGAGCAGGGAACAGCCAGAGAAGAGATGAAGTGTCAGAAAGTTAAACCACAATAAAGACTCAGTAGTCCCTAGCCAACCTGATGATTAGGGAGTACCACAGAGCCATCTTTCCCCTAAGTGTATATGCGTGCTGAATACAACACAGCTACAATGCAGACCAGGGGTACACTGGGTCACAAACAAGTTGACAGTTCTCATTTACACAGGTTTTGAAAACAAATCCCACATCTGAATACCTACAAACCTATGGTGAACAGGACAAATACATTTTTGTTGTTTCAAGCAATATAAGGTCAAAAAATAAGATGCTTGCATGCAAAACTGTGAAATCCCTCAAAATGGCATCTTTTTCTCTTGGAGGAGTATGACGAAACAGCTAGTGACCATGCACTGAACACAGCGTTACATTCAACCTTTTTCTTTTCTATCAATATATAGAACTGCACAGAGGAACATCATGGATCTAAGCACCACCGTGAAAGGATAATCTGCACTGTCCTGCACTGAGTCACAGGAGATGTCATTTTTATTTAAACCCCCATGCACACTCAGAGTGGTTTACTTGTTTGGGCACTCACGCTCTGGAATGGAGACGTTATGAAGATTGTTCCCGATGAGCTGGGACTGAAATGCTGAACTGAAGAAACCATCCCCAGGACCACTGCAAAAGAAAGCAAAGAATGCGACAATTCAAAGTCGGGCTAAACAGGCATACAAACCTCTTGTCACGTGTTACCAAATTGTTTTTACAGAAGAAAACAACAAAACCAGATGGGGCATCGGAAGAATGAATGCAGTTGCCTTAGATGCACATGCTCTAATGTTGTGAATCAGAGCAGATAAAGACAGTCTTGCAGGCAATTGTCCAGAGTTGCAGGGACTTGAGGTCACAAAAATATATGTGCTGGCACTGCACAAAGCACCATAATGATCTCTGAGTGTTCTTACAACAAATAAACTGACCCACTGTCAGGATACACACAACAAAGTCTCTCCTTTAGTCTTATTTCTGCTAAGAGGTTAATGGTAAGACCAATTGACTTTAACTGAAAAATAACTGATTTTATATTCTGTTTTTTATAGTGAAATGCATATTCACATTTCTTAATGCTGGTATATGGAAAACATTGGCCATTTTACTAGCTGTTGTGCTCTTCTCATATAAAAAAGCATCCCTTGGTTGCAGACACCCAGAGAACCTTCCCTTTGGGCACACTCAGACTTACTTTTTTTATGACAGCCAAAGCATTTTTCATGAATGCAATGACTTTTTTTTTAATTACAAAATGACAAAGAATGGAGATGAGACATTTTCAGGTCCATGAAAGAGGAGGGGAGGAAAAGGAGACAGAGAGTTTGGTTAGTTTACTTGCTTGGCATTTCAGAAAGTGTCAAATTAAAATTCAGTTTCACTGCCAGCTTGGCCAGAGCCTTTCTTGTAAGAACAATGCAGGAGTCTGGGAAGGGAATTAAACAATGAGACAGCTTGTGGCTGTGCTTCTGACACCGAAAGTGGAGAAATACGTCATCAGCAGCCTTTAATTCAAAGCAAAGACAAGTGACTCTTCTTCTGTAGAAAACATTGTGAAATACCTTTTATTTAATACTGCAAAATGAACAGCAAACACAGCCGTGTAGAGGGCAAGTGGGAGCACTATGAGGCAAAGTATACGAGCCAGTAAATGTTTCCCAAACACCACCTGTAACAAACACAACTTGGATTAAACAGTGAAGATGCAGAAAGAATTCCTCTCCTTACTTCTTATAGGACTCTGAGCAGTAGCCCTAAATGTGGAGTTTGCCATGCAAGCAAGCTCAGCAGGCTGAGGAATTACCTCAAAAAGGTCTAGAGAGAAGTAGTGGCTGAATCAGACCTTGCTGTGTATCTCCCAAAGCTGGACTTATGGTACCTTGAAATTTCAGAGTCTTGGGAAAAAAGACAAAAACAGGCAATAGGAGAGTTGAACATTCCAAAGTACCAAGCATCCCTAACTTTGGCAAAGGGGGTTGGGCAGCTTCCACTGAAAATACTTTGAAAACAAGGACCTTAACTTGTTTATCAGTGGTACACATCTTGACAAAATCACAGGAAAGAGAGGGCTTCCAAAGTGGTAACTGCCAAAGCTAAGCAAAAGGGAAAATGAAAACTTGTTCTCCGAGAAAGTCTCTCTAGGCAAATGTGAATGTAACCAAGACCTCTGGGGGACTTAGATATGCTTCACTCACAGAAATCACTTTGCCTAGCAAGGATGTTCTCACACTGCAACTTCTGTTGCTGCTTAGCCAGAAGCTACAGAGAAGTCACCAGCAAAACCTGTTTCAGCTGCCTCAACATGAAAGCAGAGTATTTTATTTTCATCACTTGAAAAGGTGTTTTGTACACAGATGCCCAAGCGTCATTTATTTACATCCTACTGACACTGCTAGTTGTAAATAACATAAAATACAGGGTGGATAATAAATAGCTGTGGGAGAAAAAACAAATGAAATAGCAAAAATTGTTTGCTAAAAGTTCACACTAACTTCAAAGTGGATGAAAGTAGATGTACTTGCTATTCTCTGTACTTTTTTTAACATGACAGCTATCACACAGTCGTTAAGCTAATCATTCTCCATCCCTTAATAGCAGAACCAACAAATTTGGAAGTAATGGAAAAAGAGCTAAACACATTACAAAACTAAGAACTCACTGAAGTCAACAGAGGAAAGAGTTGTTCAGCTCATGTACTCCAGGTAGGACACTTAATAACCACTGGACACTTGCAAAAATGCTGATTGATGGTACATAACCACATTTAGGCACTGGAGAGGCACATGAACTAATTTCCAATACCCTCCTTAAAATGGCCTCAATATGCTTCAGTCTTCCTGAGAAGGTCTTTTTAACGAGACACTTCAATGCAAAGTCAAAAAGGAAAATGCATGTGAAAAACAGCATTGAGCAAACCAGAAGAGTGGACCAAGATAAGATGAGAATTCTAGAAATTAAATTAGTCCCAAAAACACTGCATGTAAATAATCACGAGTAGCTTCCTCACATATGCAGAGGTAAGTTATTCAGGCTTTCAGGAGTTTAATCCTCACTTTTTTTTCCCCCTCTCTCATCAAGCACCAAGGCTGACAAATAGGTATTCAGAAAGCATCTACCTTCTGGAGTAAATTTCTTTATATATTCTAACACTCGGGTTTGCCGCTTCTGCTGCCAGCAACACAAATGAAATAACTGTGCAGCTGTCTGCTGGCAGAAACCATAGACTTGATGGATTTGTTCCATATCAAATGCAAATTAACTGACTTTGCTCAAGAAGTGCTTCTCCAGAGCTGGAACATTGCATTTTTACAGCCCATATTGATTCACATTAATCAAAGAACACAAATCACACAGCAGGAATAGAAAAAGTCCCTCAAAACCCTCACTGTTTATGAGACAAACAAGACAAAAACAGTAAGTGAAAGAAAAATAATTTTCAAGCTTTGGAAGAGGCTGAGACAAGAGGAGAACTGAACACCTTTTAAAAGACAGGACTGAAGAATTGTTTTCCTGCTGGTTGCAAGTCAGCAAATTGTACATCAAGGTATTTCTTCAAAAAAGCAGATTTCATACTCCGCAAACATAAAATGCAATGCATTAGGACGGGGCACTCAAACACACTAGCAAACTTTTTAGAGCTTCTAAAAACTAAACGTCTGTGAAATCAAGGAGAGTATGGCTGCCTTCATCCTCTGGGCTGGCTGTGGGTACTGCAAGTTGCAGAGCATTCCTGAGACGCATGATGGGATAGCATGCTCCTGCTCTGCCACCTGTGCCCCCCTAACTCTCACAAAGCAGAGCCTGAGCTCATGCTGCTTACGCAAACTGAGTGCTGAAAGACGTGCCTGTCTGCCAGGTAGCACGTACTCCTCAGGTGGTCGTGTAACAGTGTTGGACAACATTTTGCTTTAGGCCATAATAAAGCCATTCTCAATGAACATTTCTGGGTTAGACTGAAAAATCATCCAACTGGAAAGGTAACAGTCCCTCTCAGGAAAAAGCAACAACCTTTTTGCTGTACTCTTATGACACTACATCCTGCTAATATAAGTTTGTTTGTTTCTTCCGAAAGTACGGCAACAGTTTTTTCATTATAACTTTTAACATCATCCACATCAGAAGCCCCTTTTTGCTGCACAGAGTATCACTGTCTGAGTAGTTACACAGTTGTCAAAGACTAGGAGAATTACAAAGCAAACAAAACAAAGAAATCCTGCAAGTAAAGAAAAGTCTTTGAAACTCACCAGTGACAGACTAAGGTTTCCCAGCAAGTCCCATAGGTCATAGATTGTGTTCAGGCCAACCAAGAGGACTACAAAAAGGCCAACAAACTTTACCCCCATTGCTCCAGCAAGGTTCACGCCAGTGAGACTCAGCCAGAACCACCAGGAGGCAGAAAATGGCCTGCAGGACCAGTGCAGAAAGTCAATAAATAAAATGATGGCTACATGAATGAGCATCTGTGATCATGAAAATAAACAGCAAATCAGTTCTCCCAAAAAATTACACTCCCATCTTCTCAGGAGAAATAAAAAAACCAGTTTCTCATTAATTTTAGAATCATGCAAGGATACTGCCTTCAGATATAGCCTTGATACAGGCTTCAAAAGGGTACAATACTTCAGGCAGGACAATCCTAGATCTCCCCTCTGAGGATGGAAATATAGACACCAAGTATAAGCTAAATAGTAGTGTGAAGAAAGTCTGACCATGTGGAAGCTCTGAAAAAAGAAATAAGGCTCCATAAAACACAAACTTACTTCTGACAAAAACCTAGGGACATGGGGAAGGACAGGAGAAAAAGAGCAGCCACCATAACTAAAGCAGGAAGGCCACAGTGGAAAACATCTACCCAAAGCACAAACAAAAGCTGTAGCGAAAAGCAAACAAATTATAAACTGCACTAAAACTGAATCACAGAGAAGAAATGAGAAAAGATGACAGCAGAATTTAAAGCCCTTTTCCTACTGACTCCTAATGTCTTGACGCTTGTATTTCGATCAGACAAAATCCCCATGACCTGCTAAGCAACCCAATAGCTAGAGCTGGCTTTTAAATTGCATAATATCAACCACTTTGACAACAGGATTAGCTCTAAGATATGAAAAATAAGTTCTGGTCAAGGCACATAGAGCTGATCAAGTGCTGCCCTGTAACTTACTATTTGCACTCCCTGGGTATGTGCTGTAGATAAGGATGGCCTAGGGTGGCCCTGCATGATGCTACAGGCTGCATTTTAGCCACATGTGCTGCAGTCGCACTAGGATTGATACGATCAGTTCTTGAAAATTTCATGAAATAAAAATTCCTCATATTTAACACAGTATTCTGAGTTTTTATGCCTTTGAATTCTGGATGCATGGTGGGGAAACTACTCCGTGCAGCCCAGCCACAAGGAAGCCTTCTGGTGTATCCAATACCTAGAAATCACCACCCCCCTCTGGATGGGTCTATGGCAAATATCCTCAGCAACCTGACTACTTTTATTCAGAAACACCCCAGCTATATTTGCCTCCATGTTTTCTTAGAGTTTAGAGTAACAATTTCTCTAAACCAAACAAATTACACTATTTACCTCAGACAGCAGGATTTTTATAAGTGCTTATAGGATTACAGTCACAGATAAACTGTGCTTCTGTAGCCTGAAAAAAAGTAACTGGTTCAGGATACTTTTGCCATTAAGGACCAAAGCCTTGAATAAGTTACAACCATCCTTCATTCCTCCTTCTCTGACCTACAACATCCTTTATTAGCTTTCTTTCTTGTTTAGTTTTAAAAAGCCTTAACCTTCATGTTCAAGATCTGCAGTTCCATAAACTGCATAAACTATTCCTGCTGAAATTTCCTTTCATGCTAAAATAATCTATGTAAGACTCTCTCTTGGTGTACCCCAGTCACAATACTTTCTCCCTAGTTACACAAACCCCTATACTAAAAATTTCCCTCCTCTACTAACAGCCATTTTCACCTACAAATTTCCTGGAATAATCTCATTTTAGCCATTCACCCAGACTAACAATGGCAGACATGTTCTAGTACTTTATCTGTCTGAAAGTTGAATACTTACAGTTTAACAAAATTATCATCTTTATCTTACCTATCTGCACAGCTGTTACATTTCACCATACTCAGAACAGCTCCCATGAGGAAAAACATCAGAATGGGATCCAGCAGAATATATTGGGACAAAGTAATACAGCCTGTATCTGCAAAGAGACACATAATAATGTCAAAAATGACTGCAGTTTCAAAGTGAATCTAAGACTGTAGGAGGTCAGTTCCCTGAGTGTATTCAAGACAAGGGGAAGGAGAGATATTCTAGAAACAGATCAGAACATTTCAACTTTTACTTGGGCAAAAAATAGAAAAGACCAAAACAATAAAAAAAAGCAGGCAGTACAATAGTATCTGTGAAACACCATTTGGAAAGTGCTACTAACATATTCAAATGGAGAGGATTATAGACAGCAATGATCTACCTAAGGTACCAGCAGGGTGCCAGAGGATGCTACAGGGAAGTCATCTTTCAAATGGTACCTTTAAGAAATGAATATGACTTGGGTATTTTAAGTCTTCATGCCTCAATATCTGTGTGCCCTCACAAAACCCCAATTTGGGTCACTCCATTTGCAATATTAATTTCTCCACTTGGCTCAATTCAACAAGGAACTTTACTCATTTCTTACTGTGAACTCTTCCATGGTAATGCAGAGGCTGTTAAATATCCCTATAATTCATACAGGAGACATCACTGGTGGGCAAAATCATTCCTGACCATCCATCTTATAAAAATTCTTAACACTGAGGTGAAATGTAGTCCAATGCTGTGGTTATGTAAATAACAGAAGTACCTATGAACTAAACAATACTAGAATTCTCAAGAGGACTATCAATTAAAAAGCCTCATGTGTATATATATATATCTCTCTATATACTATAACGTGAAATGACTTTGCTTTTGAGAACATCTCTCATTAATCCGAATATGCCCTCATTAGGTAACACATAATAATCCAGAAATTAAATTATCTGAACAGATAAGTTACTCAATTTTGCTAGAGCAAGAACACCTACCAAAAATAAGGATGAAAGCTGTGAGTAAGGCTGCTGGCAGTGACTTTGACAGTTCCAACACAGTGAGATAGGCAAAGGGAACCAGGCAGGAGCCAAGGAATGCACAAAACTGCAGGACAAGAAGATCATGGGAGAAGTTATAACCCTCCATAAGGTGAGCAAGCACTCACACCCTTTCCCTTCCTTCATTTTCCACACCTGCCAACAACAGGAGGTGTTGCAGTAGCTGAACTGAGTCACTAAGAACATCGGTCAAAAGTCAACTGAACAAAGACACTGTTCAGAGGACAGACACTTACTCTGTAGAGGTGTCAGTAACAAGTCAGTCAGTCATTCTCTTGTCAGACTTCATTAGATATTCATTAAAAGATTTGTCAAGTAGGTGTGCTACACATCCACTACAGTCTACTTATTTCAACAAGATACTAGAATATGAAATCTAAGAACTAAATACACCTGAACCTTATGTCTTTAGCAGATTAGATTCACCTCCCTATACAAATGAGGCCAAGGATAGTTGAAGGAGAAAGAACAGAAATCAAAAGAAAAGAAAGCAATACCACAGTAAAATTTATTCTCTTCAGTGTCTGGTTCTAGCATTTTTCCCATCTTTGGCTCAGGGAAATCTAGAACCATGAATTGCTGGAAACTAAACCAAAAAACACACCTTCCCAGTTTTTACTCTTCTTTCTACATACTAAGAATTTGACATTGTTTCTTCTTTTGGCTTGTCTTATGTGCTGTCGGTTATATGGCTCTTGTTCTTCCTAGACAGCAGTACAGCCAGGGTTTCAGATGGATTCAAGACTGAATCCAGCCCCCTGCCTCAGGCTCCATCAGCTTACTCAGTTCAGTGTCCCTGGTAGTGGCAAACTGCAGGTGACAGTGGATGATCCTGGCTTTTTGACATCTGTGGTTACCCAGCAGAGCAGTCAGGCACAATGAAGTGAGAGAAGCCCAAGTTCAGCAATGCTTGCTTGACAGAACAGGCAACATATCTGTCCCACTCAGGAGTGCAGTCTCACTAACTAGCAGCAAGAGCTGACTTCAGTAACCACCTTAATTTCTTACCTGGCCTCTCACAGCCAAGCATTAAGACTTATTCACAAAGGAACCACTAACACTTTTCTGAGGAGCTTAAAGACAAGGCACAAGGATAAACAGACCTCTGATCTGATCCAGGAGAGCTGTTCTTATGACATAAAACCCTCTGTACTGAAGAGCACAGGAAAGCTAACCAGTTTGATACTAGCCTGTGGAGCCTTACCCCTCTCATTCCCATGTAGTTGTGCTGCTCATATCGGTCCCCCGGCTTTTGGAAGGGAAATGTACCATCATATCCACTAAGATAGCCCGCAAGTCCAATCAGCATCTGAAGAGGAAAAGTGAAAAAAACTGGTCAGAGAAATTGCATCAGAGGAAAAAGGTATCCAAGCTAGCAGCAGGTAAGATTTCTTGGAAGCCAAGATTGATCCAGAAGCCAGCTACTTAATTCAGCCACATCATCCAAACAAGAGTTTATGTACAGATACCATATGCATACACATTGCTCTTTGAAGTCAAGATCAGAACAATTCTGGCTACGGGCTCTAAGGATGACTGCAAGCTGAAGAGAAATACCTAATGCGGGATTGAACAGAGAGAATTCTGTCTCTGTAGAGTCCCGTATAGCTCCCCACCCCTTTAGGTTCAGGAAACTCAGTCTTAAAGGAAGATAATGTTGTCAAGGCAGTAGCAGTGCACCTTCATCAACACTCCACATTGTCGCTAGAGCAAGTTCTTCATTTATAGAGTCGCAAATCAGTGCTCTCAGGGTCCTTTGCGGTAGGCATCTCATTTGCACACAAGTTATCGGGAGCTGTTTGTTTCCTTTCAAATGCAGGCTCCTATTACATATGCCCTCCAAACTGTAAGTATCACAATGATTGCTTTTAATTTCAAACCTTTCAAATACCCAACATGCAATGCTGTAGTGTTCCCATATTTGAAGCACTTTCATAAAGACAAAAAGTTGCAAGTTGAAGCCGTGGATACAGAATGTAAACTACCATGATGCCAGTAACAGGAAAGATCATGGAGTTTATCACATCCTTTGGCCAGAAGGCACAGGTAGACTTTTATTGGCCCAGTCCTGTGGCTTCTAAAATAGGTAACAGAAGGGCAGTTTACCTTCCCCAAAGGTGGGTGGACATCAAAGAAGAAGGTCCGATTAATGTAGTAACTTCCCATCTTCCCAAAATGAGTTTCATCCCAACTGGAAAAAAAAATTAACAAAACACAAACCAAAAAAAACCAAT
>VWZF01004831.1:92832-111093 GCA_013396755.1 Sclerurus mexicanus
GAACTGGGGCCGGGAACTGGGGCCGGGGCCGGCGCTCTCCGGCTCGGCTCGCTCGGCTCCCTGACGGGGATGGCGGCCGCGGTCGGTGCCGTGGCCCCGGCAGGACTGCTGCCCAGGCCTGCACACGTCTCTGTCTCAGTGGAGAGCAAGGAATCTGCCTCCATGCTAAATAAAACTAGTGCTTCTCAAAGCAGTGGTGGCGTTTACTTACCGCAGTTTATCCAGGTGCGATGCTAACACCAAGGCCTGCTGAAGAGACAGTGAGAGTTTGGAAGCACAGCAGTTCTTTCTGGCTGTACCTTTACACTCGAACCCAGCGGAATACGAGCGGTGCCTTACAGACAGACACCGAGGTTTGGCCCCCACGGAGCGGTGTGTGTGCAGGCTGCTTGGTGTCACGGGTCTCGGGACACAGGTGCAAGGCTTTGTCTTCCCAAGTGCATCCCCAATACAGCCCAGAAAGAGGTGGTATCCAGACAGCATACTGAAGACGACAGGCGTGGAAAGCTGAGAGCTCAACACACAGTTTGGGGTGTTTTCCATCTTCCAGAACAGTGAAAGGCATTCCCCAAATTTTAACTCCCAGCTGGTATTTAAGTACAAATTTTCTTCACTGATGCTGGAAATGAAAACAGACCCACACCAGAAATCTCAGTAGGCATGAAGCAAATGCTGTCCTCCTGCTATCATCCCGGCTCCAACTGGTCTCATGTGCAGCTTATGGGAATTGTACCCCAGGGAGTTGTAAATGCAGGCAGTTCTTTCCTGATACTTCCCTGGCCTGTGCTAAGCTCTTCCTCTGAGGAAGATACAGTGTCACTCTGGGACTTCACTGAGAACAAAACACTCCTGCTGTCTTGTAGTCTTTACTTAGCTGATTGTTTTTGCCTGTGATCTGCCCTGCAAAAGAGCATGAATACAAGAGACCCGTCCAGGCCCCAGACTCTGGAGACACAGTTCCCAGATGAATGATGGCTTGTTTTCCATGTTCTTTTTGGCAAAATCCCCCAGGGGCCTTGAAATTATAGAGCAAGGCAATTAGCTTAGTACAGTTTATTCCAAATGATAACACAGGCTGCAAAACCTGCAAAAAAGAACTGTTGAAAGAATCAGGAGAAATATCTCTACCAGCTGAGAGTCCAGAGCGCAAACGAGATGTGGTGAAGGACACAGATTTCTGAGCCAAAAAATCATTAGCAAGGTCCTTAGTAAAACCAAGTAAAAATAATATGTCATGAATGCAGTATCTTTCTCTTCTGAAGTCATAGTTTCTGCTTCTTTCCCTGCAACTCAGCAGGCTAAATACTTGGTGACAAAAAGCATAGCTGAGATTTCTAACACCCTGATACCAGAAGCAGATAATTTAAGAAAATCAGTGCACTAAAATGTTGCCAATACTGCCATCACTTCCCTTCTTGCTTATAAACCATTTTCCAGTAAATTTAGCTAGAGTAATTTAATCAAAGGCATATGTCATTTAAAGTTATTTGAAACAATCTAAATTATAAGAGAAGCATCAAGTTTACAAAGAGGGCTGGAGCACAGGGATCTTCGGTGTCTCTCTGGTTTTCTGTTGTCATTGGGAAAATCCCTGCTTTCTTCTGACTGCTAGTCTTTGGAAAAATTTCTCTGCGTTTTGGGAGGGTAGAGACACAGATCCCTGGCATGCCATGGGATCTATGGAAGGAAGGAGAGGAATGATTACAGTTCATTTAGAGACATACATGAATACTGGTTTCCTGTGTGGAAAGAAAAGACCGTTACGTAAAAAAACATCTTCATATTTCACACAAAGGTGGTTCGGGAGCAGAGCAGCAGCCTTGGAGCAGAGTGGCAGCTTATCCTAGGTCTGCAATGTAGAAACCCTCCGCACTGGCCAGTACTGATGGGAGGAAGGCTACAGGAGCATCCTAAGGGACCTCCCTGCAAAGGCAGCCCCTGTTTCCAGAGCTAGCAGTCATTCCCTAGTGAAAAGGAAATTCTGTATTCAGCTTTGGTTTTTTCCCCCAGAGCTATAGTTCTGTGTTGACAACTGCTGACAGCCTGAGAGGCTCTCTAGCTATCTTATTTGTGTCTGGATGAAAAGCTGGGAAAATAAGGACGGTTCTTAAATGTGCTTCCAAGCTTAAAACTGGCTAATGTTTTTGATATCAGGGCTGGAAGGAGTGCAGTGACTCAGGATGAAACCTGACTCGTTGTTTTTTGTATCCTGGGCACCAACTTGAGGTCATAGTCCTTTCCTCATTGGTTTTAGGAGATAAGCCTTCCCCCATCCCAGCTGAGTTAAAAAGGAAAACAAAGGGGTTGTTTTTGTATCCTGGAGGAGACTGCACACACTGACCATGGCGTCTGAAAAGGTGAGAGCTTGGACAGGATGGAAGCATCCAGGAAAGGTGCCTCAGTGCTACAGTTCAGGTAGAGAAGAATTGTCTGTCCTCATGGCCTTCATCTCAAACAGCATAAGCTCTTCTTGTTTGAAAAGAGGCTGTGCCCTTCCCTGTGTAGCTGGAAAAGCCATTTCATGCCATGCAAATACCCAGTGCAGGTGCTTGGCACAATCAGTGTGGAGTTGGTTTCAGAAACCTAAGATGGGATAGAAGTTAGCAACATCAGATAGGGACAAAGAGGGACTCTTTGTAGAGCATAATTTTAAGGTCACTTGTGCATTGCTGGAAACATCAGGTGCAACTAAATAATTAGAGGGCTATCATGAAAGACAGTGATGCTACCTGTATGCCCAAATCAGGAACAGCCACTTTGAGAAAGGAGTTCTCTCTTCCCCAAACATTGCTGTTCCTGTCTTACAGTTCCTGAAATGCCTTCTGCGCATGCATTCTTCTCCCTACAATACTCTGGTGCTCCCAGCATATAACCATTTTATCTTTCTCTTCTCAGCCGATACTTTATAGCTATTTCCGAAGTTCCTGCTCATGGAGAGTGCGAATCGGTAAGATCCAGTGTTGAGATATCTTTTATTTTTCCTCTCACTGTTATTGCAGTATTCTTCTCTTCACTAACTCGATTAATCAGTCACTTACTCAGTCAGTCACTTATTAACAGAGAGGTCAGCAAACATGAACCTGTAACAGTGAGGTATTTCCCTGGGGGGAGGGAAGGGAACACCACAGCTTACCTGGAGCAGGTGGAATCGAGAGGAAGGGATAAGAGGGCTTCATGATACTGCCTCAGACTCTGGTATGCCCAGGTCTTGAGAGCTAAGCAGGGCTGGGAACCATCTCTACTTGCACTGAGAAAGCAAGGTTTTGCACATGAGCACATGGCCCCCTGCCCTCTCTAAGCCAAGTCAGGAAGGGCTGTGTTGCAAAGAGTGGAAAACCTTGTCCTGAAAAATGCAGTGGTTTTGCCAGGACTGATCTTTACTGCTTCAGTCCTTCACTTGCAAGAGCACTGTCTTTGCAGTGGACTCAGGCCACTCCCCCTTGAGGGATAAGCTCTTTTTTCAAATTGAGATGGTAATATTTCCCTGAATCTATTACCAATGAAACTTGTCACACTGTACCTGTCTGAAGCTGTACACTCTGCTCTCCCTAGCACTGGCTCTGAAAGGGATTTCCTATGACCTGGTGCCAGTGAACCTCATTAAGGACGGAGGGCAGCAGGTAAGGATAGAGATGTCATTGCTGTCTCCTAATGATGATCTCCAACTTGGGAATCATGAGGGGATTTGGGATTAGCACTAGAAAGTTCACAGGCAAAGTTACTGAATTCTTTACTGCTTCTCTGTAATTAATAGTTGCTTTTCAGCCAGTATTCCCTGGCATGCAAGTCAGAGGGAGAAGATGACTGCAGGAGACTAGAGGCTTTTTCCTCTCTTAAACATCTGTGACTGAATTCAGAAGGCTAAAGATCTTTTGCTCTTGCTTACCATAATACAACTGAACATATCTGGCACATGAACTTAAGAGAAGCTCACTTTAAACACAGACTCAACCTCATTCAATTATCACCAGAAAGTGTGTATGTCCAAAAGATGCTAAATGATATTGTAGGGGGCTGCAAAAGGCCTGCCAAAGGAAGGGCTGGGTTGCCAAAAGAGGTCTTCACTGAGAACTTAGGTGCCAATAGGAGGGAGTTGTGCCCTAGTAGTACCACCAACTCAATGTGCCAGCATGGGCTAAGGCAAAGTTGGAGAACTAGAACAGTAATGCCAACACTGATGCAGTACCACCTATCCTGGGCATTGGAGTGATGGTTTATCAAGCAATAAGGCAGACTGGCCCTGGATGCAGTGATCCCTGAACCCCAGCGAGAGCTTGCTGTAGGCTAATAGTAATAAACTTACTGCACATATTACTGTTGCAGTAGAGAGAAAAACTGGGGGAAAAATAGTTTAGTAACTGGGTTCTAGGGAAAGACAAAAGGAAAAATTTCTTATGGGTATAGCATAAGCTCAGGTTTGTTTCCACAGTTTTCTGCTGAATTCAAGGCACTGAATCCAATGCAGCAAGTCCCAGCCTTGAAAATTGATGGCATCACCCTTTCTCAGTCGGTGAGTTACCAGCCCCATCCCTGTTAACCATTCACTCCTGCCTGCTGCCCCATCTGCAGGGGATTACTTTGCCCCATCTTCTCCCCTGGAGCTCTCATCTGTGCATTTGAAAAGAGATTACATTTAGGATAAACAATCCCACTTGGGAACAGAAATAGCACATAGTCTGCGGGGAAACTGCTGTCAAGAATTTAAGTTCAGTTCTGCTTTGGTTCATAACTCTACATTTCACTGAGCAATTTGTAGTCTGACTTAAATGGCTGTGCCAGGATTTGCCTAAAATTACAGCTGGACTAAATGACAAGGTCACAAGCAGACATTGGAGGGGATATTCTGTTCCCTGAATTGGTAACAAATTTCATTCAAAAGCTGTTGTGTCCTCTTGGATCAGCTTCCCTTTTCAGGTGTTCAGGATGTGAACTTTTCCTTGGTTCTCCAATAACCACTCTCTCTTTGTTCATTACAGCTAGCTATAATTCATTACCTAGAAGAGACACGACCTATCCCCAGACTCCTGCCCCAAGATCTGAAGAAGAGAGCCCAAGTCAGAATGATTGCTGATCACATTGTCTCAGGCATTCAACCACTCCAGGTACTGCCTTGTCAGACCACACAAATGGAAAAATCAAAAAGGATTTCCATCTCTGAAGTTCTCAGTCTCTTTAAATTGTTGCCAGCCAACAGGGTGGCAGAACTTGAGACTTGTGTGTTAGCAGATGATATCTGTGCTTAGCCTGTGCCCTGATCTCCCAGTGGCGGCAACAACAATACAGTGTTTCCAACACAGAAAATCTTACAACACCCCAGGGTTCATTCCAGAAACAGCTGACCCCATATTGTTTTACTACTGGGTCTAGAAAATTTTAGGAAGAAGAGAATTGAACAACCCAAAGGCAGAGGCAAAGGGATACCCTGGGAACTGTTACAGAAAGACAATGCTAAGAGAAAGATTCAGTAGGGTGCATTATTCAATGAGAGTGAGGTCAGGGCTGACCCAGTCAACTGAACTGGAACTGAACAGGCTAGGAGTTCAGGCTTGGCATCTCCTCATCTCCCCTCTCCTCCCCTGAATGATACAGTGGGCAAGATCCAGCCAGCAGCAGTCACCTAACCTAGAGTTTGCTTTACCTTTGCAGAACCTGAGCATCCTGAAACAAATAGGGGAGAAAAAAACAGAATGGGCTCAGAACTGTATCGCATCTGGCTTTCAAGGTACATCCCGCATCCACAATTAGCAGCATTTTGACTCACCTTGCAAAATGCTGCACTGCTGGCATTGTACTCACCTTTTCAAGCAGAACAACAGAACTTTCTAGGCTCACGTCCTGGGATTCTGCCCTGTTTGCAGAGACAGTGCCCTTCCTTCCCAGAGTCCCTTGTCTAGGACTGGTAGCTTTCCAGGGTCTCAGAGGAAAGATGCTGTCCGTAGGGCACTTCTACTGCTGTACATAGAAGAGGAGAAGCCTGGGGCCATCCTGCACACCACAGCAGTTGATGCACTCTGAAGCATGAGGGCTCAAAGGACTTCATCCAGCTGCTTCTAAGCTAGTGCCTTTTGCTTTAAAGTTCCATCAGTCTCTCTATATATATGCTTTTGTAATCAGACAACAGATATCTGATGGCAAATTCCAACAGAGTCTAGCAAGTAGCAGACTGTTTCTTTACCTCTTAGGGAGAAGTAAATTTTGTTTCTTCAAAACCCTTTCCCCCATCTGATGCAGTGACTCATAGGCAAAGGCCCATATTCACTTCTGGACAAACACAAACTGAACCTTTGCATTTCTCCCCTCCCTGTTCACTTATTTCTGCATTAGCCTCTTAGTATTACAGGTACATTGTCTGAACCAGCTGAAATCATGCTGGGTCCAAAAAATCTGAAAGACTCCCATAATTATGCTGTTGTAAGACTCCCTGTTACTTCTAGTTTCTGTCCCAAGTTGGTCCTTTTTCATACTCTGCTCAGGGTCAGAATGCCCTTGTTCATAATTCCCAGTCTTAAAAAGTCTTTGGTGTCCCTTTTAGTTGAGTTTCCAATGCCTCACTCCACTGTACCACCTCTCTTGACAGCACTGGAACAGATTCTGCAGCATACTGCTGGACAGTACTGTGTGGGGGATGAAGTAAGTATCTGAGAGAGTGTTGTGTACCATTACAGAACTGAAAATGCCAGTATCTTCCCTAAAATAGGACAGAAAATTAGTTGAGGAGACAGAGCACAACCCTACCCTGTGCCTGAGGTTACATGCAGTGCCTTCTCAATAAGAAAAAACAGCTGCATGGATCCTACTTAGGCCAATACTAACTGGCAAAGATTTATGGAGATGTTTACTTGTCCCTGCCTATAACCTGCTGATGGCCAGATCCTGCAGCTGTATCTAGGATCTGGCTGCTACTAGATGATGTGGAAGCAGATGACATATATTTCATCTTTAAGAGACCTAGAATTCAAAGTGTCCTGTCCCAGGCGCAAAGCTTGGCTTAAGAAACGTGGGTTCAGTTCTTACCTCTGCTCTGTGAAATCTTGAACCAACTTTCATTTTTCTGCTCTGATTGTTCAGTTTTAACATGGGTGGATTTCACAGAGCCACACACAAGCTGTTCTGACCCTTAGCAAGCTAGAGGCAGCTCAGGCCTCTTCCATTTAGTAGTTCTGTTTGGCAGGCAATTGGATCTTTCCTATAAAAGCCTGAAAAAAAAAAGGAAGGCTCCTGAAATATTCTGTGATGCAGAGAATTGTCCAGTAGCAGCCTTATGGAGCCCTTGGTGGCAAAGGCTATTTACAAGATCTAATGTTGGGAAATAATGTGTTCCATAACACGGACCCAGGACTTCGTGACCTGTGGGACGGGGAGGCAGCTGCCTCTGTGCAGATAGGCAGCTAGCAGTCGCAAGTCCCGAGCCTGTGTACAGAGGCCCTATCACACATCAAGTCTTGACATTGGCAATGTTGCCTAAAATCGAGGAAAAACTTTTCAAGGCAGTATTACCTGGATGAGGTAGAGGATAGTTCTTTACTGAAAAGCTTTTCAGGTTCACAAAGTATATAGATGCACACTCTGCATAGGGGTGCTTACTAATTTTATAACACTACTTATTTACCATAACTAAAGGTTACAATCAACCCAAGAACTGTCCACTCCAGTGCCACTCTCGAGTCTACCTCTTGGCACGGCCCTCTAGAATTGAGTCTGGGGTCCCAAGACCCCTCACTTCTTCACCATCATCATCTTCATGTCACAATCCCTCCTTGGAGCTTCTCCAAGGTCCCCGAGTCTTCTGTTTTGTTTTGACTACAATATGTCTTATTATTCTAGTTCTGGTACATGAGCCTCAAGCAAAATGTTCTAGTGCTATCTTACCCTTAACACAGAAATTCAGGAATGTAGCACAGAGGTAGAAACTGCTAGTTGCTACATTAAATATGAGAAGTTATACAGCTACATAAAAATCTACAAATATATATAAAAATATATATACAAATATATAAAGTCCTAAGGCATCATCAGGAGCTACTTGATACTTCTGCAGTGCAAACAAGCAATATTTACTCATCTTTTCCCAGCCATGTAAATGCCCCTTTCCCTTCATCACATCCCTCTGCAGCTTGCTAGCAGACCTGTTTGCTCAGAGGCAGTTGCTACAGAGGTACAACGTCCTTCAGGCCATTTTGATCAGCTGGTAAATAAATTTAACAGAGAAGTCCTAAAAGCTGATGGCTTCTTCTACTAATGACTGCTGTGAAGTTCTCCTTGTACTGTTGTATTATTTATGCTGAATTAAAGAATTAGATTTTCATTACAAATCCTCTGTACTGGCTGGTAAAATAATTTCTATCCTGCTCTCGAAGTCTGCCACCACTGTGAAGTGTGATGGAACAGGCTCTGAGTTATTCTAACCCCTTTTCTCTGCTACATTTGCAGGTTTCCATGGCTGATCTGTGCTTGGCACCTCAAGTTGCCAATGCTGAAAGGTAATTAAGGCTAAGTTTGAGGCATTCTTCAAGGGCACCTACTCCTTGGGCTGGGCTGTCGGAGCTTACCTTCTGCCGCAACTTGTGCCTGTTAGAAAGTGTCTGTCCTGCCTGCCCTATCCAGTTATGGCTCTTCTCTCCTTGAATTTTCCTATGTAATAAATATTGCCTCTTTTTGAAGGTCCTGGGGGAATCCTGATCTATAACCTTAGAAAAGCAGAGGTTACCCACACTCCACGTTCTCTTTCCCTATTTGCCTTATATTTAGGCTGCACACAGGAGAAAAATATTAATCTAGCTATATTTGTTTAAACCCATACAAGCAGTGGCTGCATGATTCCCAGAAAAAGCACAGTGTCTTCTTACCATGTGCTGCACATTATGTAAAAGCCGGGTGAAGATCACACAATTGTTGGGGTTGGAAGGGAATTGTAAAGGTCATCTAGTTCAACTCCCCTGCTAAAGCAGGTTCACCTAGATCAAGTGGCACAGGATCACATCCAGGTGAGCTCTAAGTATTTCTACAGAGGGAGACTTTACAGCCTCTCCAGACACTAATTAACCTTTCCAGCATTTTATTTTAAACCTACAAGGACAAATATTTTCTGTCATTGTAAATGCCTGTGAGATTCTCCCATACTGGGCAGGCATAGCATACTGCTTTACCCTTCTGCACATGGCTGTACTGGCTGTCTGACTGTTAGTATTTCATAAGTTCTTTTTCTTTTGCAGATTCAAAGTGGACATGGGTCCATATCCCACAATAACCAGAATAAATAAAGCTCTCTTGGAGTTAGAGGCCTTCAAAGTAAGCCACCCATCCCGGCAGCCAGATACTCCTGCGGAGCTGCGAGCTTGAAGCCCTTGTACTCATCAAATCTAGTAAGCTGGACTGACAAAGACAACCACATCTACAGTTTGAGTAGAACTTCAGTGCCAGCAGAAAACCTAGTACTATTGTCTTGCTTTCATCTGGGTGGGAAGGACAGAGGACCTGCAAGTAGCCTGGATAACTTCAAGGAGCTATGGCTGTGCTGGAATGCTTGCAGCTACTAGCTTTTTCTATCTAATCTATCTCCATGAAGCAGATTAAAGCAGAAGCATCCATAATTACCATAAGTTCCCTTTGTATGGCTGTGGGTTGGGGAATGTGTCCACAAACAACTGTAGGCATTGGGCCAATTCTGGACTCCCTACAGGGGTTGCTTCTTTCTACCATCTACAGTGTATAGTATACAGAGTGTGCTTGTCCTTGGAGCTGCCTTAGAGCTATGACATAGTCATCAGTGCCACAGATACAAACAGTAAGAGCTAGTCTCTGGTGGAAGACAGCTTAATCCTAACCTTTATTGGGTCCTGTGGATCTTGAAAGTGCCAAGTCAGCAACTCTGCCACCACTTGAAATAACAAGAGAATTACTAGCTGGAACAGAGGACTTGTACCGCTTCGTTACGTCGCACAGAATCTAATAAAGGTCTGTCTAGAGCAAAGCTAAGTGATTGTGCCGTAGTCAGCAAGGCACAACCAGCTCTCTCCCATACACTGAAAATCCTGTTCTCTTCTTTTTCCCTTCCTCAAACACTGCTCTAGGTGTTTTCTTAGTCTTCAGCTGCAGACTGTTGCCCAAGGGAATCTCACACAGATTCCCTGAAAACAGAATCATGCCTGTACTTTCACTATGAGGACTTTCCAGCTGGCAGGAATAAATCCCATTCCGCTCATTCCAAATGAAACCGAACATCTGAGTCACCTTCAGAATTGAAAGCACCCCAGGAACTCCAGCCCAAAAACCTGTAGGGCAAGAAGGGAAACCCAGATCCTTGTGTCCGTGTTCCTGTGCAGGCTCAGTTCAGATCCCACTGAATGTTTTTACGCCCGAGCCCAAGTACTGAGGCAGGCATATGGGATGGAATTTCTGCCAGTCTGATACCGTATATCAGCTACCCTAAGACAACAATACCCACAGCTTTCAGAAAGACATTACAAACCCACAATCTCCTGTGCCAAGGTAGCATTCACCTACATACAGATACTTGGACTGCCACATTGCTTGGACTCATTTATTGCCATCCACATCTGTATTTAGGCTGGTGAACCCTGCTGTTCAGGCTCATTCTGAGTAGTTTGCATTATCCTAGGTCCAGCTGGATCTTGATGGTGCTGTTGTAAAAGGTTCCTGCACAGTTGGAGCCCCCAAAGACCAACACTGTGTGCAGGTTGTGCTCCTCTTTGTTCTTGTCTGTATCCATCAGGTGGGCAGGAGTCAGGTCAAGCAATGTGTGGCCAGCTCGAGGCACAGAGCAGAGGTCGTGGTGGATCACTGTGCTCCATGAAAGAGTATCTGAAGTAGAAAGGTGTTATCAATACCGGCAAGCCCACTCCTAGTGCAAGGGATAAAACAAATGGACCAGACTAGGTGTTCAGAAACACCACTGCAGCCCCACAGTCACCTTCAGCTATGGAAACAAGGCAGGAGAGTCACTCACCTAAGTGGAAGACATAGGCATCATGCAGGGCTCCCTTGGCATTGCACCCACCACTGATTAGAATCTTCTGGTCCGAAACAGCCAGAGCTGCATGAAAACTATGACCAAAGCAAAGTCAAAAGGTGAGGACAGCAAAATCTGCTGGGGTAGCCTCAGTCAGAGCAATGGACAGGGGTGGGCAGACTTCATCTGCTAGGAGGCTAGGGCTTAAGCTGCAGAAAGGAAGTTAACTTCTGCTTCTCTTCTACCCCAACTTGCTGAATAACCCTAAAAGAGCTGTATGTTCACCTCTGCAGTTCAGGCCATGATCAGGCCTGAAGAGTACCTCATCTCAGAAGGAACTGTCAAAAGTCCTATGTTTTGCTTTAGAGGGGGAGATAGCAGGCTAGCTGGGCTTTGCCCTGATTTAGGTAATTGTTCTAGTGGGCAATGGCATCCCATTAGGAACAATTAGTCCCTGGTACAGGAGTTTCTTCCTCTCTGTGTGGCACAGTACCTCTCCAAGTACTGACAAGACCAAACACTACAGTGCACTAGCATACAGCAAAAAGGTTACCCTAGCCTGAAAGGCAGATTTCCAGGTAGACTAAGGGATGTGTATCCCCCAACACCATATGGGCACCAACAAGGACAGCACAGGAATTCCTGGTCCCACAGGAGAGGAGCCATCCACTGTGTTTTGACTAGTGGGACAGAGATGCAACTGGGTCTAATCACCAGCACTGTTTAAGCCTGTCTTCAAGGAGAAAGGACAGAGGAAGAAGATAGATCTGCGATCTGCAGTAGGATCTTACCAACGTGCAGAAGGCTGTCCTGCGAGGAGGGGGACTGGTGTGTACTCCATGAAACCTGATAGCCAGAGAAAAGGCAGGTGAAATATCCAAAAAGCTCAACCTCATAACTAGACTTCAATAAAAAACTTCAATACTCTGTCACACCAGCAACCTACTTGCTCTATTACCCAGCTGCTTAAAAAAAAAGCAGTCTTGTTTTTCTTCATTCCCTACTCTATTACCCCAGAAAGGTGTTGGGTTTTCTTGTTTGCTTTATTTTTTTTATCCCATAGTTCTTCCATTTCCACTGTCTAGTCAGGAGTTTTTATAGTTACAGTTTATAATTATTGCTATCTTCCCATCGAGCATGCCTCATCCCCCAGTCCCTGCCTTAGAATGGATCTTCGCAAGGCAGCCCGACTGTCACAGACTTTCTTACCCAGATCCAGAATGTGCATGTCACTGAGGTAGAGAGAAGTCCTCCGACCCCCAAAAATCAGCAGCTTGTTTTTCAGTAGAGTAGCTGAATGCCTGGGCAGAGAGGAAGTAAGTGAATAAAATATCTACAGCAAGTTCACAAAACTTCCATTTTATCCTTGGCTTCTTCTGTGGAGCTGCAGTCTACACCTGCCTCTACCTACAGCCACTGCAGCCCAAGGACAGAATTCCATCAGAATTCATGACAGGAGGTACTGAGAGTCACATTGCTCAAAACATATCCCTGTTTGAAGAAGTGAACAATGGAGAACAATCACCTAGTATGTAGGAAATTACACTTATGTCAGAGGGAAGGTGAACAGAGGTTTCCTGCTCTATTTTAAAGGGCTGAAATTAGAGCACTCTCACCCAAGCCTAGGCAGAGGCTTCTCCCCTTCTGAGATGGGTTGATACCAAATTTCATGCTCTGGATTGAAGACATAGAGCACATTGCTGCAGGGTCCAACTGCCAGCGATGCCTTTTTGGGGAAAGTTCCTCCAAAAACAAAGAGCTCCTTGTGGTAGATAGTTGCACTGTGGTATGTGAGCACTGGTATCCTCCCTTTAGCCTGGAAAAAGTTCAGCATATGTTTACTGCAAGAAGCATATTATTTGCTGCATGACCCATAGGAAAGGGGCCCACATCATGCAGTGAGTTTGAGAAGTCTCGATTTTCACTTTATTAGTTCACCAGAACCAGGCAGACAGTACATTCTTTGCACACTCTGCACCACCAGAATGCTCTGATAAGAGAAGGAAGTCAATCTCCCACACCACCTTCCTCAGAAGATGACGTGGAACAGAAAGATCTCATTCAGGCTTATTCTGTAAAAGCTATCTTGCCCCTTAGCCAGGAAAGGGATAGTCCCTTGCTGACAGGACCCTCTTCTCTGAGTTCTGTGCTCAGGGCAGTCCCTGATTTGAGAAGACTAACTCTTCACCTCAGCATCTGGTGCTGCTCTCAATGGCATATAAAATGAGAGGGCATTTCCCTCTGCTGCTTGCGCAGTACCTCCCACTCATGAGCTCAGTCAGACACAGCCCCCCGCAGCAACCATTTTTTCACCTTGCTTCATTCACTGTAGGCACAGCTCCTGACTTCTGTTGAGCTTGCAGCTTTTCAACATATTGTTCTTATATCTGTCAAACCCAACTAAGCATCTCAGACAACCTGCAGCAACAGTGGACCAAGACTACTACTGGAATAAGGACATGGGCATATTGACTGCCATACTCAGGCAGAACCTGCCATCCCTCCTGTGCTTTTCTTTTGGAAGAGATGCAATACTCACAGCCACAAGGAGCCATTTCCAGGTGACTGTGTCCAGAATGTAGATGCTGCTGTAATCTTTGTCCTCCCTTATGCCCCCGAAGATGTAGATACGCTTGGTGTCAGGGTCATAGGTAGCTGTATGACCATGCAAGCATGATGGCATGGCATTTTGTAGCTCAAAACCCACTGGAAACCATAAATCACTGTCTGTGGGAGCAACATCAGACAAATAGTGTGGGAGTTCAATGATGCTCTTGATTTAAAGAATATGTCACAAAATTTTACTCAAAACCTTGCTCCCTTTATCTCCTTCTCTCCTTTGATTCATGGCTAGAGAGGGAACTCATACAGAATTGTTTCTGTGTAAGGAATGAAGGGGAACAGCAAAGAGAAAGAGAGGACCAGTGAGGTGCAGAAAGATATAAAGCACTGGAATTGTATCTCACACTTCACCAGTCACCACACACAAACTCCAAACTGCACTGTTCCTTTTACCCCTTAAAATTCCCCCAACTCTTTCCAGAACTTATACCTTAGCTTCCAGAGGTCTCTCACGCAAAACCGCAGAGCCTCACATGGCACTCTATGCTGTCAGCTCAGCCTAGTGACCATGCTAGAAGATGTGACACCTTTGCTGTTCCCTCCACATGCACAGACCCCAAGTGCCTTCTCTCATTTGCATGGGTTGTCCTTGAGTGCCACTGCCCCCACTGTCTTTGACAGTTCTAAAGTCCCCACCAATTTCCAGCTTCCAGAGTACATCCTTGCAAGACTGCTGATCGACACCTTCTCCACCAATCAGAACAGCTGTCCCCAGGTCACTGAGGCACATGGCATGGCACCACCGAGGGCTGGGAGCACCTGAGGAGAGGAGAACACAGGGCTGTGAGAAGAGTGAGATAAGACACCTTTAGCTGCCTTCCAGGTGAGGGAGAACAAGATAGCTGAATGCTTAGAGAGAAGTGGGAAGGCA
This sequence comes from Sclerurus mexicanus, assembly GCA_013396755.1. Lineage (NCBI taxonomy): Eukaryota > Metazoa > Chordata > Aves > Passeriformes > Furnariidae > Sclerurus > Sclerurus mexicanus. The sequence goes on from VWZF01004831.1 coordinate 107,295, forward strand.
AGGGCCTCTGTGGTAACAAAAGACATAGCTCCCTGAGAAACCTTTTCAGTTGGCTCAGCAGAATAATTTCTGTATTGGGAGAGACATCACAAGCAAAGAGTAGCTGGATGTAGGATGCATACAAAACTGCCACTTCAAACAGACTTGGATGTCCATTGATTACCCATCCCCAGAAGTGATATCCCAGTTGTGCTATCCCCCGTGTTACTTCTTGTGAGGGATGGTTACCCAGGGACAGCTTAGCTTGTTAGTGCCTAAGAACAATCAGAAGCCTGGACCTGCTTCCAGAGATATTCCTCATCCTGATCCTTCCTTTCTCTCCCAAGCCTCTGCAGTTGGTGAGCAAGCTAACACATTTCAATCAAAATCTATTCCACATCTTACCCTTTTCCTCAAATGGCTGTACACCCAGAGGTGTTGCTGAGATTCAGAGGGGCTACAGAAGTATACTGGAGAGCCTGGCAGTACTGGAAGCACCTATACTAAGAGCAATTCCATGGAGAGGAACAGTATATACACAAAACCTACTTGTTATTCTCCATCACTGGGGAGACACAGGGTGAAGCATGAGAAGCTTTTGACGTTAAAAGGAAGGAATAGCATCACCAAGTGACTGAAAAGACAAACTGCAGTATAGGAACCAAATCCTCACCTTGCAATTCTTTCACCGCCAGATCTGCAGAGGGAACACAGAGATGGCCTCATAAAGAAAGCAGCCAGCAGACATACTGTGGAAAGTGCTCAGCTCCATAGTTTAAGAGCCCTTTGACCTCTCTTTCTCCAACCCCCAGAACAAAGCAACCTCATTGCAACAAACATGGTACAAGACCAAGAATCATGAAGAAAATCTTATCAAAAGAAATGCCAAAAACAAGTAAGAGCAGGGCACACTTCCTTTGGCTGCCATCATGCTGTCACCATTGTATTTTATCCCTCTGATGGAAATTCATTTTCCCCTTCTCACACTGCCTGCAGTGGAAGGATAGAGCTATATTAGCCTGTATGAGAAGCAAGCCAAGTCCAAATAAGTCATTTGACATGGGGACTCCTGAGTTATTGTCAAACTTTTACATGTAAGCTTGGTCACACCCTGGAGGTGACTTTGAATTCACACTCCAGAAGCCTACGGTTTTGTTTCCAAACCCCTTGGCAGTTACCTTCTCACTACTGAAAAGTCAGTACAATTATACTAATTATATATATCTTCTTTTTCATATTTTCTATACTGTAATAACAAGCAATGTCTGGTATGGACTAAGTGATATGCTGTTAGTAGGAGAACAAACAAACTAATGGAAATGTTGCAGAATGTCACATTAGGTAACTTTCTTGTGCCTCAATTTACTCTTTTGTAACATAAGGCTAATGATGTTTGCCTTCATTTATAAAACATTTTTACTTGTATGAAGAGATAGGCATATTATATCATGGTACAGTGTTGGCACTAAGAATATCCCATGTTCTATTTCTGGCCTTTTCCTAACAGGCAAAAATTCATCAAGCAGTTGATCGTGGAATAAAGAGCATTCTCAGCATTTGCAAGCCAAGGCAGACAAGCTGCTCATGCCTTGGAGGTATACAGAGAAATGGAGTGGGAAGTTGGAGCCCAGCAGCACTGACAGATCATTCAGACAAGACCTGTAGAACAAAGCTGGAAGCTACCAGAGTTACCTTCTTCATCAAGATCTCTCTCAGATGCCGTGGGTTCAAATAAAACTTTCCTGGGCTTCTTGGAATAGACTCTTGATGGTCCTTGGACAGGACTCTTCCTCCAGGCCTCACTGGATTCCACTTTGTGAGATGGTGGCTTCAGGGCACAGGGTATCACCAGGGTCTTCAGCTGTGTGTGGACATCCTTCCTCCCAAGCCTGGATGCTCTAGCAGCAATCTCTGAGTTCTGGCTCTTAACCTGTGACAAGAGTCCCAGTCAAATCAGCTCTGAAGAAAAAGACCCAAGGCTACTATGAATTCTCTTACTGGGCCAGAGATTAGTTTCACATAGTGCTTGTTTTCAGGCTCATCTTCCCATTGAATCCTAAGGGCCAGCATGCCAACAGTATCAACTGCCGAAGAGATGCCGAGCAATGCAGCTACCTGCTGTTGTGTGCTGTGGTCCACTTTCAGGCTGCTGACTGCTGGGCACAGCTGAACAAGGCAACTGGCACTCCCTCTGTGCCAGGAGTAAACAGGCTGATCCACCATCCCACCAAGAACTGGTAAATTCAACCTTTCCAAAGGCATCTCAGTGGAGAATATCTCCTTCTTGAGCACAAGTGAATCTTTGGTTCCAAAACTTGCTTAGCCATGTCTAAGTAAAAGAGTGGCAGCAAATGTTTCTGCTAGATGTCAAGGGAGAAGTTACTAAGGGAGGGTGAAATAGCAAGAGAAAGGCTCCAGTATACACATACCACAATATGATCCTTCAGGATCTGGCCAGTGGGTCGATCATTTGCTGGGAGCACTGGTGACTGGGTGGTCTCTGGGACAAGGAAGGGGTGGGTAGGTGTACTGCTGCAGACACCTCGGAGCAGCTGTGGCAGAAACAGTGACAAAATAAAGACATAGCAACAGTGCCAGCCTCCAACCACAAAGACATCTTGCAAGGGACAGATTCACTGTAATGGAATACCCCACGTTTCCTCTGCTGCACCAAAAGAATAAACAAGGAAAAGGAAAGCTAGACACTGTGATATGCTAAATCCAAGGGCTTCAGTGCAAGGTAAAACTGTTCTAAGTACCAAAGACTCAGGAAAGAGTGGAACTGGAAGTGAACTGCTCTCTGCTGCCAATCTCCTGCAGCACAGAAGGTGTTCTGGCAAAGCTGTGTTTAGAGGGTAGGCCTGGAGCATCACAGAGAGTTTGGGCTCAGAACAGATGTGCATTAACAGATTCACATTTGTCAGCTCTACCTTAGAGTAGCAAAGAGAAGGAAAAGGAGAGGATGGGAGCGGAAATTCTATGGCTCAAAAGTGACAACATGTGGAACCCCAGGCAGGAGGACAGGAGAATGTAAATTCTTTTACCTGTCCATTGACAGTCAGGACAAGCCTCACAGGCTTGCCTTTGTCCATCTCTTTCAATGAGGCCATGAAAATATCCATTCTCCAGTCACCTTCCCACACCAGAGACCTGCAAAAGGGACCATGGGTTTTCAGTCTACAAGAAACACTAACCAGGACAAAATTCCTGCTCCTGCACTAGATGGTAAAAGCCCAAAGCCAAAAAAAAAAATCCAGTCCTGAAAGCAGCCAAAAGGAAATTGAAAGCATCAGTAGAGAGAAACACCATCGTGGAGGACCAGCAGGCCTGAGCAGCTCTGGGACAACACCAGCAGAAACAAGGCAGCACCAGAGATGAGAAAGCCTTTCCAGGATTCCCCTCCTGATGCCCTGGCAGCTCCTGCCCCAACCTGCGCGTGGGCTCCAGCGTGCCAACCCGCTGTGGCGGGACGCCTGGGCACACCAGCACGTCCACGGCGATGCTCGTGTCCACAGAGTAGCAGCTCCAGTCCCCCAGGCTGAACACCACCAGCTGCCTTGGCAGCGGCAGAGGCAGCCAGGCCTGGAAACCCATCTTGCTGGACTGGCTGCGAGGGGAGGCAAGAAGAACAACACAGATAATCATCAAGGACTAATGAAAGGTAAAAAAAAATACATATGAAAAGGCCTAGAAACACGCTTATGCCACGAAAGGGCGCAAGGAGAGGGTCCGTGTCATTTGCAGATGAAACCATTCAAGGATGCAACGCGTGCCCGGGAGGCTGGGAAGGGAGCGCGGCCAGGGGCCGGGGCAGCGCAGC
>VWZF01004831.1:111333-128073 GCA_013396755.1 Sclerurus mexicanus
CCGGGGCCGGGGCCGGTGCCGGGGCCGGGGCCGGGGCCGGCTCTGGGCGGCAGCGGGGCGGCCGGGGAGCAGGGCCGGCTGCTGGCTCTCCGAAGCCGGGTCCACCCTTTGCCTTTGTACCTAATTATACCCGTTAAGAGAATCACAGAACCGATTAGGTTGGAAAAGACCGACGAGATCATCGAGTCGAACCTATGACCAAACACCTCCCTGTCAACTAGATCATGGCACTAAGCACCACGTCCAGCCTTTCCTTGAAACATCTCCAGGGACAGTGGCTCCACCACCTCCCCGGGCAGCCCATTTCAATGTCTACTCACCGATTCTGTAAAGAAATTCCTCCTAATGTCCAACCCGAACCTCCCCTGGCACAACATTATGTCCTCTCGTCCTGTCGCTGGTTCCCTGGGAGCGGAGTCCGACCCCTCCTGGCTACAGCCGCCTTCCAGGGAGCTGTGGAGAGCAATAGCCTCCCTCAGCCTCCTCTTATCCACACCAAATAACCACAGCTCCTCAGCTATTCCCCATAGGACTTCATTCCCACTACACCATTCCTAGAGCCCAAACCGTACTTCCCTTTCCCAGAGCGGGTTAATTTGCTTGCCAATTCCTAAATGATTGTGTCTGTACACATTTCTTGCAGCCTTCACAAAAAGGAGCAGGTGCGAATCTTGCTTCTTGTACTTGGCAGTCAGGGTTCCTACCAAAGAAAGGCGGCATGGTGGCAGATCTTAGCAGTCACCTGTGTGTGTATGTATTATTACAGAGACTCCACTGTGTATCTGATACCACCTGTATAATGAGTAGCTCTGCTAAGCTGAAAACTGCTGTTGCTAATCGAACACCACTAAAAGCAATGACAGACTTCAGCAGCCACAGGACAATATTCTCCCTGTGCAACTAAAACAGGGAAGAGTTGCTTCCCTGGCAGAGCCAACAAAGCCTCCTGCAAGGCCTTCACTGAGCAGCTTATGATCAGTGTTTCTGCTGCAGCCTAACCACAAAAATTGCAGCGTGTGGGGCGGAAAGAACTAATGTATCATTTGTTTTTCTCAGTTTTCCTCTTGGCCATAGGTTGTAATCAAGTGCACGGCAATCAGGTAGCTGTAGCAGTGTTTCTGTTTGGTGGTCTTAAAATGCTACGAAACATCTTTAACTTGGCAGAATCATCTATCCCTTTGATCAACTCACCTTATGAGTGCTCCTGCCCATCAGTTATTTCATAAAAGTGCTCCAAGGAAACATCACCCTAGAACTGGGACAACTGAACCTCTGTAGCACTTGTTTTGCCAAGCTTCTTAATGAGACAGGTGAGAAAACATTACTCTGGCTGCAGGCATCATTCCTCTTTTTGACCAGAAAGTGCTTCCTTCAGTACATGTAACTATAATCTCTGTAGTATGATAAAATTGATGAGCAAAGCAGCTATGAGAAGCTATGAAGGGCAAACATTTTCCTCTAGACAATTTAATGAGTATCTGCTAACTAAAGAGATGTTTTTAGTCATTCAGATTGAAAGCTGAAGTAATAGGGGATCTCTGCAAATGGAGGTGAGAAGTACCAGTATGAAACACTGGAGTGTAAAGTATTCAAACTCTACCTGTGTTCATTATATGAGATTGGCTACTTGCTTTTCCTCTCCAATTCTTCAAATATTCAGTACAATCTCAAGCATTGCAGAGAATTTGAAGATTTCTTTTGGAGATATTTGAAGAAAAATATCCCAGCAAGTCATTTTAACAAGATGAAAAATTTCCTGGCTGAAACCGTCATCACCAGCTGACAACAGAGCATTCTCCTATCCATTTGCAACCAGAAGGTCCAGTACACTGCAAAGTGTTTGCCTCTTCTTTGCTTGTAAAAAAAAGTTTAATTGTATTCTTGTTTTATTGGAAAGTCTGTAGTTTGGTTTTTCATATCAAGATAATCCCTTTCTTTAAACAGAAGACAAAGTTCTTGGTTGCATAGTGAAAAGTTTATTTAAAGAGAATAAGTTTCAATATATTATTACAAATCAACCACAACACATCAAATATAAACAATACAAATCAAGTGTAGAAGGAAGGTACACTATAAATATAGTCTTCATATATGCCCTTTGGCAAGAGGTCCAGTGCCACATTTTGTTAAAATATCCTCTTCCCTATTTAAAACTCACATCTTGGGAACCCATGAAAAGCAATCAGCACACAATTTTGAAATCACAGGACATCAAAAATATTCACATCACATAGATATGGACTGACAGACAACCATTACAATTCACAAGAACGTAGGTCTGAAAAAGGTATGACCAGCTACAAGATGCTCCCCATTGAAGGACTATGCTAGCGGCTTGGAGCTCTGAGTGGAGGAGGGCAGCCTGCTTCCCTCTGAGGAGGACAGAGTCACCAGGGCATCCTAGAGGTTGCAGGGAAATGATCTCCAGCTATTTACAATTTCCAAACATAGCTCCTAAACTTCAAGGTCATTACTTGACAAGGCATCCCTACCTCTGGTCCTTTGCATCTTGCATCCTGCTTCTTGCCCAAGGGACTTGACTCACCAGTCCAGGTGGTCTTAAAACAGATAACCGTCACTGATGAATCACAAAATTCTTCCTCTCTGCCTGCCCAATAAAGTGTACCTTTCTTGTATGATGCTTCTGAAAAAGCAACGTGTAAAATCCAGAACAGAATGTAGAAAAGCTAAGGGGAGTCAGACCCATCATCCACCTGGAGTAATGTTATATCTTCAGCTGCAACAGCACCATTGCTGCAGAATGAGTAGCCATAGACTCTTTCTGGGTGAATGTGGAATATCCCCACAGAAAATTCTCCTCCTTGCAATATACATTTGAACTCTGCAGTTTTATGTACCTTCTAAAACTTTATTTAATTGGTATTTACTGCAAATGAACTTATTTAAATAAATGATTTAGCATTTTGACTTCGGCTAAACTCCTGTCTTCTTTCATAGTGTAATTAGCCAATGTATTTAACACAATCAGTTCCCAGTTTTTCATTCTGCCAGTTAGGAAGTTCTCATTCACCTACATGACACTGTCACATCAAATATTTTCCCACATATGAGAAAAGGAGAAACAGTCTTTTCTTTCACACTTGTAGAAGAAAGGAAAAAAACCAAACAACTTTGTTGCTTTGGTCTCTTATCTAGTCTCAATATGCACAAGCACACACCACTCACAATGCTAGATTCCAACACTCTTTTTAGAGAAAATGGTGAATGGCCAAAAAGGAACATTCTTCTATGTCTGTCTAGTGTTCCTCTGGTCATTGGATTTAGCATCAGCATATCAAAAGGAGTAGCCCTCTGAAGTTCCTAGATATCTGACAGCAGCATATGATTTTAAAAGGCAGTCTATGAACAGCTTAGATCTCCAGGAACAGCCCACAGGGGCTCTCCTTGCCTGACCTTAGGAAATGCCTGCCCACTACCCAAATAGGCAGAGAAATTAGAAGAAATCCCTTGCATTAGTGACCTATGACTCTTATTTCAGACATGCTCCTTGTTCCTAAGGCACCTTGTGATAAATCCTCTGTAGAGTGGCTTTAGTAGGGGTGGTGAGACAAGGAGGAAGGGTATAAGCAGTGGGGATAAAAGTGAACTCATTTGGAGATTCATTTTCTACCCTAATTCCCCACAAGAATAAGTCTCTCAGCAACTACGTATGTAATAAGGTTCACCTCAAACCCACCTCACAAGGTCTGTTATCACTGTGATAACCGGCCCACTGCAGGCCACAGATGGAGGTTACCTGCACACACAGTTAAAAGGAGACAAGCACGCAGGGTAAAGCCACAAAGAAACGCATGTGGCTGCCTTCTAGACTCAGTGCACAGTAACTCAACTTTCTGAGCACCTGAAGTCGGGCAACTAAGCTCTTTCTCTTACACATTTTTGTCTTACCTGTTCATGTATTAAATGGGTCCCAGGCATTAATTTGCTACAAGCCTATCTCTGACACCAAGAACCTTTCATAAGAACATGTATTACAGGCTTCCAAAGAATCAGAGTAAATGTAATCAGTACCACTGGTCCATGATTTAAGCAATTTAAGTCTCTGTCCTCAGAAAAACACATACATTTTAAACTCCTGCTGCTACATTACAGCTAAAGTGAAAAAAACAAACAACAGAAAGTTTATTATCTTCTCTGACATAAAAAATACCAAAAAGATTGTTAGCATTATTATAATGAAACAATTATATAAGCTAATTTTTATACAAGTCCTTCACCATAGGACTGTCTTGTATCTCTGGCTGGACATGTAAATTTTATTTAAATCTAAATTATATACTAAACAAAATGGAAAGCAATTTTGTGCTTTCACAAAAACAAACCCAAAACAGAAAAGAAGCTTATTCCTTGATTTAGCTTTCTGAATTTCTAAACACAGTTACAGAGAAAAGAAACACATTTTGAAAACCTGTCTGAAATCTTTGCATAAAAACAAAGAAGCAATTTTCATTTCCCTAAGATTAATTTTCCTCTGAAGTGCAACTGCATTTTTAATTTATTTTTCTTTCTAGACCAAAGGTCTAGTTCCAAAGGTCTCTATTTAAAATAAGAAGGGTTTCCATAACTACCTAAGCCAGCTAGCAGGATTGACTACAGATCCGGAAAATACACCAAACTGAAAAAATTATGCATCCCATATAAGATTACTTCTTTGAAACAACTATGGTTTGATTTTGAATGCGAATGGCTGCTGTTAATGACTGGCTACACAGCCAAGCTATTGGGTTTATCAGAAAATGAATAAAGACCCTGTATCCTTCCAAAGAGAAGTTGTCGCTTGGATAATGAATGCTATCTGAATATCTGAGAAACAAAATACTTGTGTAATGTGAAAAGAAACAAAATGAGGAATTATCCTGTACATCCGTGAAGTTTCTGTTTCCTGCAGATGAAATATTCCTAAAACTATCCTGTGTTCATAAGAGATACCAAGTATTTCTTGTAAACTTAAGCAGTGAAACAACACATGCCAAATGCTTTCAGTTCTACTGCAGCAGGCCTCTCTGTGGGCACACTGCATTACAGACCAGGCACATACTGATTGGGATGTGATTGGGATCCACATTCAATGCTGGTTTTGGGCTTAAGTCAATGAGATCAGGTAGAGGGACACAGTTCCAAAAAAGTGACCTGAGCCTTATTAAAGGTTAGTCTACTCTTCAGAAAGGAGGAACTGATCAACGTGTTGGCCATCTACAGTGCAATTTATCGTAACAACCTTAACTAATGGCTTGAATACTTGCACATACTATTTATGTGTCAGTGAGTGAACAAAACTGGCTGTAAGGAGGCCTTACTAATTTTTTATAACATGACAAAATATATTTCAAACCTTAATATGAGCAACAAACAGGAGAGGAAAGTAGCTGTGAGTTAGCAACAGGGGGCCACAACATAAAGAGGAGTTTTTAGTGGAGATAACCCACTATCCCGCAACAAGATGTGCAGCTGATAATTCTGGAATATCTAATGTATGTACAGATCAGAGTTTCTTTCATCGTAAATAAATCCTAGTTAGAAAGTGGAATAGCTGCCAGATAGTGCACACAGGGTCCTGCAGATCTCACACCAAAGGGCCAAAAGCAATCATTGAGTAGGGCAGTGCTGACACTGTGGTCAGACTGAAGGGTCTTTTTCATCTTCTTCTGTTTAGTGCCTAGAGTGACAGTGTGTTCTCCCCTCCCACTTTTCTGCTTGAGCAATAGCCACCAGCAGTGGTTGCGACAGCTGTATCTGGCTTAAGTTGGACTCTGAGAAGACAGATAAGAATACAATCGTTAAGGGCCATAAGTCTTGCTCAACAGCTAAGGGCCAGTTGAGCACGAGCCAACCCAAAACACAGCTTGTATGCAAATATGAGTCAATCATCTTATTCTATAAATAGTGGATAGCCCAGGGCCTGTTACACTCTCCTGCATGGCAGTAGGCTGTGCACCAGGATCTCCACTTGAGTAGGGATGCCTCTTGGGGTTAACTACTCAGGGCTGAGAAATTCCTTGCTGTAACAGATTCTCACTAAGTGCTTAAAAGCATGCTAAACTTTGAAACCCTAGGTGAGATATAGCATTGATTGTGCACATATAATCCTTTAGATGCAGACCACTGGTCAAGTGTTGGACTAAGCCACACCTAAACTGCCCTTAAGAAAGGAGTTTAGAAAGCAAGGGGATCCTTTCCGAACCTCATGACTCAGCAGAGGATCTCCCTGACAGTTTTACCTAACCCTGTCCTCATGCAGTAACAATTAAGTATACCTTGTCATCAAATCTTGTTATTGTCACATTCACTCACAGAATGTTTTGGGTTGGGAGGTGACCTTAATGATCATCTAGTTCCAACCTCCCTGCCATAGGCAGAGACACCTTCAACTAGACCAGGTTGCTCAGAGCCCCATCAACCTGGCCTTGAACACCTCCAGGGATGGGGCATCCACAACTTCTGTAGGCAACCTATTTCAGTGCCTCACCATACTCACAGTACAGGATTTTTTCACAGTATTTAATCTAAACCTACTCTCTTCCCTTTTGAACCCATTCCCCCTTGTCCTGTCACTACTCTTGTAGATAGTCTTGCCTCATCTTTCTGTGTGGATGGATCCTGATCTGAGCAGATCCCACGTGCATGGACCCTGTGTCCGTATCACTTGGCTGACACCTCTGCATTTCTTACCTAACTGCACCAGCGCTGTAGATACACTGCAGTGCCTCATTCCCAATGTAAATGTTGTTCCTGAAGCAAAGCAGGATGTGCCCGTAACAGCAGCATCTATGCTTGCCATGCTGCCCCTGTTGGGCTATGTGTGCAGGAGATGGGTTACCCCTGGTTCACAGCACTGACCTGAGCAAAGGATACCCGGTGAGGAAGGAGATGAGGTGGGTTTGGTAAGCCATGAGAACAGCCTGTAGAGCACCTGAGGAATTTGACATGCTCCAATTTCTGCTGCATGTAGTGCTTAATGTGGCAGAGATGTCCTGTACTCCGTAAGTAACAGAGGGATTGCACAGTGCAGTCAATTCTGATGTTCCTGTCACCGTCCTGCCTTTACAGTCCTTGTCTGTCAAAGTAGTTTGTACCCTGTGTGTGTGAGCTGTGTGGACAGGGCTGACGTGACTGACGTCTTGCTGTGTGAGTGATGCTTCATGAATCTCTTGGTCACATATTTGATCATAACTTTCATTATTCACAAACCAATGCTCTAAAAAGGGAGGGAGGGGTGAAATCCCCCATAATTTTTGCTAGCGATTTGCTTATCTAACTAAAGTCTCCCTTAAACTAGAAGCTGCTGTGCCAGGATACTGTTGACTGCAGAATGTGATGGGTAACTCAGGTGTCTGAGCTGCAGAAGTGTCCTCTAAGCACTCCAGTGCTACTGCTGGGGTCAGTTTGCTTATCAACTTATCAGTGAATTATTTTACTATATTGGGATGAACAGCTGTGCAAAATATGATGAAACTGTTCCTGTATTTATAGTGCTTCTAGAGGTTTTGGTAATTCAGATTTTATTAGCAATTACCACCTTTTAATGAAATGTTTATTCCTTTTATAAAACAGCCCATGAAAAAAAATATAATTTCTTAGAGCCAGTTATTTAAACACTATTCTCCATCTAAAGACCTGAATAGCCTGAGTTTTTTGAGAATTTTTGAAATTTCTGTCTGAATGTGAATTATTGTACTTCCTCAGCTTTTTCTGTTTCACATTAGCTAATGTTACATCATGTATCTGATGGATAGAGACCATAATTTGTAAGCTTTGAGGATCCAGGCCCTTTTCTCTTTCTCCTAAGACTCAAAGAAGCTGGAAAAGAAGTATAGTCCCACCTCCTGACAATTTGGCACAGTTACTTCCAGCACTGTGGCCTTAATTTCAGCAACTGGCTTGTGTTGTTAAAGCCCTTACTAAATTTACAATTCTCATGTTGTTGATATCTTTTACTTCGAGTTATGAAAGTATTTTTTCCAAATAAAAAAAGCAAAAAATAAGGTAGGGAACAACCCAGTGAATTCCCTAAAAAAAATGTAACTGCCATTTTTTATTTCCTCTAACAGTCCTGTACAGTTTCACCACTGAGTTTCAACACCACCAAGTCTTCCCAGAACCTGCAGAACAGACTGACGTACCCTGGCAATATTGAGCACACATGTATGTGGCTGGTCTTGTTGCTCTGGAACATGACCAACAGCTGTATTTTATGTGCAGCCTTTCTCCTGATGTTGGCCCATAGTGTTCTTTGTGTGATCATAAATAGTTTTTATGGTATTTTCCAGTGACTTGGTATAAAAGGTCCATAGAATCATACAATATGCTGAGCTGGAAGAGACCCATTGGTATCATTAAGTGCAACTCCTGGGCCTGTGCACAATGCACCAAGAATAACACCAGGTGCCTGAGAATGTTGTCTAAATGCTTCTTGAACTCACACAGGCTTGGTGCTGTGACCACTTCCCTGGGAAGCCTGTTCCAGTGCTCAACCACCCTCTGCGTGAAAAACCTTTTTCCTGATATCCAATCTAAACCTCCCCTGACTCAACTTTATTCCTCTAGTCCTGTCACTGGTCAGGAGAGTGAAGAGATTGGTACCTGCCCCTCCACTTCCTCTCATAAGAATGCTGAAGACCACAATGAGGTCTCTTGCAGGTTGAACAAACCAAGTGACCTCAGCTGCTCCTCATATGGCTTCCCCTCCAGACTCTTCACCAACCTTGTAGCCCTTCTTTAAACACTTTCTAATGGCTTAATGTCTTTTTTATATTGTGGCACCCAAAACTGAACAGAGGACTCAAGCTGAGGCCACTCCAGTGCCGAGCAGAGTGGGACAATCCTCTCCCTCGATGACTGGCGATGTTTTGCCTGATGCCCTCCAGGACACGGTTGGACCTCCTGGCTGGCAGGGCACTGATGACTCATATTCAATTTGCTGTCAGCCAGGACCCACCAGGTCTGTCTCTGCAGCGCTGCTCTCCAGTCCCTCATTCCCTGGTCTATAACACAACACACAAACTATCAAATGTTGTTAAATCACTGTTTTATATCAACAAACATACTGCTACTTCTCAGTTACAAGTGAAGAGCATCACTCCATCTGTAACATCGAGGAACTTGATAGACAAAAGATGAAAAAAAAAATGAAACACTAACACCTTACCTAAATTGCTCAGGCATAATTCAAGTGCTGTACAAAGGCCACAGGATGGTCCTTCATTTCATCCAAGAAAGGCAAAAGGAAGGAATAGCCCTCTCTGAGCTGCTGAATGAAAGAGTATCTTGCTCTGACAGATACTGAACCCTGCTGTTCTGTCTCCCTTGAAGGTTGTCCTGTGCTTGCCATACTTGGATAAGGCAGTTTTGCAGCTCCCCCCTCACCCAGGTGCACACACACTCTCTTTTGAGAAAGGTGGCTGTTTTCTGCCCATCTCAGGGCCCAAAGCAGCAAGAGCTCTTCTCCTTACCCTGACCAACTCTGCTCCTTGCCTGCTCACCAAGAAAGCACTGCTAGGAGCACAGCAGCTCTTTGCATTTCCACTCCTCCTGCTCCCAGCTTGGGCTGCTCTACTGTAGTCTATTTCTCCTACCATTATGACCTATTAAGTGCTCTGGGGCAGCGAATAAGTAAGCAGAGATACTCAAAAGAGCTTGAATATGGAGCAAATTGCACAGCATTACAATATACCCTTAATAGGAAATATGCAGCCCTCCTATGAGAGCAAAATCTTTGGCTTTAACTACCCCAAAGTAATTTTGTCCATCATTCCCTCTCAATAGAAGAAATGGACCAAGAAGAGGTGCTTTACCTGGACAATTCAAAAATAAAACTCAGAACTTTCTTAGTATCACCATGCAAACAGCCATTTTGTGTCTTTGCAAAGAGGTATCAAAATGTAAATACAGCAATAATCTTAGAAAAGGGAATGATTTCAAGTTAAAAGTATTAAAATAAACAACAGTTAAACATCTTTTAAAATTTATCACTGATGGATTAACTCCTTCCTTATTCAACTCTGCAACTACTTGAACAGAAGGTGATCACTAGTACCATCACTAGTCATCAAAACATGCCAAGGAACTTCCTAGCAATACCTTTGCAATAGCAATAGCAGCTGACAAGCTACATTTCTCTGGGGAGCCTTTTCCTTGCTACATATGGTTGCAATACCAGTGGACCAACATGCTGCTACTAAGACATTTCCTGTATATTTATTGGTTGTATTCCAACCATTTTGTATTTATTCAGCACAGCAGTAATTTCTTCTGCTTCACATCTGGATTAGAGAAAAAACTTTTGGCAGTCACTGAAATTTTAATCATCTATATATACCTACAATCAACAGATAGAACATCCAATTCTTAATCTGTAGGAAAACCTTCTTACGGACTACTATGTGTGCACCCTGTTTAAACACAAGTTCTGACTGCCATTTGGGGCCCACTTTTTGTAGCACTGCCAAGCCACTGGAGCATGGGCTGCTGCTGGCCAGCTGCACCTCCACCCACTTGTATGAGTGAAGGAAATGCTGACTGCTGGTGACTATAGTGGTGGTAGGTGAAGAGGTTACTCTGGCTAGGTGAAAAGCCAGCTGTGCTTTTGGCTCATTGCAGCTGACAGCTGCCCGCCAGTGATGCAGATGCAGCAGGAGAGTTGGAAAAGTTATTCACTAAATAGAAACAGATTATTTTCACTTTTGTACCAACACAACAGACCAGAACCACAACCACCTGAACCTGGCTCTTGGGCAATTACCAGCTGTGATGTGAAGGCCCAGCCCGATGCCTGCACAGAGCAGACCTCCTGAAGGTTTAGAGAAAGAGCAGTTGCCCAGGATCAACCAGGCAGTCACAACTACCTTTCTCCCCTGGGACAGTGGGGAAGAAGGGTGTGGGGAGAAACCAGTTCATGTCTGAAGAAGAGCCAGAAGAATTGTGCCCTGGTTCTGTCACACAGCAGTGCCCATCAGGCGGTACCAGGGCTGGGTGGCAGCCTGCTACACTCACTGTTACCTGCCTGCCATCCCTGCCCCTTCCCTTTTCTTCAGCTCGTGTAATAGACATGGAAGAACAGAGTCTTATTGCGGAGGAGAGAGTACGAGTTATCAAATTTGAGCAGGTAGATGCCCTCGCCTGGGTACTCATGGCTGCCTGCCTGCACCTCCCGATGGCTGTTCCTCCGATACACAGGCATGATCTCTCCATAGCGGTTCCGCAGGTAGCTTTTGGAGCCCCTTTCCACATCACCAGCAGGGGAGAGTCCTGAATGGGAGAGAGGAGAGAAGTAAGTAGGCCAGAAACTGTTAATTGACTACATAGTCCAGAAAGTAACCAACAAGACCAGAATGCAGCACAGACATGCAGCTATATGGAAGGCTAACTATGACAGCATTATCCATAGCATCTCCTCTGACCTTTATCCAAATAATTCCCACAAAATCCAGTCTTCCTTATCATAACAAAGGACATACCAAGAACCAGTTCTCTCTAGGAATACTGATGGGACAGTATTCACTTGCCTGTCAGCCCAGTCTCCTCTCCCTAAACGTACCTTTTAGACACCTCACTGCTTTTATACAACAAAACATCAATTCAGTGATATAGCCTTGAAGCAAAAGAAAGGGAGGTAAGTTCTTATGCATAACTTCATTGTGTTTATGTCCTCAATTCCCTTCTCCAAGAGGATTCCTCATACAGGAACCTATCCTTCTTTGGAGGGCCTGAAAGATTCAGACACCAATCCCCCAGCTACACTGGTCACACACACACTGAAGCCACAGAACAGGCAACACTGCTGTGTGTTTCACAAGTGCAAAGACGTAGGTAGTAATCCTTTCAAATGAAGTCAGGAGCTACTGATGTACTGAGGCAAAAAGAGAAAACAGCAAAAAAACAACAACCAACCAAACAAAAAACTCAATCCCGAAACAAAATCTTTTTTCCTCCAGTCCACCAGAAATTTCTCTGTCAGAGTCTAAGAAAAAGAGGTTAAAATTTGAGAATTTAATGTTTTTATCAGCAAGAAGTTGACTGAGTGAATTTGATTTTATTTTGCCATTTTAAGAATGCTCTTGAAGAGGACAGTCATTGATATATGCTGAAGCAGGAAGGGCTAAATGCTTTCTTATCACAGTCTAACCAAGAACCCAAAAGGCTGCACAGATAGCAAATGCGTTTAGTAAACAAAGTAGATGGAAACTATAGCATCTGCCAGACACTCTCAGCAGCATGGCAATAAGCACCACAAATTAACCTTTGTAAGAGCTGCACTAACCTTCAATTTCCTCATCCTCCTCTTCATCTTCCTCATCACTGGATTCACTGACCTGAACAGTAATGGCTGTGCTAGTAACTGTGGTCCAGTCAAAATAGATTCCAAAACCAATGTCATAGTCATCTGTAGCAAACTCCCAGCAAATGCATTTCCCATCAGGGTGGGTTGGCACACGGACTGTCACCACCTCGCCTCGCTTCACCACCATCCGGCCATTCTTCTCCTTTCCCATCTTGGCTTTGAATTCCTTCATCTTCTCAGTGGTCCACACGGTGGGTGCAGCCAGAGGGGGAGGCTGAGCTGAAAGACGGGAAAAGATCACAGGCTCATCTGACTTTTCACTACTGACAAACCACAATCTGAAAACAGTGAAGCTATTTCTGATAAGGCCTTTGCATTCTGGGGCCTGCTCCCAGAAGCCCTGGATGTGAAGTTTTTTCACTCCAGCCAAGAACCCAAATTTCCAGCAGGAATTAGAAGTGTCTCCAGGACAGTCTCTTCTTTTCTCTAGCCAGGGCAGGCACTTAAAAATTATGCAATAAAGTGTTTTACCTTCAGGACTCACCTTTCCTCTGCTCCCCAAGGAGGTCTGCAGTCTCCAGCTCAGCTGAAAGGATATCCACAGCCCCAGTGTGATCTGACTGAATCATGACTATATCCCCTACTCCCTGAGGTACATGGTAGTTGGTCACCCGAACAACAGCTTCCTGCAAAAAGCAGGTAAGAAACATTGTCACAAAGAGCACCCTGACTAAAACATCTCTGGCTGGATCTGAAACAACTCACTAGTAATTCAAGCATCTTTGTAATGCCAAGTCAGACCTGCAGAAGCTTCTATTAATGTAGAAGAACTGGCTAGCTCCAAGACACCTCTCAGTATTGCTTCCCCTACAGCACCAAAGTCATGAACTTTGAAATCAAATGCTGCACTAGTCTCCCACTAACATATAGGAAAAAATATAACTGAATCTACATTAACACTACTTTTATCTCAACACAACCCTTACAGCCTCAGTCCCATAGCCATAAGCATAGCACTAGGGTGGGAGAACTGTCATGGCACCTGTGTCCTTGCTTTCAGACATAAGAAACATTCATCTACCTCTTTGAGGGAATGGATTTCGTCAGGCAGCTTCTCTTCTAGTTCAGCCACTTCCTGCTTCTCCAAAGCTTCTTCCTTCAAATCCTCTGTCGTGCCTGCACTGAGGTGTGACCCGACCTGTGACCTTTGGGAGGAAGAGAGCACTACAATTGAGCACTTGCACCCAGGGCACAGCCAGCAGAGGAATCACTCCACTCTGGAACTAGAATTCAAATTAACTGAAGGAAACAAGCTTCTGTGGTCAGCACCTGCCAACTGCACAAAGAACCCCAGTCCTGCCATCTCTGCATGACTGTCTTCCATGTGAGCCAGAGGGGGCAACTTCAGTGGGATACTCCACCTTTACTGCCCTTTAGATGGCAGAAACTCACTGCACTCACCCCACAGCGTGCTAGCTCACCAACACAGGGCAGACATCAGCAGCAACTTTTTTGCCCAAGAAAGGACAACTTTCTTTATGCCAACTACTGCATGAGATCTGCATACTCCATCAAAGGTCAACTGACCAATGAAAGAATTCAAAACAGTCTTGACAGCCATCCTGAGAATGCCATCTGTTTAAGTAGCCCATTATGCCTTTCCTACTAGCAACCTCAACAGACACAGGGAACACCTGTGTCTCTCTGACATATCCAGATACACTCCACAGATAAGCAAGCCATGAGACATACAGTAGCAGCATAATAATAGCAAAGAGGCCCAAGTACTGCACTGTAACAATAGAAAATGGACATGTTAAAACACAAAGAAAGGTACATAGCAGGAAAAGAACAGGCAGGAAAGGAAACATCTTTGGCATTTATTCACAGTTGAGGGTTTTCTTCTAAATTATATTGAAAAAATGCTGCATGTTTTCTAGAGCTGGAAAGACTTATCATCCCAAATGAACTCAGACAGATGCCAGCAGAGTGTCCTCTGTAATGCTCTCATTACATATCTGAAACTTACATGAGAAGCAAACTAGTATTAAATAAGAATAGAAACAGTTGCACTTTTGAAAAGCAAAGCCTTCTCACAGCACTATAAAACCAATGTCAACTGCTTTAGTCTAAAGGATTGGAAACATGAGAACAAAGCAGTAATGGAAAATATACGCATTTCCTCAAATGTCTCATTTCAGAAAAGAGAAATATTCTCATTATCAAGGAAGTAGACTATCAGTATAATTTGGAATAGTTAAAAAAAAACACAAAAAACCCACATAGCTCAATTCAGACACATTCCTTCCTGCAACCACAGAGAAGACTTCTGCAGGGCAAATGCAGCTTTTGTTTCCAAATCTTTACTCCCATGGTAGTACAGAAACAAAGCCATATTTTACTTAAATTCTCTCAACAGTGTGATTTCCTTTCCTAGAACTGGCATGATAGACCAGAATGTCTGTAAGTACAACTCAAATGAGCTGAATTTCAGGATCAGAAAATGGCAACAGATGGACAAGATAAGAAAAGAAGGGACACTTGGAGGAAATAGTTTAAGGAAGAATTCGCAGACTTCCACACCATCATTTTCCAGCCTTTTTGCTCCTTAGTTTAGCAGTTTTCTTGGACACATATAGAAGGGCTATTTGGTCACTTGCTACCACAGATGCACACATTTCCCTCAACAGAGGAGCTAAGAGCTTGGAAATTTTTTCCTCTGGACACCAGAAGCGCCTAAGAGTCTCACTGAAAGATTAGGAAGAGCTATACAAGCAGACTTACAACGATTCCATTCAGCTGATTCCTCCTCACACAACCCTTTTGGACCATCTCCATCCCTTTCAAAGGAGACCTAACTTAAGACAAATTATATAGATAACGTGCACAAGTATCCATTATTTACTTTAGTCATTTTGCTAACATCTGTATTGATATCTTCAAATAAAGAGAGGACATTGTAGAGAGATGGAAGAACTCATTTAGAGTCAAGAAGGCTGATACATATGTCATCAGCATCAAGCCAAGATGGCACCAAACTACACTTTAGGAAGTGGGGTAGTTTGTTGCAGTTTTTCTTTCCTTGAGTTCCCCCCCCCCCATCTTTTTCAATGATGCTGTGGTTCAGCTACTGTAATTAATTCACACATTTCTGAAACTGTGTCCTGTGCAATGAATGTATAATGGCAAATGAAACTCCACTGCATAGTATTAGTGCTTGTAGCCAATGAAATTACGTGGCCATAAACACCACATGCCCAACAGATACTAACAAGCCTAACATCTGATAACAGGGTTGATCAGCAGCATTAATGGAATGACCAGAAAACAAAGGATGAAGAAAAAAAGCCAAAACATTGTCTAGAAAACAGTAAAAGGTGTTTTCTTGCACAGCCTCCATCAGAATTATAGACAGTGGGAATGCTCAATTATTAAGGTATCCTTCAGACAGGATATAGAAAATTCCGCTGAAAGTTTATCAGCTCTTATGATGGGACTACAAAGCCTTGCAGAGTTCCCTTCAAGTAGAATGACTCTGTGATTTGAACAGCTGAGCCATGAGCTACAGCTCATAAGCTTTAAAACAAACTTAAGGCCTGTCAGAACAGGCTCTCCCATACTCATTCCGGTATTTACTGTCCCAAAGCAGACAATTCAGTCTCCCGTCCCTGCTTTTTACCTGCACACAACAAACTGCCATACAGAAGAGGTCACAGGGTGAAACAGGCTGTCATGCACATGGGCCACGACATAGAAGTTTTCCTACCCGCTCTGCGAAGTACTGGACTCCAAAGAATCAACTAGCTGATCTGCAGGCTCTGTCTTTTGAGCTGAGTCTTCATCTTCTACCAACAAACAGAATATAAGAAGAGAAAGTGAAATAAATGTTGGTGTTTATAATACACTGACAGGAGGAAAAACTGCAGCCAGCACTCAGATGTTGACAAGGTCGCACGGCGGTGCAAGGTAGAGCTGTGCCAAGCAGTTTTTCATGTTATGAGCTGCATCTAGCACCTTGAAGAATTTTTAATTGCCTCAACCCTAGGAAAGGGAGAACAAAAACCTATGCATGTTTTTGGTGCAGAACCGTTCTCAAAAGGAGGATGCACTCAGCAACCACCAATCCTAGCTTTAAAAGGACACAACAAGGCCAAATTTCGTCATGTAAAACTGAGCTGACAAAGCCCCGGAAAAAGCCATCGTGCAGTGGTTCCCGCAGGGCACTGACGAGACTCGAATTCCCAGGTCCCTGCTACAAGGACTGTGTGTCAAGGCGGCCCCGGGTGTCCCCGGCGCTCGGGGAGAGCTCTGTCGCTGCAGGACCGCCCGTGCAGCGCAGGGGGCACGGCCGAGCGCCGGCTCCCGCAGGCCCCGAGGCGGCCCCTGGACCCGCGGGCAGCCCCGCTCCGGCCGGGCGGGGGCTCCTGCACCGGGACGGCGCC
>VWZF01004831.1:128391-150831 GCA_013396755.1 Sclerurus mexicanus
CGGGGTCCCGGAAGGACGCGCTGGAGATGGAGCCGGACGAGCCGCGCCCGGGGCCCGAGCGGCCCGAGCCCGCCTGCCCCTTCCTGGCATGGAGCGCTGACGAGGTGGCTGAGTGGGTGGCCCAGCTCGGCTTCCCCCAGTACGAGGTGCGGGGCTGCCCCCGCCCCCCGCGCCGCCTGGACCGGTGGCCCTGAACTCTGTGTGTGTGTGTGTGTGTGTGTGCGTGTATGTACGTGCGCGGTGTGCCAGCGTGTGCGGGCGGCGAGACGGGCGCTGGTATGGGGCGACCCGCCTTTCCCTCCGCTTCCCTGCCCAGGAATGCTTCAGGGCCAACGGCATCACTGGCCGCCGCCTCATCCTCGCGAACTGCGCCAACCTGCCCGCCCTGGGCGTCACGGACTTCGGCCACATGCAGGTGCGCCCGGATGGTGCGGAGCTCCCTCAGCCCCCGGAGCCCAGCGCCGGCCCTTCCCGCCGGCAAACGGGCTGGGCCGTGGCCTGCCCGCCCAGCCAGGTCACTGAGTCAAAGAGTGACCCTGGAACTGTATAACCAGATTTGTTCAGCCAAACAGTCACGTTTTTAGAGCCTTTTCAAGTATAGATCTTCAGCTGGCCACAGATCTAGAGCTTCCTCTCCGGGGCACTAGACGTGCTTGGCCTTTCTTTAAGCCTGTGTTGCTCCTCTGGCCTCATAAAATTGTTTTGCAAGATGCACACACCTTTCTTAGATACTCCTCAGAATTCCTTTCTAGTAACTTTCCACCTACTGATTTGTTGAACATCTGAAAATCCAGTTGGATTTGACCTGCAGCAATTGAACTACTGATCTCCAACAGCAGAAGGGCCCTTGTTTTTACTTCCTTGTTTTGGTGATTTTCCTTTCAAACCTACGTATTTTCTTTAACAAACACTGATAGTTAAGAACTGAATTTGAGGGCTACTGTATGGCCTTCCAAAGCTTCCTAAAGGTTCGGAAAATCAACAAGTTGACTTAAATTTCATTACCCTCCTTCCCTTTCCTAATGGAAACCCCATTTACAGAGACAAATTGTCTGTTTTGCATCGTAATTTAATGTTGCTTTACCCAGAAGACACAGGTAGAAGTTCAAATAAGCTGGAAGAGAGAAAAATCTTTATGCTCCAATGACTAGAGCATTAACATGGTTGGTTTTATTCTAGAGCACCAAAATACAATTTTCACCACCATTCTGCCTGACTGCACAGTCTTAACTGTTTGAAATTAAATATGCCACGAAAAACACTGACTAATGCCATGACTTTGCCTGTTGCTTTGAGAGGAAGGCATCAATTTATAACAGTTTTTCAGACAGCAGCCCTTCAAGAATATTTCTGGTACACACAGACAGAGCTGTTATAGTAATTTGTGCTTATGAAAGGTGGCAAGAACTTTATAGCCTTTGTAAGCCTCACCCTTGTGTTGGGATATAGGGATTATGTATTGTGGTAATTCACCTGCTGAGAAATACTTAGCCATGAGTTAAAGATACCAACTGTAACCTTCCTCCTGTAGGAACTGAAATTCCTCAGGATAAGTGTACACCAGCAAGCTTGGTAATGAGACTGTCTCTGTAATGTTTTCCAAAGCTTGCAAGTAAATTGGGAACGTCTCACAGACTTCAGAAGGAACCTAGATATTCTGGAAGGTTGTGCCCTATCCTGCTAGCTATTTGTGTTTTAAAGAATATGTCTGTGATAGAATCCAAGTGTGCAGAGCTCTGTATGATGTGGCCCTTTGAGTTTTTAAGAAGTGGGCACTAGAGCAGGTGAAAAGTTAAGGGCATGACTTCCCAACAAGAAGTACAAACAAAAGGCTGTGAGCAGTTGAAACTGATACAGTTACTATAGAAACAAATGTGATAGCATCAGCTCAGTGAGATAGAAACTCTTTGCAGTTTAGGGGAAATGGCAGTTTGGTAGAGAACTACACAGTTAATTAGGTGGAAGCTATGCAGCAGGCACAAGTGACGTTATTGCTGGTTTTAATCCCACTGTACTGGTATTTTAAATATCAAAACCACAGAAGATATGAGTCTGATGTTCTTTTGTTATCACACAAAGTAGGGTACTACTCTTCAGAGTCAAGCCAAAGTTGGGAGAAGATTTTGAACAAATACTGTGAAAGATCAGTAAAACCTTGTGAATCATATTTTGAAGCTTCAGTCAAATCAGATGGTTACATTCTCAGAAGCAACTTCAAAAATAATGACAAGGCTCTGTTAACTGACAGTTCCAGGTCCAGCTGGCTCAGGCAGCCAGTCACTCATCATTTTCTTAATGAGCAATCTGACTTATTGCTAATTAGTTTTTACACGTGTGTGTAGCCTCTGTTGTTGACATTATAACTTAACAAACATCAATGATTTTGCATTAAGCAGGAGAGATTGCAGCTCATTCGCCCATAACATTTTTGTTCTTCAAGTGCAAAGAAGAAAGGAGAGTTATTTATGCCACTAAGAAAACAAATGTGATACCAATCCCCACAGTAAATCTGGAGGGAAGGGGATCTGCTCTGCTTTCACTGTATCACACTGGTCTCATGGGTTCAGAATCCCCTTTGTGTTGCAATTTCAAGTGTGAAACTGTTCCAAAATTCAGATGTTCAATTCTTTTTCTTGCTGCTCTGACACAAAATGAGTGGGTTTAGCTATTACCCTGTGAAATGAGAATTTATGGTTTTTGTCTTGTATTTCAGGAAATTTCACGACATGTACGAGAGTTGCTGGGGATTCAGGAGCCTCTCTTCAACAGATCCATTGCCCTCCCCTACAGAGACAACATGGGACTCTTCCTAGAGAGAAAGTCACGAACAGGAAAGAAAGCAGATGCCCTCACTTTCTCAGAGTTTATTGAAAAAGCAGGACTGGAGCCCTATACTACAGTTCCTCCTTTGCAACAATTCCAGACTACAGTGGAAGCGGATACAGTTCCATCTTTGGAAGGATCCCAGACCAAAGTGGAAGGGGATGCTCTCCCTGTATCACAGGACACTCAGAGGCAGAATTAGAGACTTGTGCTGCACTTCTGCCTTGGTAAAAAGCCCAGCAGCAACAGCGGATTATACCCTTATTACCTTGCAGATTGTTCAAGAAGGTGCAGTTCCACCTTTTTCCAATTATAGAAAAGACCACTGCAGCTCTTAGACATTTGATTAGACCAAACACATCCCCACATTGTCTCTTTTCTGCAATCCTTTGTTTGCTTACAGCAACCAAGTAAAGTGGAAGCTGTAGATCAGACTGTACCACTGTCTGTCTTTTGCTCCTTCACAGCTGATTAAAAAGACCAAATAATAATTGTATGCATATTTTGATCACAAGTGATTGATAACAATTTACCAGATGCTCAAGTGAATGAATTTTTCCCAGTCTTTAGTGTCTGCAGAGTGGGCTCGCTCTGAAGCCCAGATGTGAGATAAATGGCATGTACAATAACAGGTGTAACAGGTGTGGCAACAGCTGCTGTCAGCCATTGTAATTAAGCGAGGGGCCTCATTGCAATATGCACAACTAATCCCTGGCCTCACCACAGAAATTATTTCCTGTGAGGCAAAACCAGGCAGGCAGTGTTTTATCATGGTAAATGGTACTGAAGCACATGATAGATGGTGGCAGGAAGAATGAGAGAATACTGTCAGCTGAACCAGAGAATTTAAGGAATAAAGCTTGCTTTGTCCTGGGTGAATTTGGACAGAACATCCACTTACCTCCTTTTTCCTTGAAGGACACATCAAATAGTGGTGGTGAGGGTGGGGTGCGTTATGACCAGCAAGGAAGTAAAAGTGCTATTAAAGCCTGGCTCAACAAAAAAGAGGAGTCCTGACTAAATCATTAGTATGTTGTCAGGATTCAATGGCTTTCTTGAGATTCCCTATGGGGAATAAAAAAATAAGACAAAAAAAGACTGGGCCTGAAGCCCAAAAAGGCCTAATAAAACTGTTTAGAGACAGAGTTTTAAGCCTTTAAACAGCAAAGGTATTTATTGCAGCGCTGGGAAGCCCCCGGTTCGCACCGGACAAAGAGCTTCGAATCAACAGTGCAAAATGATCCATTTTATACATTTCACTGCATGATTACAACATACAATTTTGCATAGTAATAAGATTGCAACATCTGATTATGCATATTAATGATTAGGTGGAGACTAGGCGGAGTCTGGGCGGAGCCTTCCCGAATCTTCTTTTGGCACCAGGATTAGGTGGTCGTTCCCAATCTTCAGCCTCCCTCTAGGGGTCTTTAACTCTTCTTCTTCACCTTGAACTCTTTGGACTTCATTGTTTATGACCTAGTCACTGAAGCTTACAAAAACTACTGGCTTAAGGCCACTTTGCTCTATTCAAATGTCTACATTATCATGATTTACTGCACCAGGTTATTTGTGTATAGTTTTCTAAGATCAGGTCCAGTGATTTGAACAGAACACAACTCTATGTTTTCTGATAAACTCAAGCAAGGCAGGTGCTGAACAGCTTCTCATGTACTTTATTTTGGATTGTTGACTCCTAATGTGCTGAGGCTTTATGAAGGGGTAGCCTAGCAGAGACAGAGCGAGATCGACTTTAATTAGGAGTTTTAACCTTTTTGGAGTTTTGCTCTGTTTCAGGCCCGATCCTGTTTAGTTTGTTATACCACAGCAGTAGTCACTACAAAATAACTGCAATTTGGTTTTGTAATTCAGTTTTCTATTAAAGCTGCAACAGAAACACAGTGAAATTGAAGCAGTTCATAGGCCAAGAAGACTATGTAATAAGCAAATTCAGACCAAAGAAATAGAAAAGCTCAGTCAGCCAGGGATAAGCAGGTTTGCTGAACAGTCTAGAGAGTGAAGCTCATAGAAGAAAATGTGTACATAGGATTGTTTGCTGTAGTAGTTTAAAGAGTCTGAGAGTGAACGGTGCTGGTTCTTGCACCCCTGTCTTAGTTCAAAGGAGGACTAAGATATCAATGTTGACCAGGAAAAAAAAATAATCCCTCTCTCTTTAAATTTAGAAAAGAAACAAAACTTTAATTAGGAAATATATATATATATATGGAAAAGGATAACAGTTCTCAATCACAATACACTTATATGTATCTCCAGGAAAAAAAAACAAAAAAACACCAAAACCAAACCCCAACAGTTTATGATAAAATCTTCCCCCTTCCCAAACAACAAGAAAAAAAAGTTAAAGGGTCCCTTAGCTATCCCCAAAAGAAGGACTGCAATTGTATGTAAGGACAGCAGGAGGCGATGTNGATGAGATCTCAGCAAGCATTCTGCATGGGCTTCATTATGGTTTATGAGGATTTAGAATCATACTCAGCAGTTTCCTCTGGAGTTTCTGAGAAAATGTTGGGAGCAGCTATGGAGAATGAAGACTTGTCATCCAGTATCACGCCAGGCTCCACTATGGCTGATTAGCCCACATTGCTTTGTAGACCAGTCTCCAGAGCATGCCTGGTGTAATAGAGCACCAGGCAGGGGATGGACAAGCTCTCTCTATTCTAGCAGCTGGCTAAAGAGAGATTTTCTCAATGGTACAGCTGTCAAGTCAAACCAGGGGAAGGTTCTGGGAAAACAAGTGGAAACACTTATGGGAAACAACAGTCCGAACCAGTTTGCTAATAAGGTGACAAATAATGGTTTTCTTCAATGTCTGACTACAAGACTCTTTCTTGGGTCTTTGAGAAACACACTCAGAGACTTGAATATAAAGTGTTACAGGCATTACTCTGGCAAATGGAACAAAACTGAGCCTAATGGCTCAGAACAATCCTGCACAAGCAGGAGTCCTTTCCCTCAAGCAGTGTTCCCCTGACTTAACATCCTCAATAGTCTAGTTCATGAACTGCTGTAAATTCATTGCTCCTAAGAACTGTCCTCTCTAGATATTCCCACAGGCAATTTTTTTTTCAGCATCAGTGGCTTCAGAAAATCCTGATAAGTAACCAATCAGGAACCAGAGACAAAATAACAGTCCGGGTCTTTTATTACTAATACATCATCTGAGGCAATATTCCCTGGCAGGTATGTGGTCCTAAGGGCAGCACGGAGTTCAGCACCTTCCAACCTAACAAGGCAGCCCATGTTTTAGCTGTGGAATGAGGCAAGTTTCAGAGCAAACAGGAAGCCTGGACAAGCAGAACCTCAGCATTCAGCTGTTTCCTTTCCCCTCTTGAATCATCGAAGCGGAAAAACCTTTGCTGACAAAACTCTTGTGCACAAACCTGGACAGGAAGTTTTCTGCTCTGCAAAGATGGGGCAGCATTCAGGAAAACTGAGGTCATTGAGTAGTTTCAGTGCCTTCTGGTGATGCAGGCTCTGCCATGTGCTGCCATTCAGGGCTATGTAGAAAATGGTCACCAGCTATTCAGCATTATTTTCCTTGAAGAATGAACAAAATCAAATGTCAATTACCAGTGTAGTTCCTCAGGAGAGGGTGGAGGTGTCAAGGCTGTACACAGTGCAAGGTTTCTGGATGACAGGAAAAATGACAGAACAGATGGGCAACACGTGCAACGGGAGGCAGCAGAGGAACGCAATGTCCACCCAGGCCACCAGCTGAGCATTGTTGTAAAACCATGTGAGCTTCTGCTTCTGTGAGTCTGCTGAGATAAGCAAGGAGAAAGGGGCTCAGGAGCCCACAGAGAGAGCAGAGGTCACCAACCAGCATCTCTGGGCACTGGAAGTGTGATTACCTGTGCTCTGCCACATGCAGGTGAAACACAAACCACTACTTCCAAGCTGGGACCACTGTCTGCCTGCCCAAAGTGTCACACAGGGACTTTGGTGGCTGTCCATCACTGTTCACCCATGGCAAAGGGTAGCAGCAGAGTGACACAAAGCATGCAGCCTCTCTGCCAGGAATAAACATGTACAGACCTCAGCTGCGTGGTCCAGTTCATGCTGCCTGATTTAAAGCCTTTAGCTCAAACAGCCAAGCCTTGAAATCTGGCTAGTTTTCAACATCTATAAAAAGCTTTCTAATAATCCCTGTTTTCTCTCTGCTCTGAGATGATTAGAAAGAGAATTTTATTTGAAGCATCTCCCTGGAGGACCATTCTCCCCGCTTGTCTTGTTTTATTTAAGAGTTTGTGGGGCAGTTCACAGGGCGTATGCAATCAGTTGCTGCAATGCTGCAGGTCCATCTCCTCTCCTGGCCAGGTGTTCATAGCACAGCAAGATGCTTATCTGTTACAACTGACCCTACAGCCATGAAACAAGGAGAGTAATGTCTCTGTTTCAGCACTGCCACCCACTGGGGGAGATGGTTTCTGCTAGGTGAGTATTTAATAACCTCGAGTCTCAGTCACTGACCAAGTTCTTAGTAAACGATAAGAATTTTGAAGAGCCACAGGAATGGAGGGGACTAAATTAAAATGGTCCTTAAACTAGCCAGCATTCAAACAACAGTGTTAAAGTCTCCACCACGCTCAGATGGGACTGGTGAAAAAAAATCAAACAACTAAATTGTTTGGTGGACAGTGCATTACTAAGCAAATAAGGATCTTTACTACAATGGCATTCTCTGATTACCAAGGAAAAATCTGGGGCTTCCATACCTTCACTACTTTTGACAGGAAAACATTATTTAGTGAGTTCTGCTGGAAGTGCTATGAAAAAAGTGCACTTAGACTGAACAGTCTAAGTGCAGTCCCACTTCCAGGCTCAGGCTGGGGAGCACTTTCCCCAGGCTCTCAGGACACCTGGTGGAAACATGGATACTGAGGCACAGAGCCCAGCTCAGCATTAGGAGCACAGGTGTGATTTAATTAATAGCTTCATTAGGTTCCTACAAGGCTATATTCAGCTTTTCCTGTTGCTCCCTGACGTAAAACCCAACCAGTGACACCGTTTCAACTCCTACAACCAGGCAATGTCCTGGACTGGAGCATTTGTGAGAGCTTGGCAGTGAACCTCAGCCTAGTCTACAGCATCCTGGGTTGCCTTAGGATGAATGTTGCCAGCAGGCAAAGGAAGGTGATCCTTGATTTCTAAATCCAGTGCCATGACCAGTTCTAGACTCCTCTGTACACAAGCGACATGGATATATTGGACAGACTCCAGTAAAGGGCCACTAAGATGACTAAGGAACTGGAGCATCTCTCATATGAAGAGAAGCCAAGAACTAGGGCTGTTCAATTTGGAGAAGGCCGATGGGGAATATTATCAATGTGTCTAGGCATCTGATGAGACGGAATGAAGAAAAGGGACCCAGACACTTTTCATGGGTGCCCAGTGACAACAAGGGGCACAAACTGAAATGTGACTCCAGTCCATCTGAAGACACAAAATTTTACTGTGAATGTGGTCAAATTCAGAAACAGGTTTCCCAAAGAAGCTGAGTTGTCTCCAGCTTTAATACTGAGAATCCAAATAGATAAGAGTCCTGGTCTGCCTGTTTCCAGTGTCGCTGCTAAAGCAGGATTGGACGAGATTATCAAGAAGTCCCTTCCAACTCAAAAGAGCCTAAGAAAAATACCAAGCACCAACAGAAAATAAAACAAGAGTGCACAGTGCAGCAGGGAAGCTGGAAACCAAACCTACCCTCCTGTTTATTTGACCCCCTACAGCAGCAAACTCTCCCACATTAAAATTAATTTATCTGTGCTGATGGCATTGAAGGTGTGAAATAAGGTAGTGCTGCAAGCAAAGCCTCTCCATGGTGATATGCACTGTGCTTTTCAGAACATGAGAAAACACCCTGCATATTCACTTTGTGCAAGGTGTGATAAATTGCTCAGGATTAGCACACAAGAGTAACAATGTGCTTAGTCAGGGAAGGAAACAAATAGCCCAAGGAGAAAGAAACAGCTTTATTTAAGGAGTTGAAGTAAGGTCTGGAAGGATGAAGCCAGCAGTTGCCTGAGGAGTGGTGTTTCTGAGAAAGTGCAGTTCAATCCTTCCTGGTGTAGCACTTTCAGAGAAAGAGCTGCTGGGGCCAGCAGATTTCTGTCAACTGAGAGGAATCCCTGCTTGCTCACCATCCAACCCATCAGGACTCAATCAGCTCTGCACTAGGGGCCTGTCTTTCCCTGATAAAGCCATCTTCCAAGAAGGATGTGCCGGCAGAAAGATACTGGCAGAGGCTGCCGTCCTGGCTCTCTGCAGGAGTTCACACAACTCTTTTCCTACAGTGAGCCAGAGCAAACCAACAAAAAAAATAGTTTTAAGGTTCAGCTGGTCCCTTCCCTCAACACTTTGACACAGGGAAAACTCAGTCCACTAGGGTTTACTCCAGCCACAGCCATGATTGGTGATGCTCAAGCCAGCTTCAGTGTTACAGGGACTGGTCAGCACCATCTAATGGAGAGACTCACAACTGTGACTGACCTGTTCCTCTTGCAAGAATAAGCTCAGGCACCACTGAGAGCAAACATTAACCTTGCTGTGCCTAGCAACTTCCCTCCATGAACAAAAGTGATGCCTGGCTTAAAGCCAAGTCCAAGACAATTAGATTCCAAAAAGAATCAACCCTGATGAATCAGTACCATAGTTTCAATGGGTACATCTGAGTAGCTGCCTTCAACCAGCCTGAATGCCACTGTCCCACAAGCCACGGGCACGCACTGTCACTGACAAATGCTGATCATGCAATGAGTAGTAACAGAGCTGCTCTGTTGGCACTGGACTGGGTTTTGCAGTTTCCTCTTTCACTGACAAGGCAATTGCCAAACAGGCTCCTTCACAGGTGCTCAGTTCTTCCACCGGATTTGCTAAAAGAGAGAACAAGACATGACTAGCAGCAATGCTGAACACAGATATCTTAGGAGCCAGGTTAGTGACTCCCAATCCCTGACGAAAACAGCTATGGCCAGAGGGTGCCCTTTCCAACAGTATAATCATTCATTCCTATGCTGTGTGCAACCCCAACCATAAGCGTCCCAGCAGGGACAGAATGTATGTAGGCCAACCGTGCCCTTACACCTTATCTATGTCTATTTCTGGTGAGAGTCTTTAGGAGGAAAAGGAAGTACTTCTTACCATGTTGCTGAGAATGCTGTTTATCTTCTCTTCTTCTGCAGAGCCCCGCTCCACCTTGCACTTATATGCTGTCAGCTGGATACGATCCTTTAGATCCCTGTACGTCTAGATAAACAGCAAACCCAGCACCCAGCTGAGTGAACTGAACACTTGCAGTTAGATGATGCCCTGCAGATTAGCAGGGCAACTCTACAATCCCCCAGCAAGTTCCCAACACATAACAATTTCACAGCACAAATACAAGGAGCCACTCTCCTGGCTCACTGGACTTCCACTGGGAACCTTTATCACTTTTCCCAGGCCACAGGGACAAACAAACCTCACCAGGCACGTGACAGCAGTGGTATGTGGCAGAGCACAGAAAAGCTATAAAGTAGGCTCATGCCCCATCTCTTCACACACACAGCAGGGACCTACCTCAATGACAACATCATGGCACTTATATTTGGTAGCGAGGTTCAACCGGTTCTCCACATCCTCCACCAGGCGCACATACTCCTGCAGCACCTGGCAGAGATGGAAGAATGTCTCAGCTCCCTTCTGCAGCTACTTCCTGCCTTGTTCTCTCACCTCAGTCCCTAAACCTTTCAAGATTGCTGGTCACACAGACTTGACCCCTTCCTTCCTAAGGGAACAAGTGACCTGGTCAAGACTGCTCAGGACCCCAAAGGCTTTGCTCACAAAGCTCAGAGCCCTCTGTTACTTCATTCCTATGGATCAGGTTAACCATTGCCAGCCAGATTAATCAAGAGAAAATTTAATGTAGCAAAGAAAGGTGGCAATGCACATAGGTAAAGAGTTCACAGACAACTCTAGATCTGCTGTCTCTCTTGCAGTCAGATAGGACCCGCTTCCTGTTGATGCCAGCAGCTCAGCAAACTTTTCTCCCACTCCCAACTAGAAAGCAGCTCACTTGGGGAGCTATTCACACACAAAATCCCAACAAAGAGCAGGAGAACATAAGCAGTGGTTCCTTGTTCACCTGCACAGGAGCATTGTTCCTCTGCAAGATCTCCACAACCCGGTGGAAGCCAATAGGTGCCTTCTTCTTGGTGTAGCCCAGCCAGTTCTGAAACAAGAACCAAACCTATGTTAAAACAAAAAGGCAATTCCTCCAGCCACAAGAAAATTATTTTTTCCTAGTGCCAGCAACATACTGTACTAGCCACCACATGCACCGCTGGCAGAGCTGTTCATGTGGTGGTGGCTGGACACAGGCTGGCTGCAAACCCTTTGATAATGGAGCTTGAGGACAGCCCTCTTCGCCAACCTCGTTGCTGCAGCCAAGCCAGGCCCAGCAGAGGTCTTTGTCAGGGAGAGGAGAAAGGTATTGCAACACCCTGCAGCAGAGGTGCTGGGCCTTGCTAAAATGAAACCAGTCTGTCCAGACCAATTCAGTCATCCGTAGCAGATACCAGTACTTAGAACTGGGTCCCCATCAAGGCTTTCTGCAGCTAACCTTGGTGGTGAGCAGGGCATCCACATCATTCCAGGCTCGCAGCTTGGCACGGGCAGCCAGGGCAGTCAGCACATACTGCTTGTCAGGAATCTGCAAGGCAGAAAGCTTCAGTCAGAGCACTCGCATAGCTCAGAAGGCCTCTGTAGGCTGGACATGAATGGCATCTGCCCCAGCCCAGTCAGGACCCACACCAACAGCCGTGCAAAGAGGCAAGATACTGCCTGAGGCCACAGCCAGCACTGCAGAGAGTAGGAAGTGAGGATTTGCAAGTGCTGCTGCAGACAGGGTGCATCCATTCAAAGTCTCTACATGACTCCCACTTGCCTTTCTGAGCCTCCAGAAGAGCTCTGTTCAAAAAGGATGCCATGCCCCCCTCCCTATCTCAGTGCTGAGCCCCTCAAATTCCTTCCACTGAGCCCCCTCACTACACACAATTTGCGCATATTTTCAGCTAGTGTTGCCACAACAGGGGGAAACTCACTCACCTTAAATGTTTTCTTCAGGTTGGTGGGGCTGCTGAATGTTCCCTAGAAAAAGCAGACAAGTCAGTGCAAATTCAGAGCAGGCCACAGATGAGGTTCAGACACTTGTTGGAAGGCATCTGCTTTGCAGAGGGTGAACCTTTCCAAGATTTTACTGCTTTTTGCTCGTTTCAGTGCCACAGAGGAAACAGCTGGCAGAAGAGAGCAACTGTTAGCTCTCCCTCTCTGGTCTGGTTTTCCTACATGCTCAACTGGTGTAGCTCCAGCACTTCCAAGACCAGTACTGCATACGTCAACCTAATGGGATTTAGGGCCAACTCTGGCTCCTTGGAGCCAGATGTAAAAGACAATGATTTCTAGGAGGTGACTCCCTGACAAGTTGTTCCAGGTTGAATGTCTCAGAGCACAAAAGAAAACTCCAAACTGGTCCCAGACAAGGTCCCTCTGAGGGATGAAATATGACCTCTCTCCCTTTCTTTCCTTAACATGCTCCAGCTTGACCACCCCACACCTTGATGGCTACACAGATGAGATGTAACCCTTGTCTTCTTCCACATCTTCCTCACCTCAGCCTCTGTGTAGTGGTAGAAACAGGAATAGAAGAGGGTGGTCACTAGCGGCATGTTGAGAATTGAAGCCTTGCGAGGATATTTCCGAAATATCTCTGACTGCCCAGCCATCTCCAAGTGCCGATCATTAGCCTGTGGAATCAGGAGGACAGACAGGGTGAACGTGAGCCAGGGCAAGTGCCTGTTTAGCTGTGGGACAGAGATGTGGGGAGAGTGCTTTAATAGCAATGCACAAGCACAGCCTCAACATGCTGTGAACTGTCAGATCTGGTATTTCACACGTATCTTGGATAGCAGTTAAAACTACATTAGGCAGGGCAGGTTGGTTAGATCCAAAGTGGTATAAGTTAGGGACAGAAAGAGATCTCACAGGTAGCCCCCAGCCATCCCCTGACCAGCAGTGAAGATTTCATACCTCAATGATGATCTGTCGCTCCAACAGGGTATAGTGGTCTTGGATGTGGGAGGTATCCTCAGCTGAGAACGGCAGCCTGGCCAGACATGAAGGAAGGAGACACTGTCACCAGCTCTTAACAAGTACAGCATACTTCACCTACTCCTAAGTACACTTAGAAAGGTGCTCTTCTCTACCAAACAAGCTCTTCAAAGACAGATGTGGGGAACAGCTCCCATTCTTCCCAACTCAAGTAGCTAGTAGGTACTCAAGTTGCTGCACTGCTGCCCTTTCCGAACGGCTCCCTCCTACACTGGCTCCAGAGAAAGAAACATGTGGCACCTCTCACAGAACTACCTTAAGTGAATGTTAACAACTTCCCTCAAGTTCTCAGGCACCCAAATTTCCATCTTTCACAACCTGAAGGGTCAATGATCAGAAAGTCCCTTGGAACATCTTTGCCCCCAAGTAAGTAGCAAAAGATGCTAACTAGAGATCATCACAAATGCTTCCTCTCTGGTCTACGTTGTGTCTGCAACACCCCACTACGACTGAGGCAACACCAACATCAGCTCCCAAACCACATAAGCTGTGGGACTGGGACAGAGTCTAATCTTCTTTACTATCACCTTCTGTGAAGCACCCACATCCCCTCCACCCTCTTGCATTTTTTCTTACCCAATGCAGCCTTTCAGAAATTCCCTCCTTTTTTCTACATCCTGGATGTTCAAATGCTCCCGGTACTGGGACAACTAGAGGGAGAAGAGAAAGAAGCAGTCTGTTCTCATGGAATTGGGAGATACAGGATTCCAGAGGGCAAAATGAAGATGGAAAGCTCTCGCGACTACCAGACACCCTGCAGCCAGCCTCCCCCTGCCCACTACAATCTCTCTGCACTAAAGGAGCTTATACGCTTGGGAATACTCACAGCAACTTCCTCAGTCCTGTCTAGGAACCTGCAAAAGGGAATGAGCAAGCATTAACCTGGAGGCAGGTTCCAAGCAGCGTGCTCAGCCCTGCCACAAGACAGGTGAAGAGTCTCACCTGAGCAGATCCAGAAGGAACTTCTGCTCACCCGTCTCTCTGAGGAAATGGATCAGATGACACAAGGCCACCTGCCTCACCTCCAGCTCCCGAAACAAGATCTCTACAGGGGAGAGATATTACATACCGGTGGGTAAAGTAAGTTAGCACTACCAAACCAGAGGGAACTAAGCATAGTGCATGGAGTTGAAAGCCATTGGCAAGATTCAACGACCCTATCCCATCTCAAATCACAGTCTCGGAGGCCAGATCACAGAAGATCCTGTTCATTGGGCTGCCAGCTGAATTCACAGCCATGTGCTACCTCTGCAGATTGATTTTCATTCACCCCATCACCACCACCACCTATGGCTGCTTAAAGCTCCTCTCTGGGGTCTTTGTGGACATCACCATCCCCCATCATACATTATAGTCATTGCAAAAGTATTTCATGCTCTGTGAAACAGCAATACCCCAGCTGCTTTCTTTGTGACTTGGACTCAGTGAAAAAATTAGCCACTCTGCCCTTAAGTGAAACACACTACAGAAACCCCAGTCACATTCACCTCTCCGTAGCGTCCGTTTCAGGAATATCAGGACCTGTAAGCACAGACAGGCAGCTCAGAATTCAGACAGATAGACAAACAGACAGCAAATTGGTCAAGGCCTGGGGCAGCTTTTGCAAACGGATTCTGAAAATACAGCTCTTACAGCACTGAACTGAATTCTGGTACCCACGAGACTCAGGACAAGCAGTGAGCCACAGCCACAGCTGCCTAGATGCCTGCCTAAGCTCCTGCTCTGGAGATTAGGTAAGTGAGACCAAGATTTATAATGAAAAACTTTTCCATGCAAGATCTGAGGGATTCAAAGACCCGGATGAGGGAAGCTCTGACACAATCCCATTTTCTGCCTGATGCTTTAGAAGACAGAAAAACTGGTGAGGCCCCTCAAGCCTTCTGTGCTGCAATGAGCAGATTAAACTTCCACCTTCAAGAAATTACTGCAGAGATCTGTAAGGTTCCTTACTATTAACCTGAATTAACATCAATTTTGCAAACTGGCAGGAAAGCCAGCAGTAATATGAAACTTCCCAGTCTTAAGCTCTTACACTTTCCAGTAACTGTTTTAACTAAACGCTTTCCCAGTCTTGTAAGACAGGGTGGCCACTGACTGCATTCTCACAAGCACCCTCTGTGGGGTCACCCAGAAGTCCCAGCCCTGTATGGCCCCAACAGGACTCACAGCTGTAATGACATTTCCATCATGCCTTGCCACAGCTTCATCCAAGAGCACCATCTTATCCTGCAGGGAGCGAAACCTCTCTAGAGAGCAGACCTGGAGACAGAAGAGGTATAAGCAGGCATATGGGGCATCAGACAGTCTTCAGGCTGAACCAACCCACAAGATATTATCTATTCTTCTCCCATAAACCCTTCAGCAACCTGAATAACTGCCCTCCCAATCAGCAGAGAAATTCTCATTTAGCTGAAACCACATGCTGCATAATCCCTGGAAATCTGTCCACAGAGGCAGCAGAGTCAGCCTTCAATAACGCCCAGTGTAGGACAGCAGACAACATATATTCATCACAAACACCTTGTAACATGGCAAAACTTTTCTGTACACCACAAACCACTAACCCTGACAGAAGGAGGGAACTCTGAAGGGCTCTTTCCACACAGGAGACCAGAAAAGTAGAATTGTAACCCTTTG
Source organism: Sclerurus mexicanus (assembly GCA_013396755.1). Lineage (NCBI taxonomy): Eukaryota > Metazoa > Chordata > Aves > Passeriformes > Furnariidae > Sclerurus > Sclerurus mexicanus. Next base: position 144,016 of record VWZF01004831.1, read on the forward strand.
TCCCTTCTTCTTATCCCCTATCTGTGGCCTCTCTCAGCCTTTAGCTCACTTCAGCCTGAGGAGACGAATGCAGAGTAAAACCACAAGCTCCCTATGTGCTCACAGCACACTGAGGCAGCTGAGACTAAGATTCCAGCTCCAGTGTAACAAAGACCATTTCTGCCTTCCTCCATCCATTTGCCACCAAGAATGGAAATAAAGCCCCACATCCTCAGATTTTTAAAATAAACCCAGCCCCAAGGAGCAGGAAGGGTAGAGATGAACATAGCAGTATAGATACCTCCTGTCAGAGACTCGCTAAGGGGACAACTCAAATAAACAAAGCAACAAAACCCTGAAGGTCTCCTTCTGCTCCTGAGCTAGTGTGATCCCAGCACTGCCACCTGGCAAAGCGACAGACAAGCAGAACACCATCCCTGCTAGGTATAGTAAGAAACATAGATCCCTTCCCTGCTTCTGGAACAGCCAGGAGCACAGGGAAGTGTAAAGTAGTTTAGGACCACCCACCCTCCATCTCTTACAAGCAGGTGGGAGTGGAAAATCCTTACCTTGCCCCTCTGCATTCGCCTGACTGTATCTTTGGGGCTCCAGTCACTGGTGTAATCCTGCCACAGGAAAAATAAAAGTGCTTTTAAGCCTTAAAGGGCCAGACCATGTCAGCAGCCTCCAAGCTGCTTTCCACTTGTGCTGCATCAGTGATGGCCCATGTGTAGCTTCTCACACTCATCATTCAGCTGCTCCAGGGAAGGTGTTAGTGGGATGTGTCCCTGCAATGTTCAGGTGCAGATGCTGAGCCCTCAGATTGCATATGCTGGTGGGGAGGCAAGCTAAAGGCTCATATGTTAACACAGCCTTTCTGTTGCCTCAGAAAGATCCATCATCATATGCTTTATAAGAGCATTTCATCAAGTTGTCCTCCTTGTAAATTAAAACTCCCATGTTGCTTTCAGAAGGACAAACAAAATACATTTAAAACAGACAAACCCAAAACCAAGGGGGAAAGAGTCAGCTTTTTGTTACGATTCAGACAGATTTCTGCTGGTGAGCCTTCCACAGCAGCGTGTAAGAGAGCACAGGGACAACAGTCCCTGGAGAGTCGCACAAGACAAGTACAATGTGACAAGGGCATTGAAACCTGTAGCGAGACCATCTTAAGGCAATATGCTACCACCACTGCAATGACCAAAACTGTTCCCCTGCAGGCCGCAGACACTATGATCTAGAAGCAGTGGATAAAATGTGGCTGTGGCCTGAGTCACTCCTGAACTCAGACTCCATAAAGGCATCTAGGTCTCTGTGAGGCACTCAAGCCAGCAGTTTTAATTCAGCCTACTGCCCCAAAAGACCCAGAGAAAGGGAACAACCAGAACCAACCCTGAGAACAGTGACACTTAAATTCATTGAAAATTTACTGACAGCCCAAATCTAAAGATAAAAGGTCTGACCTAGTCCTATTAAATGACCTCTGCACGTGGGTCTCTCAAGTCAATGTATAGCTGAGTGTCAAATGTCCTCAGCACCAGGGTTCCCTCCAACACCTCTGGCCAGAGGCAGCTTCTCAGCATGTCATTGTCAGGACACTTGTTGAAAGCTACCCTTTCTTAGTTCCACCCCACTTACACCACTCCCATCTGCTTTTAAGGGGCCATCCAACCATCCAACCCTTCTCCTTCCTGTTTCACTGCCTCTGCAGGCCCAGAACAGAACATAACAGGGCACACTTATTTATCCTGCTGTGCTTTGAGGAAGTGCTGCGTGTTAGGTTTTGTGATTAATGGCTAATTGAAATAAACACATTAACCCGGGGAGGATCAGATGGCCAGGGACAGGTAGAGAAAACACAGTAACCTAATCAGTGCAATCTGAATACACTGACTAGGCCATTCCTTGCCACCATCAAATAAGACAGATTCTCTCTTGTGTAAAATCCTCCAAGAGGAGTAAACCAAAGAAACTTTCCCCAAACACCATGCAACCCCGAAGTGGAAGACCCCAGGACTTAGTGTGAGATGCAGGGGTAAGAGCATCCTGGGATGTTATAAGAGACTTGTGTAAATGTGTGAGGCTTATTTTGGAAGTTCACGAGAAATAAAAAAACAGATCAAAATTAATTGGGTGGGAACAAGAACGGGAAAATAGAGGGGAAAAGGGTCATAGGATGCCAGTTAAATTTAAACAAATGGCTAGTTAGTGTCTCTGTCTGACTGAGTCCTGCAATGGATCACTGCAGTCTCTCTTAAATTCTCATTAAATTCTATATTTAACCACCTTCTGTGTGGGTAGACAAGTACAATGTTCTAAGCAACTAAGTTAATCCCTACTTGTTCAAGTCTGTGTGCTCGTATGATTGCTAGTGGACTGCAAGATCAGCCAGTGAGTAAAAGAGGGGGTCTGAGAACCAGGAATTGGCATGGGACCTTGAACCCCTAGGGTTCAAGGGTCCAAGTGCCAGCAACTGGAGGAGATTGGGGTCTGGGATTTAGCTACAATACAAACCAGCTGTCTAAGACCAGCTGCTGGAGGGACCCACAGAGTGTGTCTCTGTTCCACTAACAGAATTCAATCCTGGTGAGACAGAAAGGAGGCTCAGGATCAAGTTTGAGTGTTTTCTGTACATGTCCGTTCATAAAGGCATTGGTTTCTGTCTGTGTTAATCCACGTGGGCAGATGTGTTACTATTGTGCATGTCTGTATCTGTAGAGAATATGTGCTTAGTCCTGTTACTGGCTGCACCTAGGGACATGGAACTACAACCTCACACCTCGCAGAAGGAATCCACCCAGTCCCAAAATCCACTAGATTCTGCAACACCTAACACTGCCTATCTGTCAACTGGAACTCTCTCTGTGTTTTTCCAGTGATTGATGAACAGAAAATTTCAAAGCTTTCAGTTTTAAAAACTTAAAAAGCACATGTGATGCCAGTTTATCTGACACAGCATGAAACTTATAAACAAAGCAATATTTAGAAATCCTTTCCACAAAGACTGCTGGGCTATTCAACAGGAGAAAGAGTAACCAAGACCCCCAGCAAAGCTCCCTACTTCTGAGCCAAAACAGAGAACACCTAAATTACTGTAAGGCTGCATCTTGCAGCGCCCTGTCCTATTCCCTGCATTGTCCTCTGCTGTCTGAAATACTGATTAATCAGTTGCCATGAAACCAATGGAGCAGGAAGTTCTCTGATCTCTGCATACAACAAGCACAGGCTGCTCACCTTGTACTCAGCTTTCGGTCTGCGCAGTTCTGGGGCATAGTTTTTAACTCCAGTGTCAGTGAGGGCTGAGAGAGAAAGGCACAGCTGAGTAGCACATCAAAATCCTGATTCACATCCACTTCCAAAACCATCCTTTTCTTAGTTTTCAAATTAGAAGACCCAGACTCAAGCACCAAATGGCAACACAACATTGCTCTAAAGCCAACAGCTGTCAGTTGTACATAATTACTCCAAATCATCATGCCAATTCTTTAATTTCTTAGATAAAACAACCACCCATGATTGAACTTTCAGACAGCCTATGATTCAGTTTCACTTTCTACATCATAAGGCAGATGACAGTTCCCTTTTTTTGGAAATGTTTTGTGTTATGTAAATCTGTACCCCTCTGAAAAAGCTTACCATCTGAAAGGGACTGGAAACTTGGAAGTTTGTTTCGTCCTGAAATAAAAGCAAACACTGATGAGAGACTGTTTCTTCACCAACCACATTTCTTCCACAGGGAACAAACACAGCAAGCCAGTTTGCTACAGCTATGCCACTATAGAACAATCCACTCTGTGTAGTGATTCACACTACAGCGGCACAGCTGGCGCTCACCTGCTTACAGTTTAAGGCTTTGAAGTTGTCTATAGCATCACAAACCATATCACACCCTGTCCCTATCTGCCCTCTTGGTGCTGAGGCCAGGAGAGGTTAGAATGGCTGAATTCACTCATCTACCTGCAGAGCACAGGCTCAAGCACACAGCACTGCATAGGCCATGGCAACAGGAACAGCTTCATCCACAGTGGTTGCAATTTGGATGCTTTCCTTATCACTTTATTATCAAAATTGAGAGGAAAAAACCATCTCAGAGAGACAAAGTAAAAGCTGTTTTCTTGTCTGGCTGTGAGACAACAGAGCTGAACTCTTGCAAGCTGTGTAAGCTTGCCCATGGCCTGCTGTGCAGTTCCCCCTGTAACCAGCTATGCTGCCACTGCTGCTATCACACGTTTGCTGAACCAACATCAACAGCAGCCAGCTGAGCTCCAAATAAAGGATAATCAACCCTTATTGCTGATTATCTTCTCTACAGAACTGAAGATCAAACGAGGGCTGCATGGGTCAAGCCAGTCCCTTTGTTGCCTGCTCTTTTCACCAGTCAAAGGGATTGCTGTTCAGTGCTGTGCTCTACCCTGCTGTTCTGTGGATCCTGGATTTTAAGAGGCAGTAATCTCCAAAGCTGCTCCCATACTGCTAAAGCATAACATCCTGTGCACAAGACAGTCTCCAATTTCTGACTGGTGACCAGTACACTCCCAACATAAGGAGAAATTGAAGTTTTCCTGCTTTACAATACACTTCATATGAAACAATTTACATAAGATAACACAATTGCCCCTTGACACTCTGAGGGAAAACCCATTTGTCCATACGATATGATGATCCTCACCTTTGAACAGGCTGCTTAGGGAGTATGAAGAAACTTGTTTGGGAAAAGCAGCATAGGAGGAAGACCCCTTCTGTAGGCTGGAGTCTCGGCCCTCCAGCGAGCTAGTGCTGCCAGAGGCTGTCTCTTTGATTGACCAGGAGATACCTGTGTGCAGACAGAGGTAATTTATAACAGAGAAAAAGAGTCTGTAAAGAATGATCTTACGGCATGGCAGGAATGTTACCACTTGGTATGTGCTGGTCGGTTCTGCGCTAGCATATCTTAGTAACTGACTCTCAGCACTAAACAGATGCAGTGTATCTTTCTGTGCAGAACCCCAGACTCATGTAATACTTCTTGTTAATCAGTTGAATGTTGTCCTCCAGAAATGACTGGTTTCAGCAGTGTTGTACAGCTGGTTATGGCTGAGGTAAAAAAATGCATAGACCACCCAACATTTATATGACATTGCATGAGGCAAAGCACAGTCCTTGTTCGAAAAGTACAAGGCAAGGCAGAGAATCCCTGGCCTACGTCAAATTGCAGAAGCCTAAGAGCAGACCTTCCTAAACACTGGAAAACTAAGATAGTTTTCCATCCCACACAGACAGAACAGCTATCAGTGTGCATATGCTGCCATGAATATGTCTCTACCCTGATTGTTCAAGACAACAGTTTCCCCTAATTTTCATGCAGCTGCACAACACACATTTTAGGACCGGGGGGGGGGGGGGGGAGGGGGGGACAGAGAAAAAAAACCCGATAGGTAGAGAGAGACCTTGTGTGGGAAAAGAAATGGCCTGAACCAGAGGGAGGAGGAGCCTACAGCAAAGGACATGAAGATCAGAGTCCTTGAAGGTCCTTGGGTGATCCATGTGTAAATTTTCATTGTTTGCCACTGGCTAGCAAGTGCCACATATTCTATGGGTCACAAACTCCAAAGAGCAGCACACAGTATTGTGTGTGGGCCAGGAGCTCACTCCCATTATCACTACAAACATATTTGCCTAATGTTTACGGCTCCCTTTCAAATTTCAAGGGTAAGAGTCATTCTAATAACACACGTTAAACCTTGGAAAAGGTCCTGAAAGTGCTGTGGGGTTAAAATACAGAGAACTCTACATGATGCCATTTCAGGCAGTGATGTGAAGGAAATAATCACCTAGAATCTTGCAGACCATCTGAGCATGATGAGTATCAAGCCATAACCTCCAAAATACCTACTCTAAGCTTGGCTGTATATTAGAAAAAACATGGTGTATTCCCTCCACTTGTCTACACTCCTCTTCCTCACATAATTTGAGCTTCTGCTCACTCTATTTTCAGTGGATCCACTCAGGTAAATCAAATGCTCACTCATGCTCACAACCTGACCTGAGAGACTCAAATCTGATTAGATATGCAGGATTAGATAGCAAAAAATACTCCTGACCTAAGTGACATAACTTAAGCAGTAATTTTAAATTCTCTGTCTCAAGGATAACTTGCAGCACTTCTGCACTTACTTCCCACAGGTTCTCCACTCCAGCTGACCCTCTCGAGGTCATCATCATCGTCATCAACGATATCCCGAAGGCTGTTCACTGCCCGCTTGGATTCCTTCAGCTATGGACAAAACAAAGAGCTTGCGTAAGGGCCACCAGAGCTGCAGAGTGTGCTTTGTTTCCTGTTACCATCAATCTCCCTCAAGCTTAGAATACAGCTTCTTCAGCCTCCACTGCTCCTTCTGGAGGAGGTGTTTTAGTCCTGTAGGTGTTCAGCAGACACAGCAGCCCTTCCTCACCGCGGGAACCCGAAGGTTCACCTGCACACACAGTAACAGCTCAGCCAGAGGGAGATGCAGTTTCGTGCATGGGCGAGGAGCCACGGTCCTGCAGAGACTTCGGACTGGCTGCTGTGGAGGGCGACACAGGAGCCCCGGTACCCTCCGCACAGGGCGGGACGCGACAGTGCCACCCACCTCCGGAGCACTGGCCCCCAGCGCTGCGCGGGCGCCTCCTGGGCTCGGACCTTCCCTACCTGCGAGAGCTCGTCATCCTCATCGTCGAAGGTGAAGGCCCGGAACTTGGAGCTGTGCCAGTATTCCTCCTCGTCCGCCCGCGCCCTGCTCATCTGCAACGGCACCGCGCAGTGCTTCAGGGGAGGGAGCGAGCCAGCGGCTGCCTCGCAGTATCACCATCATCATC
>VWZF01004842.1:0-16326 GCA_013396755.1 Sclerurus mexicanus
GCACTGTCTCCGTACAATCCTAACCATCCCTGAAGAGGAGATACAAGGACTCCCTGAAACAATCCCTCAGCCGTGGCCATATTGACCACCGTCAATGGTCCACTCTGCCCTCCAATCAGGAGGCATGGAGACACACCATACATAACTCTGCAGCTTCCTTTGAGAACACATACAGAATCAGTCTTGAGGAAAAAAGACAATGCAGAAAGAATCATGCCTCATCAATACTGCCCTTGGAGACTTTCTGCTGTGCCTTTTGCAACCGGACTTGCCTATCTCACATTGGCCTTTTTAGCCATCAGTATGCTTACAGCAAGTGTGGGTAGAGCCCTTCCCAAATCTCCATTCAGGAAGCCTAGCCATGATGATGATGATGATTTCATGTTTATATAAATCAAAATCTTACTGTTTTTACTTATGCAAAACCGGAATTTACCAGGAATTTTGCTGCAGGATTCAAGTATATAAACTATATAGCACCCCTAGAAACAAGAAATTTCTTCAATTAAACTATACACATTCGGAAAAAAACCCCAAAGAACTAAAGCAGCCAAGATTAAGACATAAACAACTTTATTCCAAAAATGGAAAATATTTGTCTGGGCTGAACCATGAAGCATACTGCTTTGACTAGATTGTGTTCTCCATAACCAAGGCCTGACCAAGGCCTTGTAGGTACCTACTGCCAGCCCTCAGCCACACTGTCTGCAAACCCCAGTGTAGTGAACACAAAATTGATGCTGCAGGAGACTGGCCATAATTTTTGGGAAGTTTGGGGGTTCTTTATAAAACACTTTTAAAACATCATGATAGTTCCCTTGTCCTTAGCCAAACCCAGGCTGTGGTGAGGGCCTCTTCCTTACAGCGCTCCATTCCCGTGCACTCTCCTCGAGGGCTTGCATGACACACATCAGACATTACCACAGCAGCTTATGGAGAAGGGCCAAGCTCTGGCTGCCCCTTGGCTACCCCAAGAACTCCTGTCCTTCCACCTGCTGCTTCTAAGTCATTGAGTTCAAAGATTAAGTGAACTCCAGTGGGGAGGTGGTTTGGGCTGCTGGAGGGAAGGTAGGAAGAGGTGGCTGACAGCAGGACATGCACTGTCTGCCTGGAAGCAGAAGGATGTAGGCAGCCCAGTCTTCTCATCATTGCCCCTGATATGGCCCACAACTCCATATCAAAGCAGATAACAAGAACTGCAGTGTAAAACTACCTGACCTTTATTTCTGTCTTTCCAAGCTATTGGCTCCTTTCACTAATAATCGGGATTTATTACTGGGTCCATCTGCTGCCTCTCTAAGGTCAAAAGATAAACCACAGCCATTGCTGATGTCACCATCAAGGTGTGTAGTAGTAAATGGACCCTGACCAGAGTACTTTAAAAAGAATATTGTGGCAAGAGCACTTTGAGCATGAAAGTCAAGCTGGTTAAGAAAATAAAGTCCAAAATACTAAAAAGATGTCAGCTTTTAACCCATTAATCCAAGTGATGGAGTCCAGTGTCAGTCTTTTATCTGAGCAGCAGTCAGAAAGAAAAATGATCTCCTATGCCCAGTGAAATGTAACCAGGTCAAATCTTTCTGCAAGAAAATTTCTAGCACATCACATTTCACTGTATTCCTGGTGCAGACTCCTCAAAGGTACCAAGCAGTAGGAGTAGAAAGAGGATGAAGTCCTTGCCAAAGCATTTGCCATTTCTTCTTGACATAACAATGTTTCACATAGAGTCATCAGTCTGGTTTTGTTTCTCAGCTTTTCATTTTCACTCTTGAAGTCCTGGCTCTAAGGCATTTATTTCTGCAGCTAAAGCCACATTTTTCAAGTTCAAAGGATAACCTCTCTCCCTTGCAACTGCAGCCCTCCTGATTTCTGATGCTGCTGTAATAAGGATCACAATTTTCTTTCTGCATTGCTCTGTGTCTTTATTCAGGGTGATGTAAAGGGACTGCAGCTAAGGTTAAACTCTCTAGATAATTTTGTTGGTATGTTTTATCAGTTTCTGGGCAGGAAACTCCTTTTCAACTGCTTTTCCAGCTGAGAATAGAAAGTGAAAAGGGCAGAAAGACTGATGTGAGATAGAGCAGTCCTTTTTCCAGTGGAGATGGAGGATTTACCTCACAGTTTGAGAACAAATTAGAAACTGACAATGTGTCAACAAAGAATTACTCGCTTTGTCTCAGCTAATGTTTCAGAGAGGTTATCTATATCCATGCAGCAACACTGCAAACAAGCAGCAGGTTGCTGACAACTGATCTAAATAGCTACAATTCCTCTACTCTCAGGGTCATATGTTACTAGCATCATTTTCTTCTTTCCATATCAAGCAGGTGGTAGAGATAGTGATTTGTAGCATATATATACAAACGAATTTCCAGTCAACAGAGACATAAAGCAGATTTTTTTTTTCTGATTTCAGATGCCGTGCCATCAGCAAGTAGTCATGGTCTGCAAAGACTCCAGCAATTTATTTTTACCTTCTGAAGGCAGGATGGGGAGTGAGAATGCAAGACATGGGTAGGTAGAAACTTGTTTAAATTAAGTCTTCAGATCCTTTGCTTTTCCACCTTGCATATAAGGACTTCTGGTCCTTTCCAGGCAACAAGCAACAGGTAAGTACAGGGGCATGGACCCTGCATGTGATTAGTGGTGAGTCTTTCTTATTAAGGTATCTTTAATACATAAACTGATGATGACTGCTAGATAGAGTCATAGAATGGTTTGGGTTGAAAGGGGCTATAAAGAACGTCTCATTCCAATGCCACTGCCATGTGCAGGGACACCTTCCACTAGACCAGTTTGCTTAGGGTCCAATTCAACCTGACCTTGACTACTTTTAGGGATAGGACATCCACAACTTCTCTGGACAACTTGTTCCAGTGACTCACCACCCTTACAGTAAAGAATTTTTTCTGATGTCTAATGTAAACTGACCCTCTTTCAGCTTAAAGCCATTACCCCTTGTCCTATCACTACATGCCCTTGTAAAAAGTCCATCGCCAACCTTTTCATAGGCCCCCTTCAAGACCTGGAAGTCTGCTATAAGGTCTCCCCAGAGGCTTCTCTTCTCCAGGCTGAACAGCTTCAACTCTCTCAGCCACTTTTCAGACTCAGTCTGTTGTGGATGCCACATGCTTTTCTTGAATGTTTATACTCCTTTGAGCATTTTCTGCTAATGCCATTGATAAAACCACAGGACTGATTGGTTAAATCCAGATTCAACTCCAGACAAAACTTTGCTTATGCACCTTCCTACACTCCAATCCTAACACCCACAGACAAGTATATTTCCTGCCAGACTGCCACTTTAAATACCAGTTAGCCAGAGACACATATCACCTTAGTGCAGCTTGCAGTATTTGGAAAAGGAAGTAACTAGAAGTCCTTAGCAGTCTGCTGCCATTTCTCTGCCACTCTGAAACAATTTCTGCCTATAAGTGTCAAATCACAAAAGCCATCTGCATCTGAGGTGGTTTGTTGCAGGAGTGCCCATGATAAAAGTGTTTAATGTGGGTCAACTGCTGGAGACTGAAGTGATATAATCTTGGGGGGTGGGGGGTGGTGTTGAAGCACTCAGTTTACATGTTCATGTTGCCAGAGTGTGTGAATCTTCTCCCATAAAAAACAAACATAAATTACTGAGAATGAAATTGTCTGCTGAAAACTAAGAGTTTTAAATGTGAAGTCTAAATTCAGTCATCAGAGTGTGAAAGGTTAAAAGTCCTACTTTCAGTACCATTTTCAGCGTAACCTTATCTTTGAAGATGTCTGAACAGCTTTTTTATTTTCCAGTGTATTTGATTCTCCAGAATAAAGGGGGTCTGCAAAAAAGGCTTAAGAGCAAATAAACTGAAAGAAAAGCTAGTCATAGTGGTCAGATTGTCAGTCATGGAGGTTACATCTGTGCAAGGAATGGATAAGACAGGAGCAGACAGAGGGCAAGTTTACCCCCCTGGTACCTCACCAATCTACCTGCACTCAAAGTAGAAGTAACTGCCTCTAGAGATAATGGGGTATTTCAGTCCCTGTTTGTTTCTTCCTTGGCCTCTGCTGAGGTTAAAACTGTGCTAGCTGCTGATAACTCTAATGATGTTTTTCTGATATGGAAACCTATTCACTAGAGATCATAATGGAAGTATCAGTGTTTAATACAAGTCCCTTGCAGTTACCAGATATTAATGGCCTTCAATCTGTATTGACCTCATAGGCCAGGGCAAAACCAAGAATACAGGCAGAGAGAGAAGGACGATGACTGCTTTATTTTAATAATACAAAAACAAGAGATGTGACAGATTTGAAAAGAAATCCTGCAAACATTTACATCATTAAGGGAAAGCCATTCGTTTCAAAATAGAAGAGAAAGATAAAAACCATGAACAAAAATACCATGCAATGGATGAACACATGTGCCTTGAGAGGAACACAATTTAGTCTCAGAAGCATCATTGTACTTCTTACAGTTACATTTGTTCACCTGCTTCTTAAGTGTACAATTGTGGGTTGTTAACAAAATGGAATTGTTTGCTATACAGAGGCTCCAAGGTGCAAAGTTTGAGCTAGTCTTGTATTTTTGCCATGCTGTTGTCCTGTGTGGCAGGTTTTTGAGTTTTTCTTCTGGTTTTAATGTCGCTTCTTTATGTTCTTCGTAATTATGAAAGTAGAAACTCTTAAGTCAATTTTGTCCTTCAAATCAACTCAGCAAAAGTATTGATTCAGGTAATGAGGCACAGATGTGCCTTGTAGGCACTCCATGGGGAATTTTTTCCTAGGGAATCAGCCCAAAGTTACTCAGTGCATTTCTGTAATTGTGCTACATTAGACAAATTACTATATTAAATAGCCCACATGCTCACATTTACACCTGAGTGGGGTGACACTAGGTTGTACACTTGGGTTGTAATAAATATTGGGCAAGAGGAAACAGTTTTAGTAGACTTTTAGTAGAATTTTTCTGCTTTTTTTCACTGTTGTGTTTAATCATGATTCTTCATTTCTGCATTCTACTTCAAAGTACAAAAAATGGTTATAGAAGTCCCACTATTATTTAGGTCAATGAGTGATTGGTTTGTTTCTTCATTCTTCTGTCCTTCCTTCTTCTCATTCCTTCTTTTTATAGCAATGGTATTAATGTATGTGAGACACTGCTCCAGCTCTAGACAGTAATTTTTAAATAACTCTTCTGTGTATCAGTTCTTTGATCTGTAAATTTTTTGATCAAATATTCTGACTACTCCTCTATATGTTTCTAACTTCACTGAAAACATTGTGAAACACTGGCACCACTTTGATCAAATCCTCAGAAGAAATTACAGAACACTTATTTCCTAAATTAACTGATAATTGTTTTAATTTCTTTGTGAATTTTTCTCCTTTAAACTCTATTTGTTTCTCTAACAATAAATGTTTCAGTCCCTCATTTGCTAATTTTTTACTGCCCTGTGATAATTTGTTTCTACTTATTTAGACAGAGGATTGTTTTTCTTCCTTTTAGCAACAGGTTGACACAATTGAAGCATGATGAGATCCTTCTTTTTTTTATTTTTTTTTTCTTATTTCCATCATAAAAGCATCTCTGTGGACTTAAGCCTACCTGTCAAAGAGCAAAAAAAGTTGTCATTCAAACTGGAGATTACTGTCCAGAAGGCTGGTTAAAAAAATGAGTATACTATGTATCAAAGTTCAAGACCAGCAACCAACTTCTTTTCACAGATCATTTCTTAAAATGCTAATAATTTTCAGTACCTGCTGAATTTTTTGCTCCCAAAAAATACAATAGTATGAAGCCCTCAGGCAGCATAATTGTAAAGCTATGAAGTATTGTAAGCAAAGGTGGAATGTAACGATAAGTAAAAATTGATAAGGTAATTTTACCCCCCTATGTGTTTCAGTTCTATCAGGTGTTCTTGCAACAGACTGCGTTAGAAATACTCCTTTTTTATATGAAGTCCCTGACTCCCATTCTTTCATCACAGCTCTCTTCCCATCACTGTCTCCCACTTCTTTGAGGCTGGTTAGCTAATCATAACACTTATGAAAGCAACACCTCTGAGGAAAGCATATAACTGCTGATTATACTATTTATTTTCTTTTAATGTGCCAATAAAAAGGTAATTACATTTGGTTTGATTTTAAAGTTATAATTGCTTTGGAGAAAAAAAAAATGCCTGCTGGAACGAGAAGCCAGAGAATAAAGCAAAAAGAAAAACAATGACCTTGTTATTTGCTTCAAGATAGAAGACTTTACTATTTAAAAAATCAATTGACAGATTCTTTGAAATAATTACACTGAAACCAAAATGACCATAACTTCTTCTAAAAGATGTTGCTCCAATAACTGATCGTGTACTGAATAACTATATCCACATCAGAATAATTATATCAAAATGAATGACAAGAATACATTTGAAAACCCTTTGTTATTGCTGTTGAAACTGAAGTCAGTAGAAATTGGGGGGGTTGTACTGCCAGCCTTTGATTTTTCTCAACTTTTCTTGTACTTTTTAAATGACAACATTGTGGAAAATGTCATCACATGAAAAATCCCACCAGCTTTCTGAGGACAGCATCTGCTGGTTTTATATTTGGTTGCCCTTCCTAACCTGTTTACAGCTGGTGATAACATTATTTAGTGCAAAATATATTAGTTTTAAAGTTTGCATTCACTGGTGTCAAATTGACTGAGTCTGGGCAGTTTATTTAAAAAAAGACAGTGTCCAAGAATTAGAAGGGCTGCTGAAACAGTGCACATTCCATACAATGAATAACTGAAAGCAAGTTGCTTCACAGTGCTGACAGTAGGAAAAGTCCTGTGCCATCTTTACATATAGATCTGAGTATTTTTTAGACATGTTCTGTGTTATTATATGATATGATATTTAAATACCTTGAGAGCTAAAAATCAACATTCAAAGTATTTGTTCTCTTTACTTCAAAGTGTAAATTTGAACATAACTGTTGCCTAGTATAAAATTTCCTCTTCAATCTTGCTGTCAGTGACACAACTGGATAAAACAGCATGAAGCTGAGTTAGGGGAGGCTGAGGTTAGATATTAGGAAATGGTTCTTCACTCAGAGGGTATTTAAGCACTGGAACAGGCTCCCCAGGGAAGTGGTCACAGCACCAAGCCTGACAGAGTTCAAGAAGGGTTTGAACAATGCTCTTAGGCACATGATGTGACTCTTGGGATTGTCCTGTGTAGGGTCAGGATCTGGACTCGATCATCCTTGTGGGTCCCTTCCAACTCAGAATATTCTATGATTCTATGATTCTACTGTGCTTTTTATCAATATGATAGCTTTTTGCATAATAGCTTTTAGCATCTGTATAACTTCATTAACTTCAAGTGACACATATTGATACCAGATAAGAACAGATCCTGAAAACATTGTTGCAGTGTCAAACAAGTAGTCTTACGTTAATGGTAGTTTTTCTCTTCATTTTGTTGATAGGTTGTTTTTTTTTTCAAATAGCACTTTAATTTTTATTGGCATCTTAATAACAATGCATAGCAGCCCTTGTGCTGTCACAGTGTATTTAGCATATTTTTTTAACAACTTACTCTACACCACTCTACTTGTATGATTAAGTGATTTCTAAAACAGTTGTGCCTGATACAGAGATAGTGGCTTGAGGTGCCCTCATTGTGACATGCAAGCACATTCTGCTCACACTCGAAAACTTTTGTGATTTTTGCATCTTGGAAGTACGTGGTCTGTAGGCAGTTTCCTGCATTTTAATGCAGTGTTCAGTGATGGCTACTGAGGGCTCATTGGTTCCTAAAAACCAAGTCTCCCTGTAGTCATTTAGTCTGAATAATTCGACCTCTAGAATATCATCGAATTATTAGCTTTTACACTATTACTGAGTCATTTCTATGGACCAGGTTTTGAAGACATCTGTCACTTCAACACAAACTATGTTTCCTGTGGAAGATACATATTTTTCAATAGTAGTATATGCAATGTTGTGGCATTAATGGCATACATTCAAATATTATCTTCATAAAGAAATCTGAAAAAACTTAACAACTGTGCATTAATTCAAATACAGAATCTGCAAAACTCCTTCCTCCAAAAGAAAGATTTTTGAAATCAAGTGATTTTATGATAAAGTGAACTAAAAGAAGAACACAGTATTTCACAAGGGCAGTAAAGAACTATAAATTAAAGGGGAAATTTGCCTACTGAATATTTCATAGTTTTATGTGTCTGTCTGTATGTCCAGCCTTGGTGTAGAAAATGAAAACACATGAATGAGTGAGTTTGAGAGCGGCACTTTTTGACAGAGTTACACGCTATGAAAGGAGTCAATAGGGCAGGGAGTGAAAAATTCTTTTTCTGACAGGGGTGTCAGCAGAATCATCAGGCTTTGATGACAACAAATCCATAGCTGGAGAAAAAACTGACAGGGTGGAAAACAAGAGACTGTAATACTGATCCCTCCTTTTCAGCTGTCCAGAACATAATTTCACAGCAATTATTGCTCCAACTGGTTTTATTAAGTGCAGGCCTTAGATGTTGATCTATTTACAGGGCATGATGAACAAGAAATTAAATAAAAGTGAAGACAAGTGCTGTGTCATGGAAAGGAAATATTATTTCTTCCACTCTAAACTTTGGGTAGGATGAGGTCAGCAGAGAAAGACTGCTATAGATTTTAGAAGAATCTAGAAAGTGTTATTGGCCTATTCTGAGGTTAACTCAACAGAATCTATAGGTGAGTAAATCCTGCTTCTGATAGCTATGGGATATCTGATTTACATAGTTGTTATGCTCTAGTTTGTTAAAGCAAGCTATAAAAGCAAGGCTAGGTTTCCAACAAAGGGATGAAGGGTTGAAGATGTTTTAAAGCAGTAACTTTTTGTTGTTGTTTGTTGTTCACATGTTAAGTGCACTCTGTGGACTAGAGTGACGAGGGTCCCATTTCCAACACAGCATGGAGTGGGTGATCTCGTCAACTGTAAAATGAAGCCATAAGAGCACAGCATGAAAATGTATTAGCAACAGTTAGATAAGGGAGACCTCAGCAAGGAGTACGCACTTCCAATTGGTGAAATAATGCTTTTACAAATTGTTTTTGGTACATTAAGTACCTTTCACAGCCAAAATTAGGGGGAAAAAAAAGTCAACAAAAATAAATAAATAAATTGAGACACAGAATTGCACACACAATACACAGACCTGGATTTTTTTCCTCTCACAAAGTAATTCCGTGCAAATTTTTTTTATTGAAATTGTTTCCCAAGTTGACAGATCTTGTGTACAATGATAAATGACAAAGTGTTATGCAGCTGTCAGCCTGTGCTCAGGAAAATTGCACAAAAACTCCCTAATAAGAATAATAAATATGCATTTCTCCAAACTTAAGGTATTTTGAAATGGCAAGCACAGTGGTGTAGTGAAGTAGTATTAAACAGCAGTGAGGTGAAGCTGAGAAAAGATTTATATATTTGTACTAATCTAGCAGCTCTTTACCTACTATGACATGTTGACAAGGAAACAAGGGTTATGAAAAATGATCTCACACTATCCTGTTAAATCTATGAATTTGAAAGTGCCAAATAGTCTGTGGCTTGCCAGGACTGAATGCCTGAGTTATTTCAATGATTGTTACAGAAAAACTGGGACTGTGATAAAAAACTGCAAGCGCAATAGTACCATAAACAAGCCAGTTAACTAAAGTGACACAAATGGCTGTAACATATCTTTTTGGACATTCATAGAATTTGAGTCAGAAAATTAAAGATGTTCAGTCAATTTAAAATGTATTTTAAAAGCAACCTTCTCTGTTATGAAGAATGGTGAAGAACATGTGATATAAGTTATGTGCCAGATCCTAAAATAGGTTGAACACTTGTAACTGGGAAGACTTCTAGACTGTAATATATTCTGGGGGTGTCTGCATTAAGAAAGTATTGTCCATATGTTTTCAAATGGGCCCCAAAAATGTGAACCTCAGTCCAGTGTTTAATTGAATAAAACACAGAGTACTGTTTCAGTATATTTACAAATTAAATAAATGTATAAACTCAGAAGAAAGAAAAGATGGGGGGCAGAGGGAATAAAAGAGAAAGGAAAAAGGAAAAGAGAAAGGAAGAAAAGGGGGGAGAGAGGGAGAAAAGGAAGGGGAAAGGAAAAGGAGGGAGAAGGAGAGGGGCAAGCTGAAGGAGAAGGAAGAGGAAGAGGAAGGGCAAGGACAAAGGGAAAAGGAAGGGGTAGAAGAAGGGAGGGGTAAGGAGAGGGGAAAGGAAAAGGAGAAGGGAAGGAAAATGGGGAAGGGGAAGGTATGCACCTTCATACTTTAGGGCCTACATAAACTTTAATGGGCTGTTTGTTTCTATGATTTATTTTTTCATTAGCCTAGTGCATCCCCTGGTATCCTCTTGCAATGAGATACTGTAATGGGGCACAAAGAAAACTGAAAAAAGTCCTGTGTGTTGCTAATTTAATCTTAACATCTAATTTTGTGGAAACTAATAACTTATAAAAAGAGTTGGATTAGTTATGTGCCTTTTTTAACAGACTTGTAGCGCTCTTGAAATCTTATTTGCATGCCACTCAGTCCTCTATTGATAAATAAATGTGTGTTCTCTCACATATGCTACTGATTTCTGGGTGAACCACGAACAAGAAAAAGAACAGTAATAAACTGTAAGTTAAAATCTGGAGTATACTAGTATACTTATAAAACATATGTAGGATGAGACTACATCTAATAAAAATAATGGGAATTTTTACTCTTGAAATCTTTAGACCCAAGACTACATTCTCAGACAAGGACAATGTTTTTTTAACAGTTTAGAAAATGATCACATGAACTTCATTTTGGATAGCAGTTCTTCACTTTTGCGTTCAATCATCATTACAGATGAGGCCCTGATGCTGCATGTGAGGAACATGTCTGTGACTACAGCAGTCCCTACACCCAGATAAACTATGGCCTAGAGTGAGTCACCTTCTGCAAGGAATAGACATCTTCTTTTACAGCTGGAGATAAAAGGCACTAAAATATCAACCTAGTATAATTCTGACATTAAAAACCTAACTGAAAGAGCCCTTGGGAGAGGGTACATTCTTGCTTTCTTCTTAAAACTGTTTAAAAATCAAAACTTTAAAATTTAATTCTTCCTCCATCAGAGTCCATGTACCAGAAATTTAGTTACAGGATTGGATTTGGCTGATTTGCACAAAACTAAAGATTGTGAAGAGAAAGCACAAATGTTCATCCTCTTTCTCTGGATTGATCAAGATTGATCTGGTTTTCTTCACTGCTGGCTCACAGCACTAAGCATGGGAACAAATATATAAAAGACAAAAAACTCTTAATTTTAAAAGTCCAAAGATAAAGGCAATCCTGAAATGTACAAAATAAGAACAGATTAAGAATAGAAGGGTTAGAATGTGTGGAGTTCACAGCTGGCAGTGGCAGAGTTGACAGGCTCTGGGAGCAAACAAATAATGGAGATGCTGTCATGGGAGTCTACTATAGACCTCCTAGCCAGGACAATGACACCAACAAATTATTCTTTGAGGAATTAAGGGACACTTCCAAGTCAACTGCTCTTGTCCTTATGGGGCACTTCACCTTGCCAGAAATTGAGCAGGAGCATCACACAGCTGGTTCAACATGGGCCAGAAGATTCTTAAAAAAACTTAAAAAACTTTAAGGACCAGGTCCTAAGAGAGCTGACACAGAAAGATGCCCTTCTTGATCTGCAGCTTCTCAACAGAGAGGATCTCATGAGAGAAGTGGAGATTGGTGGCTGCCTTGGCCACAGTGACTATGCGGAGAATGAGTTTAAAATCTCTGTTGACAGTAGGAAAAGTGCCATCAAAACCTCAACTCTGGGCATGAGGAGAGCAGATTTCAGTGTGCTCAGAGAATTAGCAATTAAGGTCTCCTGGGAAAATGTTTTTGCAGGTGCTGGTCACTTTTTAAACATCACCTCCTAAAGGCAGAGAAGCAGTCAATTCGCAAATGTTGGAAGCAGATGAGGCAGAAGGCCAGCTTGGCTGAGCAGGGGTCTTCTTTTTTGAAAATAAGACAGAAAAGGAAGGTGAATGCCCAATGGAAACAAGGCCAAGTGACACGGGAAGAATTCAGAGATGCTCCTTGCTGCTGGTAGGGAGAAAATCCATGTAGCCAAAGCTCAGATGGAGTTGGCCTGTTACAGGATGAGGATGGTCATCTCACAAATAGGAACAGAGACAAGGCAGAGGCGTATGTTTTCTTTGCCTCTATCTTCAACACGGATGATGGACCAAGGAAGTCTCAGTTTCCTGATTTGGAGGACCATCACTGTGAGAGTAATCAAGTCCCAGGTGACCCTGAAATTGTGTGGAATTTCCAGCTGGTTCCTCACAAATCTATTGGGCCTGGTGGGATTCATCCCAGAAATGTCAAAGAGCTAGTTGATGTCTTTACAAAACTTCTCTTGATGATTTTTGAGTGGCCTTGGGAACCTGAAGACATCTCAGCTCATTGAATGCTGGTGAATAGTCCTGATTTTCAAGAAGGGCAAGAAACAGCACCCCTGAAACTACAGGTATGTCTCCTCAGTGCCTGGTAAAGTTATGGAGAAGATTATTCTGGGAAATGTTGAAGAACACTTGAAAGACATTGCAGTCACTGATCACAGCCAGCATGACTTCTAGAGAGGAAAGTCCTGCTTATCAAACTTGATCTTCTGCTATGATAAGGTAACCCACCTAGTTGATCAAGGGAAGCCAGTTGATGTACTCTTCTAAGATTTCAGTAAAGCTTTTGATACTGTCCCTCACAAGATACTTCTGGACAAAATATCCATCAGAGCTGGATAAATACAATTGGCTCACGAGTTGAGCATAGAAGGTAACAGTGAATAGGATAACTTCAGACTGGTCACCTGTCGCTAGTGGGATTCCACAGGGCTCCATCCTTGGCCCTGTGTTCTTCAATAATTAATGTTCATAAATGACTTGGACACAGGACTGGAAAGGATACTAAGCAAGTTTGAAAATGACACAGAACTGGGAAGAGTTGTTGACTCCCTCAAAGGCAGGAATGCCCTGCAGAGAGATCTCACCAGTTTAGGGGACTGAGCAATCACCAACCACAGGAAGTTCAACAAGGTGAAGTGCCAGATTCTGCACCTGGGATGCCGCAATCCTGCTTTTGTGTACAGACTAGGGAATGAGATGTGGGAAAGCAGTGCCATGGAAAGGGCCCTGGGTGTCCTGGTTGAATATGAGTCAGCAGTGCCCTGGCAACCAGGAGGGCCAACCATCTCCTGGGGGCACCAGGCACAGCATCGCCAGCCAGTTGAGGAAGGGGATTGTCTTGTTCTGCTCTGCACTGGGGCAGCCTCACCTGGAATATTGTGTGCAGTTTTGGGCACTGTAATATAAGAAAGATATTAAGCTATTATAGAGTGTCCAAAGGAGGGCATTGAATATGGTGAAGGGCCCTTGAGGAGAAACCATATGAGGAGCATCTGAGTTCACTTGGTCTGTTGAACCCAGTGGAGACTGAGGGGAGACCTCATTGAAGTTACAACTTCCACGTGAGGGGAAGAGGAGGGACAGGCACTGATCTCTTCTTTGTGGTGACCAGGGACAGGACCTGAAGGAGTGGCCTGAAGTTGTGTCAGGGGAGGTTTATGTTGGATATAAGAAAAAAGTTCTTCCCCCAGAGGGCGTCTGGTGCAGTAGTCACAGCACCAAAACTGACAGAATTCAAGAAGCATTTGNAAAATGACACAGAACTGGGAAGAGTTGTTGACTCCCTCAAAGGCAGGAATGCCCTGCAGAGAGATCTCACCAGTTTAGGGGACTGAGCAATCACCAACCACAGGAAGTTCAACAAGGTGAAGTGCCAGATTCTGCACCTGGGATGCCGCAATCCTGCTTTTGTGTACAGACTAGGGAATGAGATGTGGGAAAGCAGTGCCATGGAAAGGGCCCTGGGTGTCCTGGTTGAATATGAGTCAGCAGTGCCCTGGCAACCAGGAGGGCCAACCATCTCCTGGGGGCACCAGGCACAGCATCGCCAGCCAGTTGAGGAAGGGGATTGTCTTGTTCTGCTCTGCACTGGGGCAGCCTCACCTGGAATATTGTGTGCAGTTTTGGGCACTGTAATATAAGAAAGATATTAAGCTATTATAGAGTGTCCAAAGGAGGGCATTGAATATGGTGAAGGGCCCTTGAGGAGAAACCATATGAGGAGCATCTGAGTTCACTTGGTCTGTTGAACCCAGTGGAGACTGAGGGGAGACCTCATTGAAGTTACAACTTCCACGTGAGGGGAAGAGGAGGGACAGGCACTGATCTCTTCTTTGTGGTGACCAGGGACAGGACCTGAAGGAGTGGCCTGAAGTTGTGTCAGGGGAGGTTTATGTTGGATATAAGAAAAAAGTTCTTCCCCCAGAGGGCGTCTGGTGCAGTAGTCACAGCACCAAAACTGACAGAATTCAAGAAGCATTTGGGCAATAATTTCAGGCACATGGTGTGACTCTTGGGGATGGTCCTGTGCAGGGCCAAGAGTTGGACTCAAAGATCATTTTGGGTCCCTTACAATTCAGCATATTTTGTGGTTTTTTTCATCAGTCATCTGGGTTTTTTCATCAATTTTCATGTGATACTGACTTAATTGTGAAAACCATGATTTTTACTTAAACTAAGAGAAGAGGATAAATTGCTTTTCATTCCCTCAGAATCTAAACTGTTCTACTATACTGTTCATGTAGATTCCTCTGTAAACTCACATGAGATCTGTCTGTCAGTCAGAATGAGATATTTCCCTACTCATTCATTTACTGGGTAGTTAACCATTTTCCTTCTTGAGCTAACACAGGGAAGGTGCAATGTTTAGCTTCTCACTTTATTTATATATTATTTGTCCATAAAACCACTTTCTAAACCAAAGACTACAGCCTAATGAAAAGCAACTCCATAATCCTGAAGTATGGGTTAACAAAGTATAATTTAGTGTTACCTCATTTAGACTAGAAGCTTCAGTGAAATTCTCCTTTTAGACTCTCAGATTCTGTTTTAAAGAGTGCCAAACTCTATTCCTGAATAAATGTACTTAGAACTTATAGCACCAAGAAGTTAACTTGTGTTCATTCTCAAACATACGATAGGGTTGTGGCAGAGAAAGGAAATTTGTTGACCTTCTTTTGATTGTTTGTTTCAAAAGCCATTTCCATTGGGAATTTTTCATAAAGCCTTCACCATGAAAATAATCTTTGAAATAGGTATAAAAGACAATGTCCACCTCTTTCAGAGGGCTAAACTGTACTACCTTACAGCATATAAACAGTGCTAACAACCTTATTGCTCTGACTACAAAATAACATTTACCTTTACATCAACCAGATCATTTCATGTAGAGCCTGTGATTAAGAAATTCAAAGAGAAATTCTAAAATTAACAAATCACTATAATGAGATAAGTGAACAGATTCGTTCTGTTTTATTCTGATCTTTCATTTTCCACTTTTTTCTTATTCCTTCTGTTCACAGCCTTGAAACAAGAGAGAAATGCAGAGTGTTAGAGGTTCTTATGAACATAGTGCTCCCACTTTTAATTCCAAAGGAACAAGGAATATCCCCCTTGAAATCAAGTCCTTCAATTTTTGCTACATCATGGCCAAGTCTCTGGTGTGGATCAGTGATAGCCACACAGTCAGGGTCTTCTGCATGACTGTGTGATGCTGAAACAGCAACATTTAACAAGTTTAAGACTTGCTGTTTGTGCAGTCACTAAAAATTGCACCATTAGTTGTTTTTTCAGATTCCATGAGTGCAGATCATTAAGTGTTATTACAGTATTAATTATTAGAAATGTCCTATACTAGCCAAATTAAATTGTGATAGTCAATGACCTGCAAGTTCCCAATACCACAGATAATTTAACAAGATATCGGCCACACTGTGAAAGGCATCTTCACATGTCAGTCACATTATTTCTGATTAAATATCAATTTAAGATTTTCCTTTAAACATTTAGAAAACAGCTTATATTTCATAAAAAGATTATGTTATCTAAGCAATTAACCAAAAAGATATTTGTGTAAAGCTTTTCCATGGACAACCCTTGTCGTGGGGGAGAACCTTATGAGGTTGCGAGCTGTACTGGCAGTGGTATGTGTCTCCAGTAGGGTCTCCAATGCTAGTCAAGTCTCAACTGAAGGGTCAGACAAAGTGCATCCACAGTCAGGATGGGCTCCCTAGCCTCCTGGCAACCATCCTAGGAGAAGGACAACTCTAACTTCAAAATTAGACAGATGGAGCTCGCTTAGCTCTGTAAGGCCATCCATCTTNTTAGACAGATGGAGCTCGCTTAGCTCTG
>VWZF01004852.1:0-27729 GCA_013396755.1 Sclerurus mexicanus
ACCTCCCCCAGGGCGAGGAGTTTAGGAATGGGTGATTTACTCTGAGTCATGGGATATTTTTGGATTCTTTGATGGCTCATTAGCAGACATGACCTCTCAGGCTAGGTGTGAAGGTGCTAATACCTCCCTCACAGGGTTCTTTAACACCTGTCTTTTAGCCTGAGGGGTCAGGTGTGCCCTGGGCAGCTGCTGCAAATGATCCATTATTAACAGATCATCAGAAATGACAGAGGGTGTAGAATACACAGTTTTTATTACACCCACACGGTGATAAACTGGTCCTGGCCACTGTAACTAGGACATTGACTTATTTGCTTATTTATTTATCTTACAATGTGTCCAATCAGATGACTGTGATTTTTACCTTCTTCCACTTCTTCCCACATAGCAGGTGTGACTTCCTCCTTCATGACCCATTCCAAATTGTTGCTTCTGTCTGGTGTGAACTGTTTTGAGAGTAATCTGAACTTTGTACAGAACCTCAGGGTTGGCTGAATCTGATTGCTGTAAAATCAGAATGTTGAAGCATTTGTGTGTAATATACCAACAGTGTTTCAGACACAGATGAGAACTGTACCCCCTATATAAATAGGCATTATTGTTGTAATTTATTTTAATCTATGTTAGAAAGATTACTTTCCTTGCTTTTTCATCCTCATCCTCTCACATCCTCTGTATTTTCCAGATTTTCAGGCCAACCTTCTGAAATGATACCATTATCAATTTTCCACAGACTTGGTATCACTTTTCACAACAAACTCAATATATTAATTGCAATATACCTCAGTAGACCTTCCCACCCTGCAACCTTCATTGCAATACATTGTCTTTTACATGAGTAAGAGCAGCAATTAAGGGAATCCACCAGTTTGTTGTCTCCAGCAGCAGCAGCAGCATGCAATGTAAACCTGCTAGGAAATACAGTTCTACAGGCCAGAATAAAGCAATGGCCAGCACAGCATCTGAAATAAATTCCGTCTTAATAGGCAATGAAATAATTTAAACCCCCTAAAAATAAAAGAAAACAAAAGAAAACAACAGAAAGAAAAAAACCAAAACACATTTTGTAGATATACAGAGTGTAACATCATTGTTTAATTACTGAGATAAACTTCTAATCTTGAGACTGACCACCTAATATCTGCTGCTCCAATGTATGTCTCAAAAGGAACATGTCTTTATTCTTCTGTTGACACAATGATAGAGAACAAATGTATGATGTTTTATTTCCAATTTAGCAGTACTTGCACAAAAAGTAATGTATGCCTTTCAAGAGAATATCTCCAAAATTTTCGTTACTCCTCTCATAGAAGAGAAATATTTGGTGCACCTGAAAAAAAATTTTTTTGGCTTCTATCCCCCTTCTTTAAGAGAAATAAACTGTATTTAGAAGAATAATAGAAAAAAAAATCTTAAAAATATTGTCACTTAGAAGTAATTTTACTCTGTGTTTTTAAGTACTTATAACCTATGCCAATTGAACTCCATCTTTCTCTTTATGTGATGGACTGAATTGTTGTTAATGTCTTATATGTTATCAAAATCATAGAAAGAACTTTTGTCAAACTGCAAGGAAGCAACTGTCTCTGTGATGACTAAAGCAGCCCTCTCCCTTTCGAACAGGCCTCTGGACTAGAACTTGGACTGTGACTGGAAACTTGTTCTGAGATAACTGTCTAATTATCTCAGGTCTGAGGACAAGTCAACAAGGCATGGGGAGTGGTTAAGGAGAAAGGTTTTGGTTTGTAATGGTGAAATCTGCCCACATGAAAGAGAAGTAAATTCCCTGTTCCAAGAAGACCATGAACACATAGGACATTCATATGACCAGCAGCTGAGAAGAGTTATAGACCAGCAAAGAATCCTAAAGCACCCCCTACCCCCAACTCATTCTTGAGGCCTTCCACCACCAGAGAACTGCATGTGATCCAAGTGATGGAGCAAATCCAGGGCCTGTTGCAAGCGACTGCAAAGCTTCTCCCCTCAAGAGAAGGTGCCTGGGCATCTCCTGAATTAGCATCTCCTAAATCCATTAGACTTGTGTTTTGTGGGACCCCCACCACCAAGAAGACTGGAAGAACCAGACCCATGGAACACCACTGGGTTCTATGTAGTCCTGATACATTTGCTATTTTAATCTCTGTCACTCTCTTTCTTCCTCCCTGCTCTTTTTCCTATTTCTTTCTATATCTCTTTTTCTGACTTACATTTGCTATTAAATAAAAACCATATTATTAACTTTGCACCTTAATTTGAGCAGGGGCATTTCTAACTGTTTTAATAACTGGATCATAACACTTTATGAATATAATTATCTTTTCTTCCCTTTTGCCATGTTATTTACTACTAGAGAATCTGTGTATAGTTTGTCCTACTCCTTCTATTTTTGTACTGCAGAGAAGAAAGCTCTTGATTTATCTGGTTTAGTGAGGTTCAGCTCCTGGGTATGAACTGTAACTCAATTTTTTCACTGAATTCCAAGTTAACCAAACATTCCCTTAAAAGGAGAAGCAGTAAGAAAAAAACCTAGCAAATTGATTTGCAATTAAGGTCCATGGATGGTTATATTTCTAGTTCACACAGGTAATGTAAATAAATTGAAATATTTTCTATGTATTTTTTTTATATTGTGAAAGGATATTAAGAGTTGAGTATATCAGTCAGACTTTGTCCCTTGCACATTCATAAGAGCTCTGCATGGAACAGGATCTGCTCAGATGTGACTAAAACATTTAAAGGCTCAAGGCATCTTCTATCCAAGTGGAGCTATGGCAAATGTCCTCTCCAGCAAATCACTCCATGATGCTTGAGGTGGAAGATATGTTTGATACATGTTGTGTTGGTTTGGTATCTATCATTAATTTCCCATTTCAACAAACCTACATCCAAACAACCTGCTATTTTCCAGGGTACTTGTTTTGACAACAGATCAGATTTCAATCATTTAGTGGATGACTCCCATTAGTCCTATTTATGTTGATGTTTCTGAAATTACATGATATAAAACCATTTTATTCTATACTTAGAACTTCTGAAGATGTCTATTAGGTTTAATTAAAAATACCCCAAACTCAAACATTTATGATTTTGATTCAGCTTGTGTTAAACTCAGGTAAAATCTGACAAGATAGAACAGAAATGTTGAGGTTTCATAACACTGGAGTGGTGAA
The DNA here is from genome assembly GCA_013396755.1 of Sclerurus mexicanus. Lineage (NCBI taxonomy): Eukaryota > Metazoa > Chordata > Aves > Passeriformes > Furnariidae > Sclerurus > Sclerurus mexicanus. The sequence goes on from VWZF01004852.1 coordinate 3,171, forward strand.
CTTCTAGCAGACAACTGATATACATTAAGATAATCCAAAACCCAAGTGTCAACAAAGAGTGGTTTAGAAAATTATTTATGTTACTTGTGTAGGGTGTTTTAATCCAGAAGAGACAAGCATGGAAATAAACTGTTACTTGGTCAAAATTAACTAATTTTTTTTTTTAAATTAATAACCCTGCAGAACAAACTGAGAAGTACAGAAACACAGCATTATGTGACACCAATGAGACATGGAAGGAAATAAAGATTGTTTAAACTGAAGCTTTGTTTGAATTAAAATCTTAGTACTACATGTAACTAAAATAATGCTGGCAGCTGGTTGTGTGGAGTGGACTCAGTTAGTTTGATATGTCTGCACTCAAATATTCTTTCAGTAATATAAAACTTAATAGATTGAAAGTGTATTTCACTTTATAATGAACCCAGTTGACCTCTGTTGTTTCAAGATATATGGTGCCTGAGTAATTGCAAAATTACTGATACTGATAGCTAACTTTAACAAGCAGAAATCTTCTCATTAAACTACTGAGAATAGTTCTGTAGCTGCAACAGGGAAACTTATAAAATATCAAAACAGGCTGGTGCTCACAGGCCCTTATAGCCTGTGGATATGCCTGCTCTTTCTACCTGGTCTTTCTTCACAGAAGCACACTTCTACATCTTTCAGACTGGCAGGGAATTGGCTGTCTGGAAAACTTTATTATCAGTAATGATAAATGCTGCATTACGGAATGAACTACACCTTCACCTCAGATGGAGTTGAACCCTTAGACTAACTGCCTAGGGTAATTCCCACCTGGGAAAGCTTAGTGACTAGAAGAACAAAACAGGATTTTTGCATAAGCTGAGGTGAGACAGCTTCACTAGAGACAGATGGCAGTTTGGTAGTAGTGCCAGGGCAAGGAATCAATCAGTGAGTGCTGCTGAACAGGCTTGTCTCACTCTCTGAAGGAATTTAGACCTTCCATACTGACAGAATGGCTGAGAATTCTCCATACATACAAGGTTATTTTTGACAAAACATGTCTGTGTATAAAAACATATCTTTTTCTATAACTTTTGAATTAAATAAATCTTCTGGATTCCTGGAAGGATACTAGAAATGCGATTTCTTCAGGGTCCATTGCTGTAAACTACAAAACCTGCATTTCAATTTTGCTCAGCTTTCTAATCTTGCCTGTTGAATTCTCACCTGAAAAAAAAGTTAAAAATTCCTTATGCTTAGGGACTTCTTTTACCACAGAAGAACTACAGCACTGAGCACCTCTTTCTTACTAGTAAGTTTATACTTGAAAACCAAACACCTCTAGCAGTATTAAATTCTGCATATGACTAGTCTCAGAAGTCTACTGTCTCATCTCCTTGTTGTTTGCTATGTGTATACTGTATGTGTATATTTGCCTGTGTGTTTAAAGCAGCCTGGCTTAAAAACTTTTAAATTCTCATGGCTGTAGTAATATATTTTTCTCCCCAAAGAAATTAATTTGGGCTATAAATCTACTGACATTACACTCAGGTGATACTGAGATCTTGTTCAAGGCTGGAACTTCTGTGTATTGTTCCAATAGAATCAATCTTCTTTCCATATTTATTTTTAAAAAAAGTTAACAGCAGAAATGTCAACATATCATATAGACAGCATAAAGGCTGTCTGTATGGCTTTCTATATTCTATACGTTATGGAACACTTCACTGCATACCAAAGAAAAAGATGGGAAAATAGTCCTCTGTTAGGAGATGAACACAGTTTTTTCACTGTGAATTTTTTCTTTTATGTATATTAGAAAATATTCAGCCCAGTGTAAACCACTAACTTTATTTCTTCGTGAATATCTTAGGCTCAAGTAATCTTATTTCAAAAATTATAATTTATGTTCTTAAGGGCTTATTTGTTTTTTTGGGGTTTTTTTGTAATGTAAATTGAGGATTTTTGCTGACTTTTTCCTCCTGTATAAACATCTAAGGCTGGATTAATACATTTACAAGAACACAGTATCAAAGTATAATAATGCTGATATCTTTTATTAATTTATTTTTGCTCTTGTATGACTTATAAAAGCAGTCAGACACAGCTTTGTAGTATAAATAGGCTGGTTCGAAATAAAGTTTAAACTGCTGCTCTGGGTTGCTTTGCAAATTCCAATGACAGTTTTACTGCAAGCAGAATTCTATGGGGAAAGAAAAAAACAAAAACCCTAGCATCATGCTGCCATATCTCTCACTGACAAAAATCAATCAAATAAACTATGTTCTCTCCCTGAAGGTGAGTAACTCTGCAGTTCTCAATGGATAAAGAGATCCAACCCATATTCCTGACAACTTCTACTCTGTCCCACTTTCTTGATGAATTTCTAGATTCCAGTGTGTACTTGTGTATTACTGGATATATAATATATATATAGCATTATATTATATAATTTTTTTGTTAACCAAAAATATTTAATGTGTTTAGCAGAATTAATATAATCCACAAAAATATAATTTAGATATTTGTACTGAGAGTAATTGCTCTAGAGAAGGATCTGTCATGACTTGGTCTGCAGTGGCAGAAGGTATGTCCTAGAGTGGCAGCTTCATGGGAGTCGAGGGGATATTTTTCATTGAAGTTTAGCTTGTCATTCAGTGCAGTGCTTGACTGCAAAGTGAGTCCTGACTATAAGCTGATGTTTTCTGCAGATAGGCAGCTGCTTTTACTCAGGTACTTGAGCATATACCTGGCAATATCCCAACAATGTGACTTCATTGAAGTCCAACTGAAATTATTCAGGGTTCAAAATTTAGTTTTATGTCCATGTTTCCTCTTGTGGACTCCAGAATTTCTAGAGGAATTTCCTTGGGAGTTCTCAAGGCTTCTTTTTCAGAGGAAAATTATTGCATCAGTTGTAAAAACTGCAGATAAACTATAAAAAACCACCAAAATCAAACCAATGTAAGTCTCTGTTGAAATACTTCTTTTTTTCTTAACAGAAAATGAAGTATCATCTTAGATATGAATGATTGAAACTTTCCACATAATAAAAGATGGTCATGCTGCTTCATTTTCAAACATGTAGACTCCTCCTGCATATTTGCCTATTTTGATTAGGTTTAACAGCTGAAGTATACCACTAAGTTTGAAATGTCTTGTGTTTAAGTATTTTTTCTCTTTCAAAAAACATTTTCTCTTCATGCATTCCATCTGTCTGCTTCTCGACACCACTGGAAATTACAATTTAGTTGTTTCATTTATTGTTTTTTTCAGAATAGTGAGGGAAGTGGTTTTAAGATTATATCTTCCCCATTTGGTTTTCTTGACACTGTGTCTGAAATTTGTTATTTTGTCTCTGGTGTTAGAGCGTAACTACATCACAGAATCATGGAATCATAACATAGTTTGTGTTGGAAGATACCTTTAAAGATCACCTAGTTCCAACCCTTCAGTGAACAGGGACATGTTCAATTAGCTCAGGTTGCTCAGAGCTCCATCCAATCTGACCTTGAACATTTCTTCATCCACCGCCTTTCCGGGTAGCATGTTTCACACAACGCCCTTTGTTGCAAAAAAAATTTCAACCTTATATCTAGTCTGGATCAACCCTCTTTTGGTCTAAAACCATTAACCTTTTTACTGTCAAACTAGGCCATGCTAAAAATTCTGTTCCCAACTTTCTTAGAAGCCCCCTTTTTGTACTGAAAAGCCACCATAAGGCCTCTCCAGAGCCTTCTATTCTCCACACCAAACAATCACAACTCTCTCAGTTCATCTTCATAGATGCTCCAGACCTGCAGTTATTTTTGTGTGCTGCCTCTGGACTGCTCCAACAGGTCTATGTCTTTCTTGTACTGAGGATCTCAGGTAGAATCACATGAGCGATGCATGATTACTGCATCGCAGGCTGCCTCAAATTTATGTATCTGACTATCTAAATTGTGTCTGTAATCTAGAGATTCAATATCAGATCCTATTTGGTAGGGCTGTGTATTACTGGGCTGAAAATTTACCCTCAGTGCAGTTCAAGGGTCTTCTGAATTGTCTGTTGTAGCTACTCTGAGAGAAAATTCTTGGTGACACATCATATGCCCTACTGTTTCATTTAAGGTAAAATAAATTAAGTTACAGTTCGTGTTTGAAAACTATAGTTAGTGTAGAGAGCGCAGAGCAAGAAAGGATCAAAAGTAAGTGCAGTGACATTTTAGTGTGGACAAGTCTAAATGTGATGACACCTAATTCTGCCAGTCTTCAAAACTGATTTGAAATCAATCATCTCAGATGTTTTCATAAATCGTCATAGCTTTAAATGCCTTAGCATGCCTTTATATCACACTGCAGTTTAGACTATCTGAGTTATCTACTGCTTACCTTCTGGTAATCAAAATATTTCACACTTACAGAGTCAAATTATGAAAACTTAGCTATTTTCTGTTAGAAGCATTGAGATTGTCCCAAGAAGTCTCTTCTTGCTTAGAAACATTTTTTTCCTCAGTTTTTACTTCATCAAATGACTATTTATTTTCTAAAATACTTTCTCTGTAAAAATATTTTGAAGCACTGAAGAGTTATTTGCATTACTTCATATAAACCTGTATATTTCAGCTTACTAAAATATACATGTACTGAAGGGCTTAGGAATGTTACTCGTACTGCTGAAAACATCTCTACTTCTTCTTTGTTTGGTGAGGAATAAAGAGGCTTATACAATTTTTATGGGATAAAAAAATGCCAAGTCTTTCAGTGACCATCTCAGAAATAAGAGCTTATTAACCCCTAGGTGAAAATACACAAAGAAACCACAAGAATTAAAGAAGAAGGTACCTGTCCTTTCAAAAGACACAATGTTGTTTGGGAAGGGTGCTCAGCAGTTTAAAAACTTTAAAGAGAAGCTTTACTCATAACATAGGAAAAGGTAGCCTTCTATTCCTTTTTAACACCTCTGGGTTTGATCAAAATTGGATCCCAAGTAATTTGATGTTATCAAATAATTGCAATGAGAACATACTAAAGGGCTGGGGAAATATTTTGAGAACAAAAGAAAGATCAGAAGCAAGCCCTTCAGAAATCAATAAGCTTTGATATTGCAAGTTCTTCTACACATTTGACTTAGGATATAAACATAATATTTCTCAATCAGAGCGACAAAGCAGATGAACTAAAGTGCATGGACTAGTAACAAGCAAAAAGTTGATACTCTGACATAGAAAAGGAACAAGAGCAGTATTTACCTCTTTATAAGGGGTACTAAGCAAGTTTGCAGATAACACAAACCCAGAGGAGCTGTTGACTCCCTCAGTGGCAGAGAGGCCCTGAAGAGAGACCTCAACAAATTAGGGGACTGGGCAACCACCAACCATATGAAGTTCAACAAGGGAGGGGGCTGGATTTTGCACCTGGGATGAGGCAATCCTGGATATACAGACATACTGGGGAATGAGATGTTGGAATGCAGTGCCATGGAAAGGAAGCTGGGGGTCGTGGTCGATGGCAAGTAGAATATGAGTCAGCAGTGCCCTGGCAGCCAAGAGGGCCAACCATGACCTGGGGGGCATCAGGCAAAGCATCACCAGCCTCTCAAGGGAGAGGATTGTCCCACTCTGCTCTGCACTGGGGCAGCCTCACCTTGGATATTGTAGGCAGTTTTGGGCACTGCAATGTAAGAAAGATACTAAGTTTTAGAAACCATCCAAAGGAGTACAATGAGGATGGTGAAGGGCCTTGAGGGGAGGCCGTCTGAGGAGCAAGTGAGGTTACTTGTTCTGTTCAGCCTGGAGGAGACTGAGGGGAGACCTCATTACAGTTACAACTTCCTCGTGAGGAGAAAGGACAGGTGTTGATCTCTGTGGTGAACAGCAACAGTACTCAAGGGAACGTCCTGAAGTTGTGTCAGGGGAGGTCTAGGTTTGATGTTAGAAAAAGGTTCTTCACTCAGAGAATGGTTGGGCACCGGAACAGGCTCCCCAGGGAAGTGGTCACAGCACCAGGCGTGACAGAATTCAAGAAGTGTTTGGAAAACACTCTCAGTCACATGGTGTGACTCCTGGGGATAGTTCTGTGCAAGGGCTGGAGTTGGATTCGATAATCCTTGTGGGTCCCTTTCAACTAAGCATATTTTGTGATTCCATGATGCTGTGATAATAATCATATCCCCTCCTGTTCTGCTTCTGACCAGAAATGTAGTGGACTAACGAGGAGAGATTATACATAGCAAACTAGGTTCTCTCCTTAATTGTCTACTGAAGCTGCAGGCAAAGAGCATCAAGACCCCAAACTGTGTGAATAAGTAATTTTCTCATCTGCAGAACAGCAGACTTTCTTTGAGTCAGTCAAATAAAATGGCATAGCTAAAAAATACTCATTACTATAAGCATAAACCTAACAATGGCATTACTGGATCTCTGGAAACGTTTTGGTTAACAAGTTTCTTAATACCTAAAGCTTAATCTTCAAATTCCTTAGATTTATATCTCGATCAACTGTTAGGTGTACTGCTGTTGGTATTGCACTATAGTCAAGACTTTGGAGTGATGGTTACTCCACAGAGAGAATCCTTAGTGTGCAAAATCCCCAGGTGTCCTATCTATACCATGTAAGAGTGGAGCATAAGTAAAGAAGGATTCCTGAAATAAGGGATGGCTAAGGGTGGAGAAGTTACATATTATTCAACTAATATATCCGTAGAAAATGGGAAATTTCACGTGCCTACATTGAAAATGACTATTCCATATTTTCTTGGTTTGTCTAGAGCTTTTTGATCTCACATAGGAAAAAAGGCTATATTTTAAGTCATTCTGCATCCTCCAGCTGTGGTGCCATGCAGCACAGGAATAACCTTACCTTCATATTTCTTTTCATTTTGTATTAAAATGATATTTCATCAAACATAGTGCCAAAACAGTCAAAAGAGAAGCCCTGCCTTTGTCTGCTTTTTCAGTCAGGTCTTTGATAAATAGTCCAGGTTGTGAGCACAGTATCTTGCGAAAAAAGTGTCTTTTTGCCAAGTACATCTAGATTTCATAAACTTGAAATGCCCTTCTGTAATTATGCATGTCTTTAAGTACATACATGTATTGAGGTACATAGATAGCTGAGTGTATTACAGTTCACTGGGAAACTAGCTTTTCTGGCAAAATTTGATCTTTCAAAATGCTGGAAAACTCACAGATTTCTTGGTGGCTCAGAATTATGTTGATCTTTTTTAAATAGGATATTAAATACACTAAATAGCATTTCATAGTGTTACATCACCAAAGGTGAGAACAGTTTTGTGTAATTTCAAGAGTCAAAATAGAATCTCAAACACGAAGCGGACAATGTTGCTATTTGCAACTACTTTCTTAGTGTTTTCTAACATATCCTGAGGACTCAGTTATTTAAATATTTGGAGTAGTTTCTTATCTGAACTCTGATATTTTTTTCCAAGCTCCACAACTGAAACTTGCTGTGGTGGTACAAACAAGAGCATGAACATAAATTGAAATAAATTGAAAATACTGAACATGTAACATTTGCAAGTGTACTTGCATGTTTTCCCTGTATGTTTCATTTTTATCTCTTTCTAATTGTGTATGGTTGCTAGAACTGTCTGAGTGTTTCAATGCATTGTCTTTGTGCATCTGTGGGCTCATTCTGTGTAAGAAAGTCTGTGTCTGGATCACCATTGCACCAGAATATTTTTCTGTGCTGCAACAACCAAGCAATTCTGAAATTCAATGTAATAAAGACGAGACACACACCCTGAGTATTCTGTGGCCCAGGATATCCTCTATATCCTATAAATATCCTCAGGTAAATGGCCTCTGATGTAAAGAAGAAGTCAGTAGGGAAAAAAAGCTTCCTCAATTCTGACTGTTTTGTTTGGGCAATTAGAGAAATTCATCTTCCTTGACACTGTGTCCACATGAGTTTAAGAAGGGTGGCTTCTTAGTAGCTTAGCACAACATCAGCGTATTCTCTAATGTAAAATGAGGTAAAATACATGTGGACACCATTACGGATATTTGAAAAGTAGGAGTGAACTCCACTGCGTATTTTTAGTACAGATCAACCAAATAACAGAATTAGAAGGGAATCTTTTGAATTAGAAGGGACTCACAAGTATTGAGTCCAACTCAGTCCTACACAGAACAGCCCCAAGAATCACTCTACGTGCTTGAGATTGTTGTCCAAATGTTTCTTAAACTCTGCCAGGCTTGGTGCTGTGACCAGTTATCTGGGCAGCCTGTTCCAGCACTCAACCGCTCTCTAGGTGAAAAGCCGTTTACTAATAAACTCAGAATAGTTTCATAATAATCCATGTTAGATATTCCTTGTTATAGAATTTAATGCACTTTGAATGTATACTTTTATTTATTTCTCTGCAACAATAGCTGTTGACATTACACTCATCCATACTTCTCTTCCTAATGTATTTTATAGGAGGACATATTGTATTTTCAGAGTTGTCCATAAGGATCTGCTCCATCAAACTGCATAAATGTGTTTAATGTTAAACCTAAAATAGTTCTCTGATTTCTTACATCCTTAGCACAAATTGATGAAAGTTTTTGCTTAGCCTGGACATAAGATGATTAATTATTAACCTGCTCACTGCACTGATCAGTTAGCAACAGGCTTAATAACCTCCCTAGTTCCATCTTTCAAAATTGTCCAAATATGTACTTGGGTTGTTTTGTTTTGTTTTTTTTTCGGTTGGTTGGTTTTGTGTTTGGTTCGGGGTTTTTTTGGTTTTGGTTTTTGTTTTGGTTTTTTTGCTCAGTCAAATCACTACAGAAAAGAGGACTCTGTTGTTAAATAACAACCTTTTCTGCACTAAAAACATTCAAATTATGTGTAATTTAGCAGTGTGTGGATGAGTATTACATGTGCAAAAACTTCCTTTATTTTTTTTTCTTAAAATTTCTTCATAATTTTCTGTATCAAAATCCTCCAGTGTCTTTCAAATATTCTTACCAGTACTTGAATAATTTGTGGGGGAAGAGGGTCTTTTCTGGTTGTTTGGGTGAGTTTTATAATTTTTTTTTCCCTGACAATCTTTAGAGAAAGGGGATTTTAAATTATTCTGGATTTTGGTTGTTCACCATTGTGTAAGCTAACTCTGGCTCAACACAGAAGCCCACATTAGATATTTGGATAGAAAAAACGTTTAGACTGAAATCAAAATGAGTTCAATAGCAGCCTGAACTGTCCAAACAAGAAAAAAAAAAAAAACAAAAACAAACAAAAACTTGCAGATGCCAATCACTTCTAAATCCCATGGAAAGCCAGCAAAAGAGCTATCAGACACTCAGTGTAAGAAAATCAGTCTCTATTTAGCAACAAGGCTATTTGAAAAGTTACTTTTAGGCTTTGTGCTGTAGAGGATTTCCTCAAGGATACTGAAGTATATCCACTTAATTGCAGTCTGATTAAAAGTGGAAAATCTGGAGAAGCTGTTCTAAAGAAGTGAAAAAGCAAAATAGCTTCCACAGGCAGACATGGGGATTGCGAGTAGGGAAATCAAGGTGATGGCTGGCTTTTGGAAGTAGGCTTTTCCTGTGGACGAGAAAAGAAAACAATCCTGAGTAGTGGACATCCACTTGGATTAAGATACTCACATTCTTTTCATATGAGAAATACTGAAATTATGCTAAAATTTTTACTTTTATAACTTTCAGCTAAATACTTTACAGAAAAAGACAGATATTGAAATCACATATTCTACAGAGTACCCTCTAACATACAGTAATCATATTTTTAAAACTAATACTGTTTGAAAAATATGGTATAATGTGGATGTGTTACCTTAGGATTTAATTCAGAATCAGTTTCCTATGGAAATATGAGTTTGTCATAAACTACATATCATACCTCAGACAAAAAGGAAATACGCAGGAACAAAATTTGATAGAACATGCCTACACAGTGTTACAATCATAGAAGTAAAGGCATACCTGCAATAATACAAAGAGCATATCCTTGTTATTAGGAAAGATTCTGTAGAACCACCCAGTGAAAAACAAATATCTGTATGTAAGTTAGAGTCTGTTAACTGCTTTCTTCATATTCTTCCTGCCTGGATGACTGTTTCTTTTGACTTAAGTGTCAATCAAAATGCATGACTGGTTCAGAAGTCTGAAACTGTGTTGTGACTTTGATATAATAGCAGACTTCACTGACAGTGCTTGCCACCAGTGACAGCACAAATTGCTGCAAAACTGCCCTGGATTCCTTAGTGTGTGAAGTCCACATGGTCAGTCAGCACACCACTCTCTTGCCCTTCAGTCAAGAAGGCAGATAGTGTGAGCTGAGCAGTTGTCCTGAACATCGTTACATCTCCCACAGATCACTACAAATGCCTGGATTTATTCTTTCCTTTATTCTGTACAAATTCAATAATTTATAAATGATGTGGTAGCAAACGGGCTGCATGAAAATAATTCTTTCAACTATTTTGATTCAGTTAGTTTCTTTCCATGGCAGGCTCATCTGTGTGCTAACATAGTAATATTGAGGTTCTAGCACCAGTAAAACTAAGCAGGAGCTTGAAGTAAAATTTTATTAACTTTATGTATTTTTGAGCCATAACCATGAAACGCTGCTTTTTCTTTTTTTTTTTTTTTTTCCTCTGTATTAAGTAACAGAATAAAAAACAGTTTCTAGTAACATTTCACTGGTAGTTGATTTTGAATTGTGGGAAGTGTTAGATACCAAAAGCATACAAAATCTTTGTCTTCCTTGGAGATAGAGATCTATGCAATCTGAAAAGCTCAAGAATGAGGCATTATCTGTACAAATAAAAACTAGATTATACAGCAAACCCCAATAACATTTTTATTAATATTATTATGAGTTTCATTCTTCTGAATACAAATATTTGAAACCAGTGTAGAATATATCAAACCTCTCCTTTAAAAAATTCTAGGTACACAAAGTACCAGTGAGGTTCTTGTATTTGTTATTTTTCCCATTGCATTTTCTAGACTTTAAAAATCTCATGGATTTACAACAGGAATAGGTATTTGCAAAAGAGATCATTATAAATGCTGTTGCATTTATCAGAAAGTGTATTAACAGATACAAGTTTCTAATTCATAAATGAAAGATCCTGGATGCACTTGCATTATTCTATTACTGAAACATAAGTGATGCATGAAGCAGATGCTAGCTGCAATGGCAGCAGCAGCAGCAAATGCCATGTGCTGGGAGGAGTACAAGACTTGTGAGGTCCACAGGGAGTGTCTGAGGGGGTTTCTGGGTCCCTAACTCCCCTAATTTGTGTGTGTGTAGGACAAACTGGCAGCTGAGAGGTCTCACAAGAGACGTGGGTGACAACTCAGCAGTGTCATCAGTACCCATTACCAGTTTAAACTGTAGAAAGCTGCATATATTCTGCCCAGAGCGATGACCAATAAACAGGACATGCAGACAAAGTGGAAGTGGTATGGCAGTCTTCTTGGTAGTTCATGTGATAGGCTGTGCAGGAAGTTATATTGTTGCTACAGGCTCTGTTCATCCACTGGTTTGAGCCGTAAAACCAGTCTACTCACCAAACTGGTGGCTATGCAAGGTAACCCAGCAGCCTGAGGTCTGCAGAGAATAAAGGGTTTGTTAATCTGTGTTTCTATGCTGAAAGCATGGTGGTAGAGACCAGGTACTGGTCTGCACCTGGCAGAAACCAGCCAGCTAGCCAGGTTAGCTTGCAATGGATGGAGGTGTTGTCCAGACAGACTTCCCATTAAGGAAGATACTGTCTAGGTGCAGGGCTGTGAAAACTGCATTATTACCCTCTGGGCAGAAGAAGGTGGAAGATCCACCTGCACAAAGTGTGCTCTGGTGAAGTTATTTGAGTATTATGGATGAGGTGCAGAAGGAAGTAATCAGGTTACACTGTATTAAGGAGAGGGAATCAGAAGTAGGTAATTATGCAGAAGACGAAGAAATAGTAAGGATCCATGGCACTGGCTCCCAAGGACTACCAAATGGTGCCAACAGTGAACAGACACCATCTTAGAGGAGAATATCTCTGGTGACTCATGGGAATGGGATATCACATCACTCTCTCTCCTTGTATGTACCAGATAGCAAAAGATATGAAACTTTCACAGTTGCCAAGATCCATGAACATTACAGGGAGAAAGTGTTTCATCAGCTCATAATTAAAACTGCAAAAGAGAGAGGGGAGTGCTAGTGGTGGGTGACTTTTGAGAGTCACAGAGATATTTATCTGCTGGCCTGGTATATGTTCAAGGGAAGTTTGTAGCTTGCCAGGAATGGAGAACCTGTTTGCTGTAAAGAGACTGCCACAATTAGTTAAAAGCATGGACTACTGTCCTCTATATCTTTTCCATGTGGGCATGAATGCAAGCAAAAGTTGTGGCAGATCACCAGGACTTCAAGCCCTGAAGGTCCAAGTGGCCAGACAGATGCCTGAGTGATCTGCACTGCATTGCCAGCCAAGAACCTGTGTACAGCAGTTGATGTATCATGCAGATCAATACCTGGCTTTGTGGATGATGTTGTTGTTTAGGTCTCTGTTTCTATGATCAAGTGATGTTCTACTGGGGAGAGATAGGATCCACTAATGTAGAAGAGGCATGAGAATCTTCACTAGCAGATTGACTGAATGAATTGTGTTTCAAACTAAGAAACTTGGGTGTATAGTTCACAGCTGTGACACCTCTATGTCCAGAAGCAATGGGGTGGTTGAACACACTTCCCAGAGTATTGAAGAATGATTTTCAACCCTTTGCAAAAGCAAGAACCCTATGTACAGCTTCCTTAAGTGTATGTATATTAACATATACAGTCTGGGAATCAGCAAGAACTGGAGCTCTGTGCCCAGTCTGATAGTTCTGTTGTCATATTAATCATAGAAGGATGGTGGGGAAAATCATGTGACTGCAAGTCCATGATGGATGGTTACAAAATCTTTTGGTAGGATAAGCAGGGAGGAAGAGGAGTTGAAGTTAAACCTTACATAAAAGAGAAATTCAACTTTATAGAGGTAAGCTAAGGACACCATGAAAGTTCTGTGGATCAAGTCTGAAGTGATTGTCACCATGGGGAAATCTTTTGTTAAGTATCTGCTACTGATCTCCCAACTAGGATGACAAGGCAAACAAAACCTTTCCTCATCTCCTCAAGGAAGTCTTGGGTCAAGAGAAACTTGTGATTAATTTGAGTTGACATTTGCTGTTAAAAACACATAACAATCACAAGTTGTTAATCAGATTAATGGCATTCATTGAGGATGGCTTTCTGATACAGATACTGGACATGCTGATTAGGAACAGTGGATTTACTGATCATAAACCAAGCAGACTTACTCGAGAGCATTGCTACAAATGGTAGCCCTAGATACAGCAACCACAGTGTTGTGGATTTTAAGGTCCTGTTGAGCACACTGATGTTCAATAGCAGAGCAAAGACCCTGGGTTTTAAGAGAGACAGCTTCAATATGCTAAGAGACCAGCTGTGAAGGAGTCCATGAGAAGAAACCACAGAATGTAAAGTAGCTTGTGCATGATGAGAGTTATTCAAGAGCAGCACCCTGAAAACACAGGGAACAGTTTGAAGGTTATCTCTTCACTAGGAACAAAGAAGACCGTGGGAAATGGGTGCAAGCTGCACTGGGAGAGATTTCATCTCAACATAAAGAAATTTTTTGCAGTAAAGTCAATCACTCACTGGAACATCCTTCCCAAAGGGTATAATAGTCTCCATTGCTGGAGGTTTTGGAGTTGTGATTGGACAGATAGATAACTTCATGTAAGCTCACTTTCTCACAAAATACTGGACTAGATGATCTTTTAAAGTCACTTCCAACTGGGTTTGTTCTATGTTTTTATCTACGTATATCCTGCCCTTCTATTTTCAAGGAACAGAAATGTGGTACAGAACATCTACTGTTTTCCAGGATATGTTCAAAAATGTATAAAAAAATTATTCCAACATGCAGATCTCTATTCTTTATACCTTCAAATAATATCAAATTGCTGTTTACAATTAGTTAGCAATTCAGGTCTACCAGGCTAGATCTATTTTGGTATTTTATTTAAGTCTGATTTGGATATTTTCTTGGAGTCTATGCATCTGAGAAAGTGAAAATGATCACTGTAAACAAGTATAATTTATTTATTTACCTTTCTGATAAGGTTGCCTAAGCCTCAGAGTCAGTAAAATAGAGCTTTAATAGGATCAATATGGAAGTATCAACACAAGAATCCTCATTTGTTTGGTGAGATGTGGAAATATCTGTGTTGTCTCGGTGATTAAACTTCTGAAGATTTTAATATAGCAGAATTTAACACTTATTTTTATGGGTGTTCCTTCGTCATCTGAAATAGGCATGGACCAAAATAATAAGACTTATGCCAGCATACTCCATCCATATCCTTCACACATCCTACAGAGAAAAATTATTCCTCACTGGGGAAATAGAATAATCTATGCTTAAGTTTTGCACCTAGAACTCATTACTTAGCCAATCTAAACACACCTATTCCTGTCTAGGAAGTAGTGCAAATGCCTTTTAAACATACATTCCTTACTATCTACTAATGACTCTAATATTTTGTTCTTCTATTCTAGATACCCTTGCTCATTATCCACCTATACACTTCTGAATACATATGACCATAACAATTTCTCATTCACTGAAATGTTTACAAAATCATTTGGCAAAAAATAAATATGCAACAAATAAATAGTGGTAAAAAACTTCAAAAATAGAAAGTTATATGCATATGAAACTGCTGCGAATATTGCTGCAATTAGCATTTTCCTATAAATGTTGTAACCCCTGGAAGTTAATAGGAAATTATGCATATTCACCTTTATAAATATTTAAAGAAAGATTATTGAAAAGTTTCATTGCTTTTGGAAAAATGCATTTCTATATCTATAAATAACACATGCATATTGCAGCACTTTCAGTGGTAGCAAAACTCTTTTATTTAGTCCTTTCCCAGCAGTTTACTGGATTTTTCACCATAGTTCCTGGTAAGACATGAGAAATTTTAGATTTCAGGCACATCTATATTAAAGCAGCAGCATAAGATGCTCCCCATTGCTTTCTTTGTAAGTTCAATTACTATTTTTTATGTTCAGACAATCATTAAGGTTATAAATCAAAGTACTAGAATCTTGAAAAAGAATGATTTGAAAGATGGAAAGCAGTACCATACATCTTCCTTGTGGAGATTATCATGCAGTCTTTGAACACACAGTCCAGTTATCACTGGGCCCTTTTCCCCTTTAGTATATCCAGGCTGCCTAGCTTTAAGAATATATCAGAATTGCTGCCTCCAGGAGGATATTGCCTATATGCTTCAGGTTAACTTGTTGAATAACACAGAGTTTATGAATGAATGTGGCAAACACTTCTTCAGTCTGGTGGGAGAAATGAGGAGAAAGAATTATACTTCAGCTGAAGCAGCTGGGCAATTTTTGGTGGCAGTTCTGCTACAGGGCTTCTGTGGGAGCCTTGACAAATGATTAAAACCGAGCTTTGCAGCATACATCACAAGTAGTTTGTTCTGCTCCAGGAGATGATTTGTAGAAGTGTTTACTAGGGAAAGCACAAAATGGCTAAAAATATAAGTAACCTGAAAAATCAGAGCACAGATCTTCAAAATATGAAAGGTATATTAAACCATACTGAGCTTTGCACAGTTCAGAAGAGACCACTACCAAGACTTGAAATATACATGCCTGCAATTTGGATATACATCTGCTGGTCAGCATTCTATGCATTTTTATTTAGGAAGGCAAATTAACTTTTTTCACCCTAAGAACCAGGAATTAAAGGTAGGTGCAGAACAGCTATAGGGAAACTATCTCTTTATTTTACAAGATCAATAGGCAAATCAGAGCAGAATAATTTTTGAAGGCTTGGTTCATGGAGTTAAAGCAGTAGAAGCTGAAAATACCTACCAAATTCTTACTGGCAGAGTCCCATACTTCTGTCTGCATTCCCTCAGAGTGCAAGTGACTGCAACTAACATCGTCAGGGTTAAATATGTATTTCCCATCATCAGATTTACAGATGGAAATATTGTTCAGGGTTTAATAACTGGACACACCTAAACAGCAGTTTTACATTATCTAAAATCTAGATGTAATTTAGATAATCTACATTATCTAAATTAATTCTTAATTTGGGAAAGTGTCCTATTCTGTTGCAAAAACAACAGTTCACATCTTTAACATCTCAGAAGAGCAAAATTTGTGCACCTGAGTTCTAAGTTATGTATTTATTTAAAACATTGCAAGGCAGAAAAAAAATGTTTCTGTAAGGATACCTCAGTCTAATTTAAACAGAATTAAAATATACTGTTCTTGTACTGTTGCTATACTCTCTGTTTGAGAGAGCAGTCATTGTATAACCTCACAATATCTCAGAGTTCAATCACCTCCCCTCCCCAACCCTATCTCTTTTCACAGAGCTCATTTTTTCTCATTGTTCTGTGGGGGAGAAACACTGATTTCTCATTTCTGTTAGACCAATCCAATTTTAATTTATCTTTGCATTCAACTTCAGTTGAATCCAAGGAGTTCAACTAAGTCATAGCTCATGCATGACAAGCCCTCATCTAAGTGCAATAGTTCCAGTCATTTGTGATTTGGACATCACTCCGGATCCTCTCTGACATTTCATCCACAGTAGCCAGCAGCGGAATGGAAAGGCCATTTCAGTGGGGTTTTTTTTCTCAGTTTCTAGATAGCAGAGTTTATAGCCAATGTTGCTTCAACACCATGGAGTTCATTCCACTGTGATGGAACATGCTATTTCTAAACTCACCAAAGCTGTACATTTTAGTAACTAATAATGGTTCCTGATGAAAAAAAAAATAAAGAAATTGAGCTCTCATGTGTGTTCCCTTAATAGATGACAAAACTATCAAATCTAATAATAAAAAAAAATACTTGGTATGGAAAATCAGATCTCAAATAAAATAAAGAAAATGGAGGGAAACTTCAAAAACAGTATCACCATGGTGTTATCTCATGTCTAAGTCTTGAAAAGAATGTGTTCTGATCATGTACTACACCTTAAAAGTACTTAAGTATCTACTAGTTGCTTCATTTTGTTTACACTCAGACAACTTCTGATATTCAGTCATCTGTCAATGTCACACTACAAAGCAATCATGAGGCTTATCTATATGAATGTTAATGAACTTCTTATTGAAAAAATTGTAAATCTGTATGACATCAATTTAGGTAAGGTAACTTAATCCACAATTAATTTAATTAACTTTATCAATTAAGACAGAGTTGGAAATCATATAAGTTGAAAATCTCATGTTGTAAACATATGCTGCAACCATAACAAACAATTAGTGTATGATAGAATTTGATTGGTGTGATTAAAATCTATCTATATTCACAGAACAAAAGTTTAATTGAGGATTAAAGTAGCTGAAGGCAAAATAATCAGTACATGGCTAGAAAGATTTGCCATCTATCTCCAATATATCCTGTACCAGAAAACATATAATCATCAGTAACTGTGCAGCAGTTCTCATCTTTGAATTTCTTAATTCTAGGAAGGAAGGGCCCATTGAACACGTTGAACTGAAATCCTAAAAGCAATCCAGGCCACTTGTTGATTCAAGTTACAGAAAATTAAAGTATAAGGGTAAACAAATTGTTTCTGCACATGTAGCAGAAATTCTGCACAAATTGTTTCTGTGCATGTAGCTTACACAGACCAGTGCTAGAGAAGCTGAAAATCAAAATTTTTCAAGCAAACTGGGCAAATGACACAGAACTGAAAATGGAAGTTATTTTGCATATTATGATGTCTCAGTATTTAGATGGTTTTTTTCTTCCTTACCAAGGAAAACACAACCCCTCTAGCAATCTTTTTCCTGCATTAAAACCTATATTTCATATTACTAATTTCATTTAGTAAGCAAGTTCAATAAGCATGACATCTATTATTCAGTGCCATTCAAAATAATGAACTCAATGTGATGTAAAGGATAAAGGAATAAAACAGCTTATTATGATGGTGACAAAAAGGTAAACATATAGGTCATACTGAGAATATAAATATTGTAAACTCTAACAAATGTGCTCATTTCATGTCAATTAAATCCATTTTGACATCTTAAAACTTGGCCATGAAAATAATAATTATGCAACCATCTTTGACCTCAGGGTGTGCAATTGTCTCACTTTGCCACCTTTCCCAGGATGGAAAGAGTGACACTGTTTTGATGCCTGCTCGACCAACACCAAGAAGGTACATCTGGAACAGCAAGAATTAGAGATTTCTACTTTAAAGTTCTTTCTCTCAGGAATAGGTAAAGAGCCTGATTCAAAGTTTATTGATACTTAAATGCTTCCTTCAGTCTTATGGTTCAATGTATTTTTTTGCTGATCTCTGCTATTGTTTCAGCTTTCCGCTTCAACCCAACTGTTTTTCAACAATATAGTCTACCATTTCCTTTTTTCCACTCTCTTAATTTCTTATTTTCTTCTTTCATCACAGTTTACTGGGCCCTGCCATTTGTTGTAGGAATTTATGAGAGTAAAGGTTGGACTCAGCTCCACAGTTAAAATATTTTAGTTGAAAAAGAAAAGCTGCAGCTGCCAGATCCATGTTTGAATAATTTGTGCACCAGACCTGTCTAAAGCCATGTGGGAGGCAAAAAAGAACTGAGGTTGAATCCCAATGACAATAACATTTGTGTAATGCCCTTACCAAAACCAGCCTACACAGTTACAGTTATACTATGCTTTCAAAGAAACAGAACAGTTGGGAAAATGGGAATTAATTCAGTCCTTTTTTTTTTCTTTGATGGATTTCTTACCTTTTCCTTCTTTATCCACGCTTTTCCTCTGGATTTTCCTTTTATAATGCCTGTTTCAAGAAGGAATATTTTTACTAATGGCTAAGCTGAGCCTCAGGGCAGTGTTTAGACTAAGTCTAACAAACACTACGGTGGACATAAAACAAACCAAACCAAACCAAAGCAAACAACAACAAAAAAAGCAACAACCATACAACCATACAAAACCCTCAAAACACTAAACCAGAAAAAAAAAAATCTTTAAAACCACTTCTTATGCCTGGTCCACTATAATAGTAACAGTAGTAGTAGTAATAAGAGTACCAATACCTGAAAGAAAAGTTTATTTAATTCTTTTTGGTTTTTTGCTGTTTCACTACTGTTGTTTGCGCATGGTTCAGTTTTCAATCCTCTTAAGTGGTCCTAAGTGAAACCAGAGAAACTCCCTTCTTCCTTGTACTTTATCACAGCTTTGCATTCATAAAATCAGTAATACAGTAGTCCTCAAAGTTAATATTCTGTAATGTTTACAAAATAACCAGATCCATATGTGCTTTACTGTCTTGGCCTAAATGCTGCTATATTAGTATAATATCAACATATGAGACATAAGACCTCTGCTGTGTAACAACTATACAGACTGGATTGTCACTTGCAATCAAGGTTCACAGATCTGCCTAACCATGAAAAGCATCTTTTGAGATTATTATGTTTCAATCCTATATACAGTTACCCTGCCATATTACTGTATCAGAAGATTTTTCTAAAGAATTGGTAGTATGACAGTAAAAGTGTCTGTGAATGGTTTTCCTACCTGGTTTTCCTAGATTTATATCTGTCACAAGATGTTAGGAAACTATGTTAGTGGTATCTTTAATTTCAAATTACATATGCTAATGATACAATATTTGTGTATGCCATGTTACTTCGACAATCTAAAAGGCCTTGAGATTCCAAGGCTTGAAAGTTTATGCAAAGAACAGCTATTAATTTTAATTTATTTTTCAAAGGTAAAAGTGATCAAACCAAATGGTGAAGTCTTTTACTTATATATCATAAATAAGGACATAAATAAGAAAGAAAAAAGCAGCCCTTAAGTGCTGAGGTTTTTTTAATTATCTCACAAAAATATCTGAAGTTTAAGGTTCTTGCAGATACTCAGGCTGATTAAAATACCTCTGAAATGACTCTAAATTCTCAAATTTCTGTTTTACTATCTAAATTTTGAAAATAAAGGCAATTTCCACCTGAGAGTTCACCATTAAAGAAGCCACTAAAATTACGATGACTTTTGAGCTCTAATACTTGAAGTGATATAGTCTATATTTCCATCCCAGAAAAAGCAGTAAGTCTCATAAGTCATGGTGACCTTTAGAAAAGACTAGAGATTGTTAAAACTTAGATATTATGTAGCTGATGTTAAAAACTATGTATTTGATATTTAGAGCTTTAATGATAAATAGAAATACTGTTCCTGTATCAGTTTAAAAATATTGGTTTTCTATTATTTTATGCTATGGTTTTTCTCCCTTGTCTAAATCATCCCTGTCAATATACACCAACTTTCCAGAATTTACATGTGCAGATAGATGGAACACTATTTGTAGTGGAACCCTTGGTTTGATGGCTAAATAAAACCTACATCAATGTTTACATTTATTTTGGTGACAGAGAACAATTCCTCCATGACTAAATACTTCTAATACACTCTTTTTAAGATCAAGTTTTGAAAACAATTTTTGATTGATTCAGTTCTCAAGCTTTACTCTGTGAATACTATTGATTTGTATTATTATTTGAATTCTAGTATTCCTTTAAAGGGTATCTTAAAAAAAATCTGAAATAAAATTGTGACAATGAGTTTCAACTCAAATAAATTTTTATAATAAAGGTTTATTTATATGGTAGGAGCAATATCAGGCCCAGACATGAGTGGGGAGTCTTCGCTCCACCGATTCATGTGTCAGGTACAGCATGTGCTTGGCTTTTATTCACACACTTCATACATATTCATTACATCATATACATATGCATTTAACATATTTTCCTTATATGGCTACAGCTAAGTCATTGTGTTAGTTATTTTTGCAACTGGTTAATTACTACACTACAATTCACATATTCCTTGAAAAAAGGTGACAGAGGAATTTTAGGAGTAATCATAGGATTTAGTGACTTGATAGCATCCCTATCATAATTCAGGTATTCCTTGATAAAGGTCCAGGGAAACTGATGACCTCACGACAGTTTGTTTTATTTCTTTATGGGACCTCAATAAAACCATTTGTTTCCCTACTGGCACAAATCATATACATACCTATTCCAAAAAGAAATAGTAAGCAATGCATTCCTTAACAGATACTAATCATATTCCATGTACATAAAACATTTAAAGTAGGTCAATGTTTGGTTTAGTCTCTCAATAAAGGGTGGCTGGAGTTCACAATATGCTCACACGCCACAGTATTCAAGCACTTAGAAGGTAGTTACAAAGAAAATAGAGACTATCTCCTCAGAAAAGCCACATAAAGGAAACCAGGGTCAATGGGTACATGTTGCACGGGAAGAGGTTTTATCTTGATATACGAAGGAATTTTTTTGCAGTAAGAGCTGTAATTTACTGGAATATTCTCCCCAAAGGATGTGGTAGAGTTCTCACTGCTGAAGGTTTTCAAGATGCAATTGGTCAGAATGCTAGATAAATCTCATTTGGGTTCCCATTCCCATGAATGGTTGAACCAGATGTTGTTTCAAGCTCCCTTCCAACTTGCGCTATTCTATTATTCTATGATATGGCTCCATGACTTACAATTTAAGTGATGTAAAATATTGTGGATCTAGACCTAAAATACAGACGAGGATGCATACAACCAATACCATCTCTTTCCTGAAAACAAATGAATACACAGTTTTGTACAGAATATATAAATCTTGCTGGTACAACCTGCTTAATTATTGCAGCAAGAACTTAGGTTCAAATATTTTCCTGGACAAAATCAAAACTCAAACAAGTTATCTGTTAATTTCAAAAAATGAGTTTTTTTAAAAAAGGTAATTAATTAATTGTTAAGAGATGCAATGAGAGAGAAGAAATAAGAAAAGTTTGGAAAAACGATAAGGCAACTTCTAGAAGCAAAGAAAAATTTACCACCAGAAAACTACCATTTGGCTGAAATATCAGGGAGGAGGGGCACAGGGAGGGAGGGGGAGAAACCATTTCTACCTTTTGTTTTCTGTCTTTTCCTCTGTCTTTGTATTTCTGTTGCTTGCTATGGTAATCTGTTGTTCCAGAGGTTCTGGCAGTCTTGTGAGGATGCAGTCTTTGGCTTGCAATATGTTGATTTGGCTTTCACAAGGAACTGTTTTGCAGGCTTTCTCCAGGCTGAATGATGCTTTCTAACCATGCTGATCCAGGTGCAATTGTTGAGTGTTGGCGATGGACCTGGACTTTCCTTAATGGTCCGCAGGCTAGCAAAGCTTTAGTTCCAACTACAGGCAAGCAGTTTGCAGTAGTGAAGAGAAAAGGTGAAGAAGTGAGAGAAGGGAAAAGTAGAGAGAGATTTTTCATTATGATAAATGTTTTTCTCTCTTTCCTTTTCCCTCTCTGAATACTCAAGGTGTTTTCTCTGAGTTTTATAGTGAGTATGCGCATGGGGTTTTTTGCATGTAGATATTTTTCAGGCATCACAATAGCAGGAAACTTTATGACTTCAACAGGAAACTTGCAGCTTCTTGGCAGGATATTTGTTTGTAAGAATTCTTTGGCTAAACTGCTGACACGACAGGCAGGCTCCAGCAGGAAGCGTCTGGTCAGATATTTGTTTGTGAGAGCTTCTCACAAACTGCTCCAGCAAGAATATTAGTCTAGCACAATGCTGACACAGATCTTTCTGATAGAATGTTTTTGCCAGGGTAAATAATGACAGAATATTAATTATTACATTTCTTTGTTATCTGTGTGTAACACCTGCTCTACTCTTACTTTTTGTTGGATCTTTCATTCTTTTCCCATCCATCTTCATACATGTAACTAGCTCAGAATATGTAACCTGTAAGCTGTATTTTTCTTTCTCAACAGTTGTTTTATTTATGATAATGTTCTTCAGGAGTATGGTATATCACAAAATCATTATAATAATGCTTTCTGAAAATATTTTCTGTGACAATTTTCAGAGAAGGAAAGAGCTAAGCACATTTATCCTCTTGAAAATGCTTTTTTTCCCTTATCTTTTCAAATGGAATAGTGTTTTCTCATCATCTAAAGTGTCCTTTTATCAAACTCTATTCACAGCCTTTCTATTGACCCCTATGATTAGATACTTACAATCTGAATTAACCATCCTTGTTATGGCCATTCAAATGCTTGAGTGTATATGCATCCATCTCCTTGCATCAGCAAACGTGAGTATACTGTCATTTTATCTACATTCTTGTGGCAGAATATCAGAAATTATCTGTGTTTTTACAGGAAAGCAGATTGCAATGAACTCTGAAACCTAATAGGACTGTTTTGAACTTTGACCCCTTCCTCCTCTTGTTGGTCTGGTTTAGTACTGGGGCAAAACACAGAATGGTATCACATCAAAATTCCACAGTATATCAAGCACAGAAGCAAGTGGTGGGTCAATGCAATGCAGAAGTAGCCGGTCCAGTTCCACAAGAATGTCGAGCATGAGAAAAAGTTTCTGTAGAAAGCTGCTGCTTTGATC
Organism: Sclerurus mexicanus; assembly: GCA_013396755.1. Taxonomy (NCBI): domain Eukaryota; kingdom Metazoa; phylum Chordata; class Aves; order Passeriformes; family Furnariidae; genus Sclerurus; species Sclerurus mexicanus. The sequence continues at coordinate 26,635 of VWZF01004852.1, forward strand.
AGCTCTAGTTGAGGCAAAAAGATAAAGCATGGCTGTGAAAGGTCATTCGTGCACCTCAATTCAATCTACCTCCATTACCCAAGAACAGAAAAATCAAATGAAATCTGATAGCATTGATCACAGTTCCCAGTACACAGTAAATATTATGCTATGATGAGACTAAAATAAGGATTTATGTCTGTCTTTACTTTTTAGTCTTTATGTTCTTCTTTCAAATTAAGACAACAAATTTTGAAATAAAATAGTTTTGAAATCTCTGGATCTTTTATTTTAAAATATTCAGTTTGAAAGAGCATTAAAACTGGAGCATTAAAGGAAAATGTAAAGAGTAGCATTCAGTCTCCAGAAAAATTTAATTTCAGTGCATGAGTGAAAATATGGAAGACATGCTTTAGAAGAAGATAACATATTGCCATAAGGCAGGAAAAAGGAATTGTGAAGAATTTATGTTTATGCAATCACTGGTCACACATATTCAGAGTATAACCATTAAAAAATGCTGCTATAAGTTCTACCCTCCTCCCACTCCTTCTCCAAACTGAGTCATCATCACCATGTCTAGGCTTCGTGAACGAAGATTTGCAAGGTCTCTGCCCATGATTGCTACAAATGCGCTGGTGGCTAAAAAGGCCAATGCAAGATAGGCAAGTCCAATCGCAAAAGGCACAGCGGAAAGTCTCCATCAGCACTATTGGGAAGGCACGGTTCTTCCTGCATTGCCTTTTTTCCTCAAGACTGATTCTGTGTGTGTTCACAAAGGAAGCAGCAGCATTACGGATGGTGTGTCTCCATTTCTCCTGATTGTAGGCCAGAGTGGACCATTGATGGTGGTCAATATGGCCAAGGCTGAGGTGTTCTTTCAGGGAGTCCTTGCATCTCCTCTTCGGGGCTCCTTTCTTGTGGCAGCCTGTGGCGAGTTCCCCACAGAGCACATTCTTAGGGAGGCAGTGATCCTCCATCCTGGAGACATGCCCCGCCCAGAGCAGCTGTGTTTTCAGCAGCATGGCCTCAATACTGGTGATCTCTGCCTGTTCAAGGACAGACACATTTGTCCTGTAATCAGACCAATGGATGTTTAGGATTGTATGGAGGCAG